>WEKX01016672.1:630056-740154 GCA_013390025.1 Pitta sordida | reverse complement strand
GGGGAGCGGGAGGTGAGGGGCGGGTCTGAGGGGTCGGGGAGCGGCGTGGCGGGGGGTTCCAATCGCACGGAGTCAATTAGGTGGGAAAAGGTTTCACTGATCAGCCCTCTGTCATCTACGCAGTGGCACTATNTAAGGCAGGTAACCAAAAGAATTGTACTGTGACCACTTTAACTAGCCATACATTATGTACATCTTCCTTATAGAGGGCAACTCCAAATTAACCAGTCTGAGCAACTACTCGAGTCAACAGAGTTGACCCACTGACTTCAGAGGTTTCTCACACACCATAATTTTTCATCTATTAAACCAAAAGAGCAATGAGATCTTTTTTCATTGCAAACTAAATGAAAGTGAGAATTGTTTTCTCTCTTTTGAGCAGTTGTTCTATCATTCTGTGTGTGCCTTCTTACAGTTCTACGTCAAGACAGACAATCAGTATTTTTCTTTATGTTCAAGCACAGACAGCTGGACTATTCCGGCCCCTCCACTTAAGAGTCCTCTGCAGCTCTAAATTCCTCTTACACATCCCTTCTCAGACCAGAAGCAGGTTTTCTATTTCCTACTCTAATGGTAATTTTCTTTTTCATCCCACCTTTCCTTTTAAAATCTACAGCTGCTGGAAGACTTTCGAGCCTTTCAACATCCTTATTTACTCATTGTTTAGTCTATACATGGAACCACCAGGTGTACCTCCTACTCCTGCTTTCCTTCTAAGCTCTAACACATCTACAATAATAGTATTTAAACCTGGTTTTTCCTGTATCATATTTTTCCCCTTAAAAAAAATTAAAAAATCATTGGTAACTTCAGCTATGATACAAGTATTTCTCACCAAGGAATTCGTGACTATTATGAATGCAAGGTATGATTTGTAAACCTTTTCCCCCTGCACCTAAACCTATTATGTGTGAGTAGAGCACTTTGTTCAGGAAGGTCCAGAATGATTCAGTCTTTAAGAAAGAGGAATTGAAGCTCAATGTTTCACAAAACCTCCTGCAGTGTTGTCAGACGGTGTATTGACTTCTCAAGAGCCTTATACCAGCAAATTTCTCCTTTATCTCACCTGGACAAAGCAGGTGACTGAAGGTCCTTCCCAGCCTGTAATAACACCCCCTCCTAAAAACCTCCTTAAAACCACGAGTGTGTTATTTTAAAGGCATAAGGGGCTTTAATGTCAAGCTGGAGCTTTAGCAGCGAGGGGGATTCAAAGCGCAAGAAACCACCAACAGTTAAAATTCCTTTAGAAGATACAAAAGTTAGAAGAAACCAAAAACAGCATTAAGGCACCTCCTCGTACCGGGCAAGTGGAGCACGGAGGCTCTTTAAAGAGGAGAAAGGCGACAAGAAATGAGAACTGAGGCAGCGAATGGTGTCTGTCAGGTGCAGAACCGGAGTTCTCCACAGCGCACTAAGACACGAACCTTCGCCTCAAAACGCCGTGGCTTAACCAAAAATTAACTCTACGCCAGGCACAACCAGCACAACAACCCAGCCCTGAAAAGCAGTGCCACCTGCACCCAGCCGGGTGCTGGAGTAGCTCAGCCCGCTCCGGACAGAGCTGTCCCGCCGGCACCACCGACGGTTCCCCCCAACACCCGCCCCGCACCCAGGGCCGCGCTCGGNGTCATCTACGCAGTGGCACTATGTGCCACGTCCAGTCTTTCCTTAAACACCTCCGGGGACGGTGATTCCACTAGCTTCCTGGGCGTTCCAGTACTTGACAACCCTTTTTGTGAAGAAAAGCTTTCGCAATATGCAGTCTGGAAAACCATAAGCCTCTTTGCTCTTGTCCTGACGCTTGTAACTAGGAAAAGAAACCGACTCCCAATAGGTTACATCCTCCTTCCAGGGAGTTGTAGGNACCGTGAAGTCCCGCTCCGGCTCCGCTCAGGCCGGAACGCGGAGGCGGCGCCGGAGGTGACCCGGGGAGCAGAGAGGGGGGGAAATGAGGGGGGGAGTGTGGGGGCTCAGCGCCTGCGCACCCGCCGCGCCCGCGGCCCCANAGCAGTAAGTTCCTCCCTGAGCCTCCTTTTCTCCAGGCTGAGCCCCCTCAGCTGCCCCTCCTCACACTTGTGCTCCAGCCCCTTCCGCAGCTCTGCTGCCTTCTCTGGACTCGCTCCAGCACCTCAATGTCCTTCCTGAACCGGACAAAGCACTCAAGGTGCCTCAGTAGTGCCCAGTACAAGGGCACAAACACTTCCCTGGTCCCGCTGGCAAAACTATTCCTGATAACGAGCGGGGTGAGGGGGCTGTAGGGAACAGGGCTGAGGGGCGCAGCTGTCATGAGCTGGGAGATGGTTTGAGTTGAGGGGAGCTCGGGGTTTTATGAGGGACGTGTCCGGGCTGGGGTGCAGCTCACCTGTGGACAGGCTGTTTGCTGTGTGCCCCGTGGCTGTAGAAGGGCACCGATGGGGCACGTCCCTGGGAGTTTCGGTGTTTTCCCAGCACGCCCATAACCAGCCTCCTTTGAAGGTGCCGCAGCTGTTGTCACCTTTGCAGGGCAGTGGCGGTTGTCAGCGTGTCTCCTCCGTGACTCCATCTCCCTTTGGGTCACACAGCTCTGAAAGCTGGCTGTTCATATTCTTTTGTGCACATGGCTTTATTAAGGTCTCTTTTGTAAAAACTGGTTTACCCTGAAAGTTACGGGCAGGAAATGGTGAACGTGTTGTTGAATGTACTCTGAGTGCCACCCCATCTTTCAGGAAAGCAGTGTGTGGTGCTATGGGTTGAGGTATGGTTTGGGGTCCTGGTGTAAATTTTCCTTCATGAATTAAGGCAAATAGTTTACATTCCCATGGTCTTCCTTTTTATTATGAGAAGCGATTAGTAATTCTCCAAAACCTGTTAAATTACTGGTGCTGAATAACAATGAGATCAGCTCTATGTGAAGAGAGAAATTAACCACCCTTTACTAGCGCAGAGCACAAATCATCCCTATTAAAAAATTCATCATAAAAGCTGAGCAAAAGACATGCCTATAGCTTCATGATTGAAGTAGATCTGAATTTCATTCTGTGTATCCTTCTAGCATGTTTATTCTGGATCCGGGTAGATTTCGTCTTGTTTGTTTCTAATGGCTTTCACACGTGTATGAGTTAGGCCGGTTGTGCTGCCTGCGTGGGCCAGCTGTGGAGCGGCACTAAATACAACAGGCTGAATAAAGTGTCACGCCTCTGATTCACCTTGATTTGTGGAATGCAGCAGGTGTGGCAAAGCACAAGACTATGAAAGAGGGAAAAAACTCCGGGTGAGCTAAATAAGACTTCTTGCAGTCACTCATGTGTTACGTGTCATGGTCAAGTCAAGGTCTTTGTGTCTTTTTTTATCTTTTTTGTTACACTAATTCAATATTGCGAATATGTATGTGACAGTTGATCATGTGGAGGAAGGGTGTGTCCTTTATGAATTAATTTATTATGTATATTGTCTTAAAAATATTTATTATGCAGAATAAACTCGAGCTTGAGGTAATTCACAACAGGTGCAATGCTTTAGCCAGTTTCACCAAATTTTGATTGAGTTCTTGTTACAAATTTTATGCACAAATTCAGGCAATTTTTAAGCACCAAGGCTCTTTTGCCAACCTAGTTTGGCAGCGTACTCAGCTATTCAATCCAGGACGTATGAGTAATCTCCTGTTTACACTTGCCAACGTGCTTTGAAACCCATTTGCAGCATTCACCTATTCATGAGCCCAGCCTAATGTGATGTGTCCAGTTTGACACATCACAGAGGCAGCACAACAGACCAACTCTGGGTTCTGAACTGGACTAGCCAATATTTATCTAATCATGTATTTAATGCAGTTCTTGGTTTCATTGATAGTGTTTGCCTACAAGAAATGAGTGAGTTATGTGTATACTTACATTAAGAGAAGTAAAACTGAGAACTACCAAGATGTTTGCTTTTCGTCACCTTGGTCTCTCTCTATATTTTATTTCATGCCACATTTGCCTGTAGAGACTGCAGGTCTGAGCATTAGGCCATCCTAAATCCTTCCAGAAGCTGTACAGCTTTTTTGCTGAAGTATAATTGAACACTTGCAGCTCAAAAACTATTAAATGTGTTTGTTTGTGTCAGTGGAATTTAGTGAATGCCAGGAAGTAAAGCGTAGGCAACCTCAAAATACTCTCAGTGTTTGGTAGGTTTAGTAAAGCACTTAATTTCTAGATGGGAGACTTTACCCTCCTGTTGTCAGTGTTGTGAAGGGGAAACAAATCTGAATTAGTTGGATGAATTAAAGTTGGGCTTAAATTTCGACAAATTTTAATTGGGGTTGTTTGGGCTGGAGAAGAGAAGGCTTCAGGGTGATGTAATTGCAGCATTCCAGTCCTTGAAAGGAGCCCACAAGAAAGATGGAGAGACTATTTACAAAAACGTGCAGTGACAGAACAAAGGCCTCAAACTGAATGAGAGTAGGTGTAAATTAGGAAGTAGAAAACAATTCTTTACTGTGAGGGTGGTGAGACACTGGCACAGGCTGCCCAGAGAAGCTGTGACTGCCTGTCCCTGGAAGTGTTCAAGGCCAGGGTGGAGGAGGTTCTGAGCAACCTGGTCTAGTGGGACATGTCTCTGCCCAGGGAAGGGGGTGAAACAGGATGATCTTTAAGGTCTCTTCCAACCCAAACCATTCTGTGATTTTATGATTTTATGAAATCTTGATGTTGCATGTGAATAGTTCAGATACTTAAGTGCTTTCTTAAGAAAAAGCAGGGCTTTTTCACTACTCACTATTGAACAAGGAATACCTACCGACTTTTTATTTGCCAACTGCTCCAAGCAAAACATTTGCGTTCACCTTTAAAATCTGGCACAATGTCAACAGCCTTGTTTATCTCTGAAACTAAGCACCCTTGAAAAGCCCAGCAGCCCAGCTTCAAGCCTGTTTGCAGCGAAGGCTCTGGTAACCAAAACAGAGAAGGCAGAGATACCACACTCCTCTGTATCAGCCTGTCATGCAGCCCCAGGGATCTCATTCCACACAGCTGGAGAAATAGCAAGGTTAAGAGCCCTGTTTTGCTTATAGCCTGCAATGCTTCAGATTAAATGGGCACTAAAAGCTTAGTGTCTAATAAAGTTTAACAGCTGTAAGTCATCCAGCCCCTTTATGGTTTCATTAAACATCTTTTTATTTTTTTTTCCCTCATCTCAATTATATGTATAAAGGTACATAAAAACATGGGTAAATGACAGATAAAAAAACACTGAGGAAAAATTATCCCTGTCAGATGGATAAAATTGAGAACAAAATTGGAAATATATGAAATATATGTTTTGTAGTCTCTCAGTTATTCTAATGAATTGTCCAGCCATGGGGTTGGAGACCAAACCAAGTGATGTTTTATAAAAGGAACTGGAAGACCACAGATAAAGGGCTTTGAACCATCCGAATTGGGAATAATTGCTTAGGCCCTGCAGCAGGTAAAGCAGTTTTTCAAATGTCTGTTGACAGCAAGTCCTGGTATTTGTAACACCCAAAAGCTGTTGATAACATGAGAGTTGAGTGCCCTGTGCAAAGTAGTTTTCTATTGTTTGTCAAGTGAAGTGTCTGTTTTATGCAGAGTCAAATTTATGGGTGAGTTTGCTTTAAATATGCCTTCTGTGAAGTCAGCAGCAAAGGAAAATCTGGGTGAAGGTAAATCACCATTACTGCATTGGGATCCTGGATTCATGAACCAGCCCCTCAAGATACAGAGAATCCAGGTCAGTGTTTGCTGAGCAACAAATGGATCTCTGGATGCTGGTTCAAGGATGTGCTGACTCCTGTGTGAAATGATGCCATGAGCAATGACACCAAACCACTGTCTTCTGAAATGGTTCTTTCTGTGTGTTTTGCTTTCCTTGCTACATCACAAATAGAATACAGATAAAGGTATAAAATGTGGGACAAAAGTATTCTCCTCATGCTGTTTAGTGCAAGGTTGGCTGTGGAGAAAGCATTACTGCTGATGAATTGTGAAGAGATGAGGTGCTGATAACAAAACAAGTAAAATATGAGGCTGGAAACGATGCAGTTTGTTTGCAGTTGATTTCATCCAGGTATTGAGTGCAGCCAGGACTAAAAACAAAGTGGTATGATTTTATTGCAACCCCTGTGTAATAGATCTGTAAGCCCTGCCCAGTCTCTCTCCCAGAGCCCACAGTGTTGTTTCGATAATGTCCTTGAACTACATGTTGCAAAGCTTTGGAAATTGTTGAGCTTTGCAAAGAAAAAAAGTTGTGGTATTTTTGTGTAAAACCAGCATTCTGAATGGCTAGGAACATTCACGATTTTTGCACTGAATGCATTCAAGTGCAGATGAATGGTCTGATACTGTGGAATGCCAATATCCTTCCATTTCTGAGGGAAGGTAAACTTTGTTAACCATCTTTCAGGTTCAGCTGTCTCCAAGAACTCTGCATGGGTTTTTTCAGCTACGTATTTGATTTTTTTTTTTAATCCCTTCTGTTTGGAAATAGACGCTTTAGACAAGCAACTGAAGGACCTCAATTTGTTCAGGTTGTGAAGAAAGATTTACAAGCTCTTTCCTTAAAATGTGCAAATATATTCATGGAGAACAAATAAAACTGAAATTTATTTTAATTACTTTAATTAAAGCACTAAAATCATAGCAGTAACTAACTGGAAATGACATCCTGTTAATTTCCAATAGAAGCAGGTTGCTATTTCTAAGCAGGACTGTGAACTACTGAGGCAACTTGTGCCACTGATGGGTGAGATGAGTTTCCAGTTTTGTGGAGTGTCTAGAAGACCTGCAAGGTATTTTCTTTAATAAAGGTGCACCCAGGTAAAGGTCTTGAGAACCTGTACTAAATAGTGTGCTGGGGATTTTTTTTCCTGGAACTGTTATCTCTGAGCAGATGTGACATATGCTGTTAGGGGTCTGACTTTCTTTTTACTTTTCCTTCTTTCCATCCTTCTCTTCCACTCTGGAGGTGAGGGATACCTGACTCTGTCAATGCAGGAATTTCCTTACAAGCCTGTCTTCTGCTTGTCATTTTAAAATAAGCCCAAGTTGGAGGTGCTGATTTCTCTTACGGTGAAGCTTTAGTAGTAGTTTCAGTGGCCTGGTTTTAACGTGCTGTCCTCGGTGTTTCAGGGCTCATAATGTACCTGCTGAGCTTCAGGATCATGTTGGTCTAAGCTGCTGAAATGAGTTCTGTGTATCTCTACAGAGTCAAGCAGGCAGTTGTCTGCGTTCCTGGTGTAACTTTTGATGCACCTTTTCGGGCTTCTTAATGTAGGTGAATTCCATACTTTCTGTCAAATTGTAATGTAATAAAGGCCATCTTCAGAATATACTTCATGTCCTTTTGATGTGATAATTGCTATCTCATTTTATCACATAGTTTGAGATCCCCATCGCTCTCCATTGGACTGTAGAAAGAATCAATGATTTGCTTATTCTAGGTGCTGAACACTAACAAAACTGTAACTTGTGCCTTATGGATGCTAACTGGAGTTATGTCAACTCTGGTATGTCTTGCTTTAAAAATAGTAAGGTTAGAGTTAAAATGGAAATCCAGTAAAAAAGTCAAAATTAAACCTTGAAAATGAGGAGTGCTGTTGCTCACATTCTTTGTTCTTACATGAATTTTGCTGCTTATGTTTCTTGTGGTTCTTTGTGTTTCTGCAGAGTCAGTGGCCAGCATTGCCAGTGGCTCTTACAAGTCCAGATGGTATAGACAATGGTTAGTGACACAACCTGGATTACAGAAACAACAACAGAAACTATTGCTAGCTTCCACATTAGGTCAACACCTTCTAGATTTGGGAGCAGAGGAATTAAGGGAATGGATGAAATTGGTGATCTCTGTTTTGTAATCTTCCATTCTCATGGCTTTGGGGTTGGGATTGTTTTCAGTTGTGCTGAGACCTTTTTCTGCTCTCCTGGCTCATAAAAGCTCTTCCCTCTCACTTCCGTGCAGGAAAGAATTCCCATTTCACTTGGATGGGTATGGCATCTGCTTTGCTCTGCTGCATTGCCTGCTTTGCTCTCCCCACTTTTGCCTGGGGAGCAGGGAGGGAGCAGCACTGGACACAGGGCCAAGACACCAGTGTTGCAGGTCAGTGTGGCTGCCTCAGTTTGGATCTCACTTGTTATTCCATAACTTTTGAATTGTGGCACAAAAGCGTTTTCTATCTCCCTTGCAAGTGAAAAGTAAGGGTTGTAAACCAGCGATGGGTTCGTGTAATGTGATGTGAAATGCACACGATTTTCACCTGGGTAAATTCTTAAGTGGGGTCAGGTTTCCTCTGGGCCTTTATCACTCTGTCACAAGAGCGCTGATGGGATCCTGGAGCTGAAAGGTACTTTTCTTTGCTGTTGGAGGGTGGGAAAAAACTTGCATAACTCACAGTAAATAAACCCACATCAACTGTATTTATGTATTTTAAACTAATGTTATGCTCTTGTTCCTTTGTTTGCTTGTGATATTTTAAAACCTCCAGCAGGTGCTGCTGCATCCTGCAAATGTCATCCTTGTGGAGGGGAAAAAACCCAGTCATTTGATTTAATACAGCTGGACTTTGCTCCTTGTTTTATGTCATGAATATTTTTGTGCTCCCTTTTTTTCCTCAAGCTATTTGCCAGCAGAGCTACTAAGGAGGGAATTTTTATGATCCCAGTGTATTTAGTCCTGTAAGAAGGGGTTGAAGATCAGTGGGAGTTGCTCACCAAGGTCATGCTCAGAGCAAGTTGAACAGACAGAGATAGAAATACATGTCTTTCTACAAAATATGAAGAAATCCAAGTGTATGCTTAAAAGTAAAAAGTATTAATTTAAAAAAAATTCTCAAAGTTTCTAGTTGGCTCACTGATTTTCCTCAATTTCTTTAGCTTTAGTGATTTGAGCTCATGATTTTAAATCAGTGTTATTGTTAGCCTGATAGCTGGTCTTGAATGCTAGAACCTTACAATACAGATTGCACAGCACACATTTCAGAATCTCTGATTTAGCGTTTCTCTGTGAGGCATTGGGGTGAATTACACACAGAAAATGTGAAGAGTAAATGTGCTTCGTCCTGTTTGCTGATGGACCAGTCAGGAACATGTGGGCAGTAGTAGTTGAAATGCTACGGGTAACGTGTCCTTGAAGTCCCTGAGTTAGATCTGCCTAGAAATGCACACGTGAGCTGAGAGGGCTCATGGATCTCTGACACTTAATCTGTGTCTCTGTACTGGACAATCACTGTGATAAAACTTGGTTATGACTATGATCCTGGCACTTTTCAGTTATCTAGGAGCCTTAGAAGGCGGACCCAAGTTTAATAAGATAACTTTAATAGCAATCTAAACTGTTCAGTATAAGAGTAATCACAGTTAACTACAACCATGAATCCCAGGCAGGCAGCACACGCTACTCTACCATGTGAAACAGCACGTGTTCCCTAGGCTGTTTTGTTTGGGGTGGTGGAATGACCATCTTTCTCAGCTCTCTTCTGAGTTTCTTTAAGAAATCCAACACATCTGTGGCAGTTACATCTCAGGAAGTTACAAGGATAGTTCAGGAGGGAAACAACTTTATTTTTCCTTTCGCCTCAAACAGTAAAGGTTAAAGATTATAAGAATTCTTGTAATAATCTACATAATCCAGATGCAATAAATATTGAGATGAAAAGTCTTTAGTCAATAAGGTCTGAAATTCCCATGACTTTAATGAATTGATCACTTTCTCATAAACTGATAAATTCAGGTTTGGAACTTTGAGGAATTTCAGCTCTGTTGAGTTGAATTCAATTGCTCTGGAATGTGTATCTGCCTCTAGGAGGGCAGTTCATTTTAAACTGTTTTCATCCACTGTAGAGTCTGTGCAGTTTGGTGTGTATCCTCTAAAGAAAAGGAACTGTATACACAAGGAGACAAACTAAATTGCTAAAGTTTATGTGTTATAACATGGAGATACAAAACCTAAATGTGATTATAATGATTTGATACATTGGGTGTATATAATAATTAGTGCTACTGATTCAGTCCTTTCTTTTCCTGCATTCCAGGGCAGCTCACAAGACTTTTTAGATTCGGCCCCAGTTTATAGATGAAAGGAGGGAATTGGTCCCCAGAGTGATCCAGTGGCAAAGCTGGAAGAAGTTAAAATTTATGACTTCATAGTTCCATTTTTATTTGTAGTTTTTTACAAGTGATCGTCATTTGTTCCTGACACTCTAAGTTACCACTGAAATGTTGCAGATGATCGTGAAGAACAACTGATTACACTTCCTGAGATATCATTCCCAGGAGTCAGATCGACAAAGGGGTTAAAAGTGATTCAAAGCTCTAAGTAAATGATTGTTGGAGGCCTGCCATGTGTAGCAGAGCATTCAGAAAGCACACCACAGACTCTGCCTTCTCCTGAGGAGCAGCTTGTCTGTCAGCATCTCGCTTTAATTGGAGTCTTTTAAGGTGCCAGCAGTCATGGAAGATCCAGTCTTTACCAACATCAGTCAAGATACTAATGACACCAATGTCTGTGAGATCTCAGACTCTGGGGAAGATAAAGGGGGTGATCTTTATGATCATGTCCAAGAAGATTCAGCATCTCCTTTTTCCATCACTAATATCCCACAGAACATGGATAGTAGTCAAGAGAACTCAGAAGATAGCTGCAGTGGTTCTGTGGCCTCTCAGGATGGAGATGATTCTTCATCTCACCACGGTGCAGGAGAAGACCATCCAGACCAGCAGATGGATCTGATGAGCCCAGCTCTGGAAGATAAACACATAGAGAGCACGATCTTTGAGAGCAACCCGTATTTCCCTCCAGGTTTCCAGCTGCGTCAGAGAGAGAGCATTTTTCCCAACCCTACAACTTCCCTCAAGTTTCCCCTTAACAATGACTCTGGAGAAACTAACAGCTTCCTGGAAGATTCTGAGATCTGCATTTTTGTAAAGGTAAGAAATTGGGTGGTCCTAAACATTTGGTTCTAAACCCCAAATCCATGTGTGTGTCTCCCAAATCAAGGAAATATTCTACCCACTGCTTTGTTCCAACTCTGCTTCCTGTGTGCTGCAGGGAACCAATGCCTTCACTTGCCTCTTGCACAGAAAAAGGTGATTTGTGTTGTGTGGAGATGCCTGGGATTTCCTCATTTTCAGTGGAATTATGGTGAAAGTATTCTGTTTGTTGCTGCAATTCATTATTCTGTGAAATTTTCCTGCTGTTACATCTAGGCTGCTACTGCTTGAACTGGTTTAGTTCAGCTGTCCCTGCATTTCATTCTCTATCTAGTAGCTGAGAGCTCAAAAGTCATAGATATTAATGCTATGAAGAAAACTGAATATATAGTTTAAATAAACCTCATGCCTCAAAGAAGTATTTTTTAAAATTTCTTTCAATATTTAAAATTATGTATTTCTGTGATTTGTTGCATTAATCTAGTTCTGTGACAATTTCAGCATGAATTTTTTATTTAATTTTCAGTGAGTGGGCTTTCACACTTTCTCTAACCTTATAAAGTAATATTTACATTTCAAAACTGTAAACGCTTATATTTCACTATATTTCACTTCATAAAATACTTGCTTTTAAACATGCTCAATATTTATTAAGCTGCCAGTTCCTTCTTTTTAACTCCATAAGAAATAAATGTCCAAGGTCTTGTTTCCTTTGAATAGGATGATACATCATGAGTATAATACTCTGTTATTTCAAGAGAAGTCTCATGAAGTTTGTAACTTTTCGACATAGATAATATTATCAGAATGTTTCCCTCAGTTCCACATGGGTTTTGGAAGCAGGAGAAGAGATTTTGTTACCACACACAGTGAGAAGTGTTTTCAGCAATGTCATTATTTGATTACTTTAGTTTGCTGAAGCAAGAGCACACCATAAACTTTTGATCCTGATTTCTGTGGCAGTGGGCTCTGAGAGCCTTTTGTGAGGCATTTTTGTTACCTTCACAGTACTTTCACTGTATGACTCTCTGAAGCAGCACCTGTCTCCTGTTTCTGTGACTGGATCATGGTCGTTTCTAAAAATATTTTAATTATATGGTGTTAGTTAATTATGTGTTCTTAGTTCTAGTTCGTATCTCTGCATGTAATTCTGTGTGTGTGTGTGTTAGAAGTTGCAGCAATTGTGTACATTTTGTTTCCTAGCAGCTCTATAGTATAAGCAACCTGAGTGTTGTATTTTGGTTTTAAAACCATCTCTGGTCCTTATTCTTTCACATTCCTCTTGTTCCAAAATAACAACGTCTTCTTTTTCTATGGATAAAATAAGAAATGGGTATAGATACTCCCATTCCAGCCGAGTTTTTAGGGTTAATTTGAATTTCTGAAAAGTGGGAAGAAGGTGATTTTGAAAGGAGAAGGTTTGAGAAAGTCCTTTTCCTTGCTTTTGTTGTGCAGAGTAACCGATTATCCCACAAAGGAGCTTATCAGCTAGTGTAGAGAGAAAGGCAAACTTTGTACTCTCTTCACTTGCCAAACGTAAGTTCCTGGCGTCTTTGAGATGTCCTTGGATCCCAAGGCATCCCTCCCTGGCTGGAAGATGAGACATGAGGCAGGCCACTGGGTACTGCAGGGTGGGGGGCTGAGCTGAACACCGGTGACAGGGTTTTACTCCTTGAGAAACTGATGACATTCATTTTTTCGCTTTTCCTTTCTGGTATCAAGGTAATAAAGCAGTAACTCCCTAGAGTGCAGATCCAGCTTTGCTCTTTTTAATTATATAGATATCAAAAGTCAGCCTATAAAACGAAAGGTCATAGAGTAGTACAAGAACAGTAGTGAAATACCTGAGGGCTGTCCCTTCTTGCAGGTGGAACCAATATCTCAGTTGTGTCAATAAATATTACTCATAGATGGTTCCCTTCTCACGTGGTCTCCAGTCCGCCTGGGGCCAGTGTTGCTCTGAAATTGTGTTCATCTTCTGTGTTTGCTCTTTTCCACAGACACCGGCACTGACAGCAGGACCTTTTGCTGTGGGACAATAGTAGTCATGACAATTCTGCCACTATTTATTCCTTCCTTTGTTTGTAACATTAATAAATCTCTGTGAGTGGCTGGAAACGTGGGTGTTGAAGGCTGCTGCTGACTGAAAACCAGAGAAAGTGGGAAGATTAAATGGTATCTAAAGTACAGTGCAGCTGGCCAGAACAGGAATTTAACTTCATTAGAATATTGTAAGAGCTGTTGCATTAGGTCCATCACTTCAGTCACACTGGTTAATCTTTTCTGTAGTCTGTTCTGTGTTAGTAGACACCAGGAAAATGTTTACATCACTTCAACTCATCTTTCACTGATTATCAGTGCTTGGTAACTATGTCATGTCAGTGGACTACAGGCTGTGCCTGAGGGTAAGAAAGGAATTCCAGTACCTTTAACAGCAGAATGGAGCACGTACCAACATGGAGGTGTTTGTGTGAATCCAGCGTGTCCAGGCTTGTCACAGCCACTTTAATCCCCTCTCAGTAACACTGTAATTTCTTCAAACAAAAGCCTTTGCAATTTGAACAGAAATATGACAGACACACAGGCTGCGTTCCTGAGTGCACGGAACAGCCTGATCTAACCAGAGCTCTGAGGTCCAGCCTTCTCACTTGTACACTGCATTTCCCTGTTGAGCAGCATCTTTGTTCTGAACGTTTAGATTGCTTTAAAAATTAAGGTCTTGTTTTCCTGAAGATGAGTTGTTATTTAAAGAATAGTCATTCTATTTTCCTTTCAGAAGAAAATTATTGCCCTTCTGGTTTATTGATGACCTGAGACTGATTGCATATTATACCCTCTCCATCCACACTTGTGCCATGGGAGCACAGTTCCCAAACAAGGGAAGGTAATTTCTTACCCTGAGCAATAAACACCTTGTGCTGTGCAGAAAAGATTAATGGAATACAGTGGTTCAGCATGTTGGATCCCTGCGCTGGGGTAACAGAGTTGTGGATACTGGAGGACACCTCTGGAGATCATCTGGTCCAACCTCTTACTCAGAGCATCAACGTACAGCAGGTTGCTCAGGGTCAAGCCTGGTCAGGTTTTCAACATTTGTAAAGATGAAGAATCCACAGTTTCTCTGTTCAACCATTCCAATGTCTTACCCTCATGGTAAAGATGTGTTTTTCTGTGTTTAAACAGAATGTCTCATTGCTCAATTTGTTCTCATTGCCTCCTGACCTTTTGGTGGATACTAGTGCTTAAGAATGCTAATTAAAAAAATACATTGCTTTTAACTTCTCTCTGCAGCAGAAATTAAACTTTTAGTGGTTTCCATTGGGATTATCATGCGGTTTAGTAAAATTTCTTTAGGTCAATAGCAGGGAAAGAAAGGACATTTTTGGTTTTCCAACAAGATGCTTCCAACTTCCTTGTTTCCAAGTCAGGAAAAAATCACACTCCTTCCCATTGAGTTGGCTTTTCTTTTGTTTTATAGAGCGTATTGATCTCTGTTGAGAAAATTTTGCTTAAAAACATGTATTAATGGTTTAGAACATAAAGTTGCAGGACAAAGCTAATTTTTAGCATATATTATTTGAAGAGAGCAGAACCACATGGATATCCAGTCATAAGTCAGTCAGAGTCTGGTGCTTTGCTGAGCAGAACTGAGCATTTCTTCCTGCACTCATAATGTACACAAGTAAAACAACTGTATTTGCCATTTTTGTCCGGTAGAGATTTACAAGAATAGTTGGGGTGTCCAAATATCTTTTAGCAATGCAAACCAGGTCCTCTTTTCATTGACTCCAATGAAGCATAAGGATGATGTTAAGCCATATCTTCTCCACCAAAGCCTGTAAGTAGTAAAGTGCATTCAGGCTAAAGCCAGGTGGCAGGTGTAACTCTCTATATGTACCTAAAATTATAGCAGTTTGGCTTTTTATAACATTTTAGCTTTTAAAAACATTTTTAATAATGTCTAATGGAAGTAAGTGTATATTATGTTGATCTTATAAATAAATAAGCTGACAGAAAGGTTGAATGATTCATAATTGTTATATAAAATCCACCTATAATAATAATAATAATAATCATCCACCTTTTAAGTAGTTTTAACTGAGCAACTTGAGCAAGGAACAGATCCAGGAGCTATTTTCAGAGTTTTCCAGGCCTGGCAGATTTACAGACCAAGATGCAACATGCTGAAGTTGACATGTACACAGCAGGAAATGACTCATGGGGAACCAATATCCTCGTGTGATACCTGTTTTGATAATTATATTGTAATAAATGGTTGTTTATTCCTGCAACTAGTCTTAAGATAGCTTACAAGTACAATTAAGTATAGAAACACAGGTCTGGAATATCAAGTAATGTGTCCTGCTGTTCCCAGCCTTATCTAGACAATCCCTAAACAGATGCTGCTTTAGAAGCTTTCAGTGATGCCAATTCAGCACTTCTGCCAATTAGTCTCTGTCAATGCTTAGTCATTGTCCTGATACAAACATTTTCCTTTATTAAAATTCTGTTGCTCTGAATTATGTTACATATTTTTCTTTTTAACAGATGTACTTCTTTTATATAGAGAGAACACAGATACCAAATGTCCTTCAGCCTTTGCTTCCTTAAGCTAAAAAATTTAGCTCCTTCAGCTTGCGTTCAAACTTGAGTCATCATTTTTAAATGTTGAGTGATTTGGTGTGTTGTGGTTTGGGGTTTTGTTTGTTTTAGGGTTTGGTGTTTTGTTGAGAGTTGCTGTGATATAAATCCAGCGTGAAGGACACCATCATCAGTGGTTTTGCTCTACTAACTCAGAAAATAGAGATACACCTCTACACCACACTGTGCAAACACAGCTTGGCTTTATGGCTCCTTCTTCCACCCTGTCATGGATAGGAGAGTGCTAAATCTCGTAAGTCTTAACATGTGAACACAGTAGCTGTGAAAACTTATTTCTGAGGAGGAAAACTGTGTTGTAGGTCTCTTCACAGCTGGATTTGTGCCTCTCCGAGTTACTCTGTGTGTGTGTGTTTGTGAAAAGATTAGCATATGGCCGTTCTGTTACCGATAACATCCAGTTCCGCAACTATCAGCCACGAACAGAACGTGTGTTTTAGCAGCAGGACAGAACAGTTTGCTTAATCCTTTGGATACAAAGGGTAAAAGGTCTTGCTTCCCACCCTTGCTGAGGCTGTGCCTCGCTCATGCCCCGTTTCTGCCCGTGGAAAGGTTTGTGAATCAATTTTCAGGTGACAGTCCTGTGCCACCCTCAGCATGTGGCTCCAGCTGCGGTGGTGGCCGGGCACAGCACAGTAGCGTAGCAACAGCTTCAAAATACAGATCTGTATTATCTAGGAAATTGTTCCTGCACGGTGATTGCAGCAGTGGCAAACACAATGTAAATATGTAGGTCATACCGAGAGAAAATTAAAACAGGATTTATTGACTCGCTTATTGTTCCTTATATTTCCCCTTTTGTGATGCTCTCTTTGATATTCTGAAAACAAGACTCTTATCCCAGCTTCTTTTCTTTTTAAACATCTCAGTCCCTACATTTTAGGACTGGAAAATGTTTGGATTTGTGGATTGATTACTTCCTTGCTGGCCGTGAAAATGTACCTATGTAACAATACTGTTATGTCACCTGTCCAATATAGAGTGATATGTATTATTTCTAGTTGCTTATTGGAGAAGATCTAAAGAGCAGCTCTACCAAGACCGATGTTTTACAAACACAAAATAATATATATGTAATCCCTTAAGAGCAACTGGTATGTGTAAATTATTTTGGAGTCTGGAAGAGGAAAGCAGCTTTTCTGCTCTATTCTTTGTTTTCTTCAGATATCAAGGGTTGGATTTGCCTCATCCAACTAAAATCCACCTATAAAGCCATTAACTACATCCTGGTTAATGTCTAGGCTCCTTTTACAACAAAATTCTATCTAAAATAGTGCAATGAGAGATTATTTCCTGTGGCCAAGTGCAGGCATCAGCTGTAGGGTGAGGTTAGTTGTTCAGGAGACTCCATTTGTTGTATGGAGTAGGAGCCTATTTCAGTTTTTCAGCCACAAGCATCCAGTGCTGGTTTAGGTGTCTTGAGGCTTCCTTCCTGACATCCAGCTGCCTCTGCAGAAGACCATGGGTGTCCCATAGATCTTTTCTTGTATATATTTATGGATTTCCTCAGCTGTCCTTGGGCCTATCTAATGCTGCTGGATATCTGGGTTTAGGCAACTGCACCAAGCCATAAACTTTCACTGAATACAAAGGCCTGACCACATGAAGCTAAATAAACTGAATGGTGCTAACAAATCTGTGGTTACTAGATTAGACTAGAGGTGAATTCCGGTAATGGATATCTGGAAACAAACTTCAGATTGCTTTTTTAATTTTTCCATCAGACTATTTAATTTTCCCCTTTCATTCAATATCCACACTCAGGAACAATTGAAGTGCAATAGTGAACAAACATTGCAGTGTTGGACACTTCAGATGTTCACAGGGCGGTTTAACTTAACCAGATTAAATACTAACCTAATACATTTTAGCATCTTTCCAAGACTGAGAACCAGAACTCACTCTAACTTCAGCCAACATATATTCCTTATTTAACAGCAACCTCTATATATGTCTTTCAACTGTATTTGTTTTATAGTTCCTTTCTATTTTAGACACTATAGTAGAAGTGAAAAGCCAGCTGAATACACTAGATTTCAATTTCTAGGTACACGTTCAAACATAGTTTAAGATTTTACTTAGAAAAGGAAACTTGCTTGGTTTCTTTGGGTCATAAGGCCCTGTATTGAAGGGAAATTTTCCACAGTTCTGCCACTGTACTTACTGGTTCATTTAGAAATACTATTTTCAATGTCCTCTTATACCCTGTGATTATGGCTGAAGAGAAACATCTGAGTATTTTTTTGTATCAGTGGCAATTGTTAAAATATTTATCACTGCTTAATGGCAGATGTTACAAACCCATATGAAACAACCTTCTGTGGGAAACCAAAAAAAATGGAGGAGGTACGTCACTCTAAAATGAATCATTGATTTGTCATCTGCAGGTGTGATTTTTATATTTAGGTCTCTAGGCAATTCTTTTCATATCAATTAGTGAAACAATTATTGTTGGTACATCTCTGATAATGTTGTAAGATGCCAGTGACGTTCATGAAGTTACACTGATGCTTCTCACAGATGAGAAGTGGCTTGGTTGGAGCACAGGTCTAGTTTCACTAAGTCCAGCAGCGTTAGAAAACACGTTTTTGATTCACAAGCTGATTGATTTTCTGTTGCAGCCTCCATGCAGTCACCCCAAACGAGTTCACAGGTGTTAATGAAGTCAAACTTGAGAATACATCTTCTGAGAGAAAATCACTATGTTCCTGCTTATATGTTTATAAGAAATGACACACAGAAAGGTAAAAATCTGCACACTGGCCAAGATGGTTTTTTGAGGATGCCTGGTAATCTGGAAAGAAAAAATAAATTCATGAGACAGGATGTGGCTTTTTGGAACAACAAATAGTGTCTTTTCTGTCACAAACAGCTTCATCATATAAAACTTAATAAAGTGAGCAAGGTCTGTTTGGAAAATATTACTATTATTATTTTGGAATTCTGTTTCAGAAGATCACTGCTCTGATGGTTTGACACTCATGGTTTAATCTAGTTTCCAAATGACCTTTATTCATGTGCGTCCTTTCTCTTGTGCCACCATGATCCATTAACATTCATTCTTGCATTTAACTCTTTTTAAAATAAGTTTAGCCTTAGACACCCTCAGATGTTTTGGGGCTAAACCAGCCAATCCTTTTTGTCTTCGTTTCTGCCAGTCATCGTAATTATCTCCTTGTGGGCAGATTTTTTTTCCACATAGGTGCCTATTTTTTCACAGCTGCATCCTGTCTCAGGTTGCTTCTGCTTTTATAACTAGACTAAACACAAACCAGAAAAAGTGATTCTTTTAATAACCTGCTGGTTTAAGATACTTAGGATTTTTTAAGTAAACACATCATTCTGTTTGAGACGGAATGTCTATGTTACTGTGCCTTGGGAAATCTCAACACTGCAACTTGAGGACTGGTTGAGAAGCAAATGAAAGGAGCAGAAGCTTTGCATCTGAATATACAGGTATTTAATCACTCTTCTGACCTTTGCTCACATGTATTTGTGCTATTTGGGATTTATTTTAAAATCTGCATGTTCAATTAAAAATCTGGCCAGCAGAAGTGTTTTATACTTGCACTTTACACTTTCTCTATAAATATGTGCATCTTATCTGTAACAGTGATACTTTGGTTCCCACTCATTGCAAGAGGGTCTCTGTTAGTCAGAAATGGCCAGTGAAGTGTCTAAAAAATACTGGCAAGTCCTCAGTAAACAGGAATACCAGGAGAAATAATTTAAGCTTATAAAGTTTTAATTTTTCTTAATGTAATTAGAAATGTCATTAGAAATTCTCCCTAATACCTATTAGCTAGGAACTTTACAGATAAATACTGGAGAAAGTCATTCAGGAATACTGAATTTCATAGAGTAGATTTGTTGACATAGAAGTCCTTTTTTTTACCTTTTGTTTTGTTTTTTTAGGTTGTTTTGTTTGTTTGTTTTTTAATATTACACTGTGATTCAGGCATGGCCAATAACTGTTCTTGCACATTTCATGGGCTTTTTCACAGGCCATCAAGAAGTGCCATTAAGAATGAAGACAGCACTCATATCCCAGTTGTTTAAAAAATATCCAAGAGTTCAGAGCTGCAGCACACTGAATGCTCTGATGGTTATCCATAAAAAAGTATAAGCTAAAGGTGTTTAGCATGTGAGAACTTTAATTCATGTTTCTTTCAATCATCTAACATGGCCCTCAAGGTCCATGTCTGAGCAGTCTAACCAAACCAAACCACCAGTTTCTCAAAGCCTAATGTCACTGCAAGGTCATTTTTTTCTGTGAAAAGATACTAAACAAATACACCAGACAAAGGTCCAGTGTCAAAATCTGTTGATCTGTGGATATGTTGATACGTGGCCTATTCTAAGGAGGCACCAGCCTGCCTTCCCTTCCTTTGGCAGCAGGTGGGTTTGTAAATAATCAGCAGTGAGTAGCTTGTAGTTACACAGTGCATAGTTACATGGTGACATAAAAGAGAACACCTTTGTAAAAACCACACGGATTGTTCTGTGTGTGTCACACTGCAGGATTGCATACTTTAGTGGACTTTGAGGCACCTTAAATTTACTAATTTTCAGCACATACAGGCAGGATGCTTATCTGTTGAATCAGTAACTCCATTGTGGTCCCAACTATTCACGTACTCGGTGTTCTGGCGCCTTGCCTTGCCTTAACGAGCCCGTAAAACGAATGGCAGAAGTTTAGAGCAGCAAATCCAGTCATTTGGCTCCTCCCCGGGAGATTGCTGAGAGTGAAGTTTGGACGGAGCAGTTTCTTGCCGGCATCGGGCGTGGATTGTCCCTGCACAGCTGATAACAGCTAAAAATAGCACCGGTATAAAAGCCCGGCCAGCAGCTCAGCTGCCCTGGCATTCCCTCCTCGACTGCCAGCCAGGGAGGAGACAGTGTTCTCCAAGTCCCGGCACATATGTGACCAAAGAACACCCTGCTGCCTAATTCCACTTAACAATTAACTTGTCAAGTAAAGACACGCACTGGACTGTGTGACTCACGGGGACAGTAACCAAGTTCTGCTTTATAAAAAAGAAAAAGACGCAAACTGAAGGTCAGGTTTTTCCAAGCAGGTTTTCCAAGCACAGCACGACAGGTGGGCTGGTGGAATGTCTTTGGATGAGTGCCTGTAGAATATCTGTAGAATCGTGTACAATAACGTTGTACTTGTAACAGACTCACATATTCTGCGATGATGGAATTCTGAACACGGGAAAAACAAATGTGTTTTTATTCGACAATGACTAATTGACTAAGCTGGCATTGAGGAGTTCAGGAGTCTATTCTTAGCTTGCTGTTGATTCTGGGGAAATTGGGTCATTTCCTTGCATTTCTGTTCCTTGTCAAGCCCTGCCTGTTCTGTTTTAAGGTGTAGACTGGGGGATCAGTGACCTCGGTGGCTGAGTGCATTGCCAGATAGATCTCTGAGTGTCTGAAGTGCTTTTGGGATTAATAAAGGCAGATAGCAGTGTGGAAGAGATCCTCTTTGAAGTTTGGTAAAAGTTACACTGGATATAAAACAGAATGTAATCAGAGAAGGCATCAGGAACTCTTAAAAATCAGTGGCACTATCAGCCCTATCAGTAAACTATTCCCACATCTATAACTTCCAGTTGCTCTGAGTCCTTCTCTTTGATTTTATGAAGCTTTGCACTATGAAGTTTGTATATGTGGATTCATCTTCATTTCAGTTACAGTATTTTAATTTTTTTCTTGTTTGCAATAGTACAGTGCAAGGTTTATAATATCTTGCAAGACTGACAGATGACCTGGCAAACTTGCCTTCGGTTTTGATTTGATAGACTTAATTTTCTTAAAAAGTCTTTTATAAAGACATTCAATTACCCTTTATTTTATTGTTTGAATTGCTAGATCTTTGATGGCAAATGAGATAATTGCAGAGGGTGTTGATGTGGTAGTTCTGTAGCCTAAACCCATCCGTTTCTGCTCAGGACACCCAGTGTGAGCAGAGGTGATGAAAACTCTCACACACGGACTTCCACCTAGTCCAGATGCAGAGTCGAGAGGAGTCAATCCTTACAACACACTGAACTTCCCCCTTCTGAACTCTTTGCTTCTTCTCTCTGAAGATCAATTTTCTGTGTTAACCTGTAGTCAAGAGTTAATTGGAGAGTGTCTTATTGGTGCCATCCTCTTCAGGGGAATTCAGGCTTTCTCTAAACATCATGAGATACCTTTATATAAGTTTATTTACTAGTCTGGCACCAACTCCAACTTGCTGCTTGGCTAGGAATGGGTAGCAGTTGCTAATAGTGAATAAAGGGTTCCATATCTCACTAGCACTTTTCTGACTGATACAGGTCCTAGTCCCTTTGCTACAGAATTGTATCATAGTTGTCACCAAGGTCAGAGTAGTGAGACTGCAAAGAGGACCCTCGGCTTTGACATAGGTTGGACTCGATGATCTCTAAGGTCTTTTCCAACCTTACTGGTTCTGTGATTCTGTGATTCTGGTGGTTCATGGGGTTGCTTCCAGGTATTGCAGCCACTAATGGTCCACACCTTCCTCATAAAAGTGATACCTGCTACATGCTTTCTGAAAAATTTTTGATTTGGGGAAAAGATAAAATTATTTTTTAAAATCTTCCATTTAAGTGGAAAGAAAATTTTATGTCTTTCTAGTTAAGACTACCCAGTATTCCAAATTCTTGCAGACTTAAACAGGACCCCATTGCTACTGAAACAGTGCTCAGAGCTGAGCACCCAACCTCTTCTTTAAAAATTGTCTTCTTTAAAGCTCTTCTTCAAAAATTGTCACCACAATGTTTCTTTTAAGGATGTGGGTTGTGGTCTCTGAAGTCCTAATAATCTGCACATGGTGATCACCTGCAAAAATCTTCTGCTAATGTGAGGGGGTGTTTGCAGAAGAGGGTTCACATCTGTGCTTAACTAACCACCTTACTCCAATTCTTTATGATTTGTCTGCATTAACTCTGCAGTCAAAAGGGTCCTCAAGAAAAGAAAAGCTAAAATGAGATATCACCAAGGCAACATGAGGTGCTTCAAGATATTGAACTCTTATGTTGAAGTTCGTAAGAAGAAAAAAAAGAACAAACAACTCACCTTTCACTTCATAACAACTTGAGGTGACGAACTAAGGAAAGTGAGCTGGCAAACTTTATGGAAACTTTATCACAGAAGAAGTACCAAAAGGTGAAATGAAAAATGAATGAGGGCAATTTTCTAAGGAAAATGGAAGAGTTCTCCAGTTCACTGTAAGGCTCAAGGTCAGCCAGCTGCATTAACCCAGGTATCCTGCACTGCCACGGACCAGGGGGACCATATGCAGAGATTAAACTTCGCTCCACAGAGAGAAGTAAAGATATTGATCCCTGTTATTTCACACTGATCAAGCATGAGTTTATCAGCCAAAATCCAGAGGCCCTTGTCTTAAGCCAAGTACCACAGAGGATCCTGAAATCCACTGTGCGGATAACATAACCTGCTGTGCAGGTACTGAAACCAACATGCAAACCCATGGAAACTAGCCTGAGTTGTGAGCAATTTCAAACTCAGTTTTTGAAGGCTTCATCTTTTAGAAATAATGTGCATTAGGATACAGAAAGTAATTTTTACTTTCAGCAAAACTGTTTGCTGAACAATAGTGTTAAACACAAATGTATCCAAGGAAATCCAAAGAAACTGAGCATTCTTTGGGCTTTATTTACTGAGAGAAATTGAAATCTACCCTGACATCTGCACAGGTTGTATATTGATTAGTATGATGCGTGCTGCTTGAGGGGGATTTAATCCTAGTTTGCACGTGCAGGCTTCAGATCCTAATTAACTTAGTTTATTAAAGAGGCATACCAAGAAGTGAACAGAAATAATCTAAATAGGGACTTGCACTATGAACTCTGGTAAATTAAGACAGGGATAGGCATTACTTACTCTGTTGCAGATTCTTAAGTAAAATAATGTAATTTTGGTTCTGTGACAGTGGTGAGTCAACAATAATGGGTACACCACACTTACCTGATGCTGTTTTAATTCATCACAGTTAACAGCATGGAGGATTTATTTTGAAAAGCAAGGGCTGAGGATTTCTACATTCCTCCTTTCATCAGCTACATTATCCATATAGGCCACAGTTTGGGACAGCCTGTAATGCTCTCCATTGTATCCCCTACAATACCACTTTCCAGAGCAGTCTCAGTCCTGGTTGGAAGTATCTTTTGTTTTTAATTGAAATGACAGTTTTGGAATGATCCTAAAATAGAGGAATAGACTGCTGCCCTCTAGAAGCCTCTTTTCTGAATGCAGCATTAGGTGATGATTTTGTGCCTTTTCAGTGCCACTTCCTCATGAATGGGTACCTGTGGCTGTCTCAGTGCAAGTGCTGAGATAATTATCCATAATGAAATCTCTTTTCACACTGAACAGCAGTGGGTTTTTATCCTAAAAGTGTTAATGCTTACTAATGTTACAGCAAAGTTTGACGTTGCAACCATGTGAAAATATAATTATATCTAAAAATAGCTTCATGCTTTTGGACTAGAACTTACTCTGCAGAACTCCAGTCTGAGCTGATTCCAGTGATCTGAACTTCTGTTAAGCAGAAGAGTTTTAGCCAGAGACCTTTAGAACTAAAATAATGGATTTCCCTAATAAGATAACAGAGAGGTCCTGTGATGCATTTCTAGTGTCTGGGGGTGAGTATAGAACGGGTTATCTCCAGTTTTCCAGTTAATGGACTGCAAAGTTTTCTGGTCTAGATTTTGCCACCCCATCCATCTCCTGGGACATTCAGGCTGCACAGGTGTTTTATCACATGTTGTCTTTTGTTCCATGCCCTTGAGTGTGGGACAATTTGTAAGAAGAAAAAACAAAATCCAGTTTGTCCATCAAACCAACATGCTTTGAGGTACTGTACTTCTGTGGAGGTGAGGGGAAACATCTGCTCGCCCAACCTTGGCATGAGGCTGATGAGATGAGCTTTGTACATCCTTGCATGTCTTGTACATCTGGGAAGGCGAATATTCTGTCTGGTGCCAAATATTTGAGAGAAATGAAAATCATTGAGAATGAGAATTATTGGATTGTTTCTTTACAGTGTTAAATAAGTAGCACTGCAAAGCTACTAGCATGTAGCAAATGCAGTTGCAAATTGCCAGTAATTCCAAACTGTCCCTGAGAGAGATGTTTTCATAACCCATTGAAACATGCTGGAGTAGTATCTGGTTATCCTTAAGTGTGGGGTTTTTGGCAACTAAGCAGTTAAATAATTCCCTGGTAAAATCATAGCCCCAAATACCATTTCCTTGCAGCAACACCAAGTTTTTGCTTCTTTTCATCACAACAATGAAAAACATTGTCCGTGTTGTGTAGAACTTGCAACACTCCACTCTCATGGAATGAGCTGGATAGAAGCATCAGGAGATGGATGTACTTTGTGCCCTCATCCTTGGTAGCTTAGCTGGAGAACTGCATGATAGAATTACATTCTGGATGCTTGGCCTCTGATTCACCCCCTCGGGACAAATCTTTGCTGGAAGTGAAGCTTGGATCAGGCCTGTGAAAGCTGATACAGTGCCTCAGTTCACCTACAATAGGTCTTACATGGACACGTTGTTGTTCCTTTTCTGAAGCTGTCCTCCTCTTTTATTAATGGGATGATGTGCTCATGTTCATTTATATAGCTCATAAACCTCAAACTATAATGATGTGGCTTATAAGGAGTTCATAATTCAGTGTCTAAGGTTCTTGTATGTAACTCAAAGCTTCTGCTACTTCTGACTTGTGAGAAAATGATAGGCCAAACTAAGCGACTCATTCTTCGCAGTAAAATGAGAGTGTACTAATTATTTATCAGTATCTTACCTTTAATTTGGCCAACAAGCTGATTTCATAATACAAAACAGAGCTGTGTAGGCAGTAAAACCCAATACAGTCAAAAAGGTTCCACCCAGATGTAAGTGATAAGTCAGTCTTATATGACAGAGAAGCAGTAAATGCATGAATAGATTCCTATATCTTTCCTCCTACTCACTACCTTCTACAATGTTTATCCTAAATTCAGCTTTCAGAATCTCTTTTAAAAAAGCCCCAGCATTATATGAACAAGGACTGTTTTGCTTGGGCTCTTCTAAGGGTTCCATTGGGAGATTTTTGAAAATCAGCATTTTTTTGAGGTGGGGTGGGTTATTCTCTCTGTGGATACCTGAAAGCACAGCTGGAGTACCAATGTGTGGTATTCACTCTACAGCTTCTGTAGCCTCTGAGCATCTCATATAAAGTCTTGGGGCAGGTGATGAGTACAAGGTGGTGCCTTATGGATAAAAAGTGGTGGAGAAGGAACCTTCCAGGGTTCTGATGTCCAGAAGCACCTTGAATAGGTGGCGTCTGGCCTGTTCCTAAAGTCATTTATGTATATCTGGATCAGGATGGAAATGGACCTTCCAGGGTCCATTTAGCTCCTTTTCTTTGCATTGCAGTTTCCCTTCTGCTTTACTGAGGCTCAGCACAATAATCCTCATCTGAAAACTAATTATAACACACTGTTAAACTCAGAGGGTAACTGGGAGGGAGGGATTTAAATGTTTTGACGTGTTGAGTCTCTATTGAAATTGCCACATCTAGAGTTAAACTTTCAGAAGTGCAAGGCATGCACAACCTCGGAAGTGGGAGACGGCACATGCTTAGAAATCAGGCACTAAACCCATAGATTTCTTTTACTTAAAATTGCAGGAGAATTTCTCTGACCATTATGTGTTTCTCTTGTTGCCTTGGGTTCCCTTTATTATCAGTGGAAAAAGTTAGACACTTCTAGGGCACATTTTTTCATTCTAAAATAGACATCTAAATAGGTCACATGCATCACATCTTGTAAGTGCCGATACATATCTCAAAATCTAATTTTATTTCAACATTTTGGTTTAGCATTAGCAGCATTATCTCCTTACTGTGCTTGAGCTGGCAGTATTTTCTCTGCCAGAGCCAATATATACACCCCTGTGATACAAATTGTTCAAAGCACTTGCCTATATCAAAACAGTGTTTCCAATGAGGCCGGAGTACAGGTAACCTCAGTCACGATGACCCACTTCCCATTTTTGCCAAGGGATCCTCATTACTGGGAAGTTATGTCATCATAAGATGCTAAAGCAAAACAATTTTTCAGCAAACCCCCAAAGCTTATAACAGTATAGTTGATAGTACATTATTTAGAGATGCATTTTAGAGAGAGGGTGACTACACTCAAGTTTTTGGCAGACTTTTATAACTGTAGTACATAATTACAATGCAGTGATTCTTTCTGCCACATGTAGGTACACTTAGCCCATGTCCTTGGAAGCTTGCCAGTAGGCCTAAGAATAATTGTACTATAAATATTTTGTAATTAATGTGCCTAGTCCAAAAATTACATGTAGAAATTTGAAATCAAAGGAGTAATAGTCCTTAATTCTCTTACAGTTAACCTTCCAGTTATTTGAATGAGCGCTAATTAGATCTAAAAACCATAAGCACACTTTTACAGTAATTATAATGTTGATTATGTTGTACGTAATTGCAGCATAATGAGATTTACTTGTTAACCATTTCAGTCCTTCATAGAGTGCACACAAAGCAGCTGCTGAGGGAAATTCCCATAGAGCTTATCCAAAGGGCCATGGAGATGTTGGCTGGGACTGCTCTGGAGCTGTGTCAAAGCGCCTAGAGGTCACAGAGTGAACTAGAGATCATCACAAAAGCACTTTCAGGAAAGGCAAGTGTTTGATCACGTCAAAACCATCCCCCAAAGGGCTCCCTGTGTCAGAAGGGGAAAGTAAACTACTCATGTCTGGAAGCTCAAGCTGTCAACAGCCTGCGAGCTGATCCTGACACAGGATGAGGGGGCAGAAGTGCAGGAAGGGACTTCCCAAGGGCAGGAGAACACAAAGTCACCCCAGGCAGGGATGGGGATGAGGAGGAGGTTCCACTGCCCCCTTTGCCTCTGCCCGCAGTCCCCTCCCGTGCCAGCACTCCCTCCCTCCATGCCTTTTGGCTGTGTCAGGCCTTTCTATCCTGTGCCACCTCCTGCTTAGGGTTGCTGTGTGGTGACCTCTGAGTCATGCAAGGAATTCAGGGTGAAGGAAGGGAGTAGAGATGACAACAGTGTGTCAGCAGCAGGCTGAAGCCTTTGGAACTGTTCTTCCATTCTCCACCCCAGCAAATCATCACTTTCCTGTCCCCTACCTGCAACTAGTACCCTGCAGGACACGCCGAGAAATAGTTATGGGTCCCAAGCATTCCCATTCCCCTGCTCCTGAACTCCATCACGAGTGCTGGCACCACAGGTGCTTCTCTCACCAGGGTGTTCAGTTTCAGCTTCTGTAGCACTTGGTACCACACACGGGGAGGGGGGGGTTGCTGAGGCAAAACTTTGCTTTTCTCCAGACTCCTTGCACCGATGCACAGGCGCTTTTTCCTTTACCCTCCATAGCAAAAGTAATATTAGGATTTGGGGCAGCTAGAAGCAGGGCAAACACCTTCAGAAAAGCAGGAAAAAATATCACTGTTGCTTAAAACAACAAAACCCGCCTTGCTGCAGGATTTCCTTCTCCCTTCCCTGGTGCTTCCTTCTGTAAATAAGAGATGGAACAACAGAAATGCTGAAAACAGGGAAGAGCAGAATTATTTGCTCAGAGACTGATCCTGCCGTAGGTACCAGGAGTTGTCTCCTCCCCTGTGAGTTAACCCCACCCTCTTTTTTTATGCTCTGGGCTATTTTGGGCAGGCAGCGAGGACTGCAGCTCTGACAGATGAGGATACTGTACCAGAGCACAGCAGCACTTGTTGCTCTGAAGAACTACACAACCATAACAGGGACTTCTTCTCTGCTGCCTGCCTTTAAAAAAGATTATTATTAATTTATTAACCTGCAAACTTGTTTTCTCAGCTGTTTTTGCACTTTATCGTTACAAATGATGTTTTAAGAGCTTTGTGAGAGCAGTTCGGAAGGGAAATCCACCTGCTGTGCAGTTGAAACTTCCTTTTGCCACTTAATAACGAGAGATAAGCTGGTAACCTTGGGGGTGAAAAATGACAGACTCTGTTGCTGCTAATGGAGAAGGAAAGGACCCTGAAATCGAGCTGTTTGTGAAGGTAAGTTGCGCTGTGAACTGGACACTGGTGTGACTCTTGGAGCAGCTCAGCTTCTACTGAATAATCAGACTTTAATTTTCCGGCGCTGAGCTGAAGTGGTGCTTTGACAGCCTGTTATCTCGTGCACACACACTTGCACTGCTTTCTTCTTCGTGACATTAGAATTAGGTAATGTTGTGGAGGGAGAGTCACAGTTCCTGTGTGTTATTGTTAATTGTCTCCTCATGAGTTTGTTCTGTTATTCTTAGCTGGCTGCCTGCAATGTACTGTGTCTAACTTTAGACTCGAGGCTGTAGACTTCAGTTTTTCCACTAGGAATCCTGACTCCTTCTCCGTTTTTGGGGAGAGTTGAGGGGTACCGGGATTTGGTACCTCATCAGGGGCTGTAACATCTGAAACAATGATGGGCCATAAACCAGTAAGGATTGAGATAAGCTGTCAGTCTTCTGATTATTTCCTGCAATACTTTCTCTTTTTCTAAACCAGTAGAAACTAAATCAGTTTTTACTCTCAGTTTCCTCAGCCTGAAGTTGATTCTGATTTTATAGAAGGGTAACTGAGAACAGAAACTGATCTAATGAAGATACAGAAAAATGACTACACCTGTAGTAGGGTTTCAGAATGTTTCAGGTTAGGTAAGACTGTTGGTCTTGGGCTGGGAAAGCTTACCATTGAAATCAGTGGCATGGTCCAAAGCCATGGCACAATACAACCCTATTAATAGCAAACTTTGTGCAGACTCTGTCCCAGTGAAAAGCTCAGATTTTTTGATTTTCAGAGCATGTTTTGAAGCCTCTACACAGATTGAGGCTGAAATCTACTATGCCCATATAAAATCATGAAATCATATAAGGGCTTGGGTTGAAAGGGCCCATCTGGCTCCAATCCCTTGCCATGGGCAGGAACACCTTCCACTAGACCAGGTTGCTCAGAGCCTCATCCAGCTGGGCTGGAACACTTGCAGGTGTTTGTTCTCTCCAAGCCTAAACCACTTCTGTAAATCAGTAGGATTATTATTAATATGTGGGAGTTACCTCAGACCCTTTTCAAACAGTACTGAATGATTAGGAGAGCAAATTCCAACCCCTCCCTTCTGTCAAGTTGAAGGTACGTAATTGCTGTGTACTCCCTGATGGATATTTCGGGCTGGAAGTTGAAATGTCAACCCCATCCATGGTGCGTATACATGGCCTCTTCACACATCTTCCAAAACCAGTCAGTTCAGGTGCAGACTTCCTGACCGAGCCAGCACTGAGGTGTTTTTCCCTAGCAAACAGATTTTACAAGAATTTCTGCTTCGTAAAAGCCCAGTAGATACATTGTACAAAGTTTAGTGTATTAAAATGGACTTGCATGGGTCCATACAGCCAGACATCTCACCTTTTACAGGTTTTTTCTAGCAAAGTGAGCTTAATGGAGATGTTGATGGGCTAAAACGTAGGTTGATGAGGTTGTTTTGCACTCTGATGTGACAAATGTGTTCTGGAATGGAAACCTGTAACTACTGATTTGTTTTAGTGAGGACATTATTTTACTGAGGCTGGTGTGGATGTTTGTGATATGTGGTTCTTTGACTGCATCAGCTGTTAAAGTGAAGGTCATTGCCCAGATTCATGGTGTGAAGTTCTGAATCCACAAGATACTGGGAGAAATGTGCACTGCGTTAAACCAAGCCATGCCATCACTTGAAGATTTATAACTCCAGAAAGAACATTTTTAGTAATGTGACTTCCTGCATAATGCATATTATGGACTTGAATAGAGACTCTCACATAAAACTCAGAGCTGGAGCAAAAGAATTAATTGGTATCTTCCTGGAGACTATCCATTCAGGATAAAAAATGGCAATTTTTGATGTTTTGGAAAAATGCCACTAATTTAATTAAAAGTCTAAAGGGTTGTATAGTAAAGCATGTAACCCAAGTGTTAAATTATACAGCTCAGAAGTTGGAAAATAAAACAGAGAAGAACATCCAAAGGAGAGATGAGCTCAAATTTGAAAAATAAGATCGTGTAAGAGAATTATGAACAGGTGAAAGCTCTTCTGGAGCATGAATTTAAAAAAAAAAATAGGGTATTAGTAAGGGAAATAAGCAGGAAGGCTAATCCAGGAGAGACTCTGCAAAGGAGAAGGGACTTATTCTGTCTGTTTTAGAAGAACAGATGTGGCAACTTCTGGTGGAGTATGAGACACTGAGACAAATGGCAAATCTAAATATACCGGACCAAACTTGAGGCCAGTTCTAATAGCAGGAGATGCTGGGATCAATGAGCAATTCATCATTTGATTTTTGTGGAGCTAATATTTCACCCAAGGAGAAAGTTCTGTGCTACATCTTTGGGTGAACACACAGCCAGAGAACACAGATCGGTGAGAAAATGTAGGGCAGGTGATGTGGCATGGGGGAAAACCGTATCTTCCACAAGCACAAATAAACCAGAAAGGGCTGTTTTTTAACAACTATAGAGTCTCTAATAAAAGCAGTTTATGTCTCAGGTTAAAAAAAGAAGGGTGTTACACAATTGCTCTATTTCCCTTTTTCTTTTTAACAACCAGGATTGTTGCACAGGATCTCAGACAAGCAGAGAGCTGGTTGTAAAACAAAAGAGCCACACTGTAACCTAACGCAGCTTGGCTCAGGCTCTCCTGAGCTGCTCAGACAGGCTGGGCACCACCAGGACACAGCTGAGCTGCTGTGGCAGGGACAGGTTAAGTGGTTATCACACCTGTTTCGTATCATCCCCATTGATTTCACTCTTTTTCTAGCAGTGCCCTAACCCAGATCTGTGAGATAGTTTTTTGTGAAGGAGTATTTGTTCTTGCAAGATGCCTGAGAGTAAAGCACACCAAGTCTGGGGTGGGACATGAGGAAACTGCTGGTGAGAGCGAGCAGAGCTGAGAAACAGTGAGGTCTGCCACTGCCTGGATCAGATGTGCACTTTGTGTAAACAGGCCATTGCTGAACACTGAAACTCTCCAGCAGCAATTCCCTCTCTAAACTTGTTTGACAGGGAATTGTAAGAGGCTGCCAGAGAAAAAGCAGCAGCATGAGACGCTGGCAGCAGCAGCTCTGGGGAAGTGAGCACCAGGGGGTTGTGCTGGTTCTGTGCTTAGCCCAGCTTGTTGTAACCCAGGTTAATTTTAATTCTTGGTGTGCTGGAGAAGCAAAGTGCTTCTGTATAAATGGATGCATTCCAATGGAAGGTATATTTAGCTTTTCCTGGCAATCTTACACCTCTATATGTAAACATAATGACAAACTGAAATGGTGCTCTTCTTTTGTGCAGCAACAACATTAAAGTCCATGGGGGACGACCATAGAACTTTTGTGCTTCTTTCTGTTTGCAGGGGAAACGGGTGTTTGAATGTATAATCTTTGTCTTTCAGGATTAATCCCTAATACATAACTAGAAAGTCAATTTGAAGGGAGGTAAGTTGTACATATGGAAAACAAAACATGATGCAGAGAAAACTATTTGCATTCCTCAGAATGAATGCAGTCTAGAAAGTGAACTAACCATGCAAATGGACCAAAGCACATTTCATTTTAAAAAATCTTCCTGTTTCAGACACACTCTATAACAAGATATATCTTACTGCATTTTTCTGATAATGAATAGATGGTGGTATCATCATGGTAGTAGGGGAATATGTGGTGAGTTGTCAGGCAGCTACTTCTAGGAGGAGTCGTCGTGATATCAATGGATTGATATTATGGATATCGTTATCAGTATCCTGGGCTGCATCCAAAGCATTGTGAGCAGCCAGTCAGGAGATGGTTCTGCCTGTCTATTCCACTCTTCTGACACCCTACCTGGAGCGTTCCATCCACCTCTGGGGTCCTTGGCATAAGAAAGATGTGGAATCGAGTCCAGAAGAGGCTGCTAGGTTGACCACAGGGCTGGAGCATTTCTGCTATGGAGACAAGCTGAGAGAGTTGGGATTGTTCAGCCTTGGGAAGAGAAGGCTCTGAGGAGACCTTGGAGCTCCTCCATGAGCCAAAAGGGGTTTCAAGGGGGATGGAGAGGGACTTGTGACAAGGACCTGCAGTGATATGACAATGGGGAATGGCTTTGAAGAGAAAGAAGGGAAGATTTAGACTGGATTTTAGGATGAATTCTTTACTGTGAGGGTGGTGAGGCACTGGAACAGGTTGCCCAGAGAGGCTGTGGATGTTCATTTCTGGTTCTTGAGAAGTGTGGGCATTTCTCGAATATTTTAAGCTCAGCTTTTGGCTTTCATACAAAATCATTGCTATGTTTAGCAAAACTTTCTAGATAAAGAGGAAATAACAAAGATAAAAAAACACAAGGAATAATAATGTTACTGAAATACCTGTTTAACCTGTCTGGTGCTCTGAGTCAGACAATAGCATTTTTTTTCAGATCCTTGGTCATGAGGTTGGCCAAGCTTTTCAGGTTTTGAGGGAACCATAGCCACCCTACAAAACAGACATGTACAGTGTGTGCAGTCTCTATCACTCTTCAGCTGTCACCCTGGAAGTGGCATGGGCACAGGGGTTATTATGGATCTTGAATTTTTATCCATTTTATCCATTCAGAGCCATATCAAGTCAGGTAGATTGTGGGCAACACAGTTCATGGCTCTTCTAAACCTCTTTTGGTGAGGCACTGTATTATTCAGCAGCCGGAGTGTCCTCTTCCAGTGTCCTGGCCTTGTGCCTTGGTATTAAGGTTACAAAATTACAAGATTTACCAGTAGTGTGAAAGCCAGGGAGGAAAATAATTTTACTAGGTTCATTTAAACATCTCTAAATATGTTCCATAAACTCCATGCAGAAGGACTCAGGTATTTCGGTGTAGTTCTGGCTCTGCTTAGATCTTGTCAGATCAGGAGTGACTGGAGTGACAAATCAGTGGCAACTCTGCTACCAAGCTAGTTAAATTAGGGAAATGCTTCCTGAATTGATAGCTGTTTTTTTTGTCCTATTATTAAGCATTTTCAATAAAATAATAAAAAAATAGTCAGGGGGGAAATATCCATCCTGGCAGGATTTAATTTTGCTTTAAGCTTATGTTGCTAAAAGAAAATACATTAAATGAACAAAAGCTGCCTAAGCAAATGTTTTAAAATTACAAATCACTTGGTTTTCCTTGTGATGAAGAAAAACAACATAGCAAAGAAGCTTTAGTCTGAGTTATAGAACCCAGCGTCTGTGTGTCTGTGTGTCTGTTTTCTCTCTGAGTGTTTGCAGGTTTGGTTCTGCGTCAAGACAAGCGCCTTGTTGGTGGGAATATAAGAGATGGGCAGCAAATAATTCAAACAGGCCAAGTTTATAAAATTACTTTGCAGGGATGTATTCACTATCCCTGCCACCTGGAACTTAGTGTAGATTGCTTAGGAAACTAGATCTCAAGTTAGGAAGGGATTTTCAGTTGTGTCTCCTGCTGCTAAAGTTCCTGATCTAATCATTATTTTATGGCTAAAGGTGAATGACACCCTGAGCTGCCGTGGTTTGGTGGTGGTTTTCCTCATATAAATATCTGTGACAATTTTCTTTTCTTTAAACTTAATGGCATAGTGTTAATTGTGATCAAAGCATCTGATTAAAAATATTCAAATGCTTTGTTGAATATGCATAACTTTACCTCTTTACATGCCTTTACAAATGGGATCCATTTGAATGGATAAGACTTCAGAAACATTCAGGTTGGGTCATATCCCATGGCCACAAAAGCTGGTCAGTTTTGTACTGCAGAATTCATTGGCAGCAGAGTTAGATGAGCTTAAGTGTATTTGAGATCTTGTTTTAACTTCACCTACTGACTCCTTCCTTTATTCCAACTTTTCTGAGCCATATAGTCCAATGAGGTGAATACCATGTTTTAATTTTACCATGAAGAACTGGTGATGTTTCTAATTATTTTAGCTTCTCCTTGGAAATGGCCACTGGTGTGCATTGGGTGCTCTATGTTTAGCTGCAGGTTGCTCTTTTTCCATCTCTGGCTCACAGGTTGTTGTGTCGTGATTCAGCGATGACAGTGAAACTCCAGTAAGTGCCCTCAGGAAACTTTTATCGGCAATATATGGCTTTGCTGAGGCTGTTCCAGAACAGCAAATGTCACTGAGATCGTCTGACATAACATCCCAAAAATACACAGGGATCCTTTCCAGGAGAGCCAGCAGGAAGTGTGGCTGCCCCTGCCCCAGAGTTTAATGTCAGTATCAGTTCACCTGGTTATGTCAAATAGTGTTTAATTAAAGTCAATTTAATTGACTGCTTAGGAGAACATTGATCATCACAGCATCAATATAACTTTTTTTATTCAGCTAAGATCTCCAGTAAATTTTTCAGATTTCTCATTTTTAGCAGTCAGGCAGACTTTCAAGTTTGTTTGTTAGTTTTATACATGAATAAGTTTAAATGATACTTTTCTTTTTTCAGGAAAGACTGACTCAAAGTCAGGGAGAATCACTCAGAATAAGGAAGGGTTTGGTTTTGTGCTGAATTCAATCTGTAAATCTGGTGTGAACTAGTACCTGCTATAGCAGGTACTTTCTAAATAGCTTGAAGTGATTTGTTTGACACAGTAAAATTTAACATGGACAAAGTCCAAAATAGATCCATATTTCCTTTCTTTATCCCATGTCCTCCCCATTTATTTACACTTCTCCTGTATTGCTGACATGCAGTAAAAATCTTCTAGATATGGTAACAGTGGTATATATGTACATATCAGAGGTATGATTTAAAAAAAATTGGGTTTAATCAGTATCCTGTATTCCTGGCATGATTTTTTGTACTAAACTTAAGACTTGGAAATTACTACAGTGGAACAAAAATAATTCAAACTGTATCCATCTGTGTTTTGCAGTTCCACAGCCAGTAATTTTATCTAATAATACCTAGGGGTAGAACTTTCTCTGACCAATTACATTTACAACATGTCATTGCTTGTTATGCAACTTGATTGCAGGTTCACACGTAAATGTAGAATGGTGAGTCCATTGAATGTTTTCTCTGCTTCTGTTAAGTGATTTTTTTTTATACATGAGTGTTATTGTGTCCTTCTCAGGAGTAATTTCATAACTTATTTTTTAGAGTGTTTATGATTTCACCCTTCTATATGTATCCTTTTTTAATGACAGTGTTTGCTGGCTGCAGTGAACCTTCCGTGATGTAACACAGATTCCTCTTTGATTCAATGACTAATGTACCACAGATCTTTCATGGCTACAGTGTCATAAGAGGAGATGGGCTCAGGAAAGAGACTGGGACACAAAGCACCTGAGATACAGTTCTGTAATGCACCATAGCAAAGCTTTGCCACGTTAAAATGGCTCTACTGTTGTCAAAAATCTAAATCCACATTTTTCTTGACATTCTGTTCTGCAAACAAATCAGTGTTTCAGCTTTTTATCTTAACTAAAAACAATAGCATAGCTCTCACCAGCCAAAACCGCTGATTTTTATTATTTTTTCTAATCAAACTATGGAAGGCTCCTGCAATGCAGACTTTGCAACATGTGAAGCTCAATAGTATGATCAGATTTCTACCCAAATTCTTATTTACTTACTTACTTTTGTGATTTTCTGCCTCCTTCAGTGATCCTAGACAAGTTACTCAGGCTCTCCTTGCCTTGACAAAATGCTGATACCAGTCCTTCTCAGCCAGATGTGGACACACAGTGGGATGAGGGAACATTCTTTACCTTTATCCCTACACAGCAACCTGAGCATCCTTTCAAATAAAATAGAAATCTATGATGGGATCTGGTCTCCAATATAGAACTTTATCCTGACAAAGTGTGTGTATTGAAAATCTCAGTTTCTGGGGCATAAAAGGAAATCAAAGCCGAGGAAACTGGACCTTTGTCTGCTCTCGGGTACCGGTCATTGAGTGCTTTACAGAATGTCTGGACAGGAGATAGTTCTAGTGCAGAGTTTATGCAGAGGTGGTGTATCTTCTGTAGGATCAACTTCTCTGCTTTTTCTGTTTATTCTCACATGTGTTCAGACTCATAAATTTATACCAGTCTCCTAATCCCCAGGATTTCTATGTTGGTCCCCAGAGTAACCTTTTTGTAAGGTTCCTTTTTCTTTCCCTAAAAGGTGTTTAATATCTGGAACTCAGGTGCTTCTCCAATTTTTCCTCCATGCACCTGTTGCCAAAATACATTAAAACAGCTCCTTTATATGTATTTCTGGCAACCCTGCATATAACTGAGATAAAGCACTCACTGAAATGCATTTCAGGAGGGTTGTGTTGTAATAACTTACCACTGCATCTGCAGGACAGTAGAGTTCAATCTCTCGCTGCTGTAGCTACTCTGCATAAGGGACATTATATTAAGAATGAAGTTTGGATAGCAACATTTTGCTCTTCAAAATTCTCATTCTTGATAAATGTGTGCAAAGCAGGTGACAGAAGCCCATGGCACTCACCTGTATGTGCTTGCTGCCAAGTGTAATAAAATATCCAAAGCCTGATATTCAAGGCCAAAGCTGATTTTCATTTACTTTAAATTGTATAAGACCTCCAAAGATTATATATGGGAATAGCAAAACAGCCCTTTCTTGATTACTTTTGTTGCTTCTCTTGGATTTGACAGAGCAGTTTGGGTTAAAGATCACGAAGTCCCAACGCCCTTGCCATGGGCAGGGACACCTTCCACTAGACCAGTTTACTCAAAGCCCCATCCAACCTGGCCTTGAACACTTCCAGGGATGGAGCATCCACAAGTTCTCTGACAAATCTTTTTGTTTCCTCTGGACTAAGGAAAAAGAAATTTTGACTCTTATCTCCGTTCAGCAATATTTCAGATCACCTGTTCACAATGCTGGGAATGGGGTTTAATTGACAGAGAAAGTTTGCTTGATTTAGGTATGGCTTTAGTTTCCCTTTCTCTTAACCATTAAAATGCCAAAGCAGATACAAATTTTTCTAACTTCTGCTCATGAAGGCATATAAGTGTAATGCTCTACTGTTTGGAAAAGGGCTCATCACCTGCAAAGAGTGTGTTGCTGCAGGCTTGCAATGAAGTTCCTTGTATGATGAGCTAATCCTTGCATGCTCCATCTCAAAAACAGTTTGACAGCTAAACTCAACAACTGTCTGTAATTCAGAAAAGATAGTTTAGCATAGTTTTTAAATGTTCCGCAGTTGTTTTCTTTCTTTTTTTTTTTTTTTTTTTTTAATGCTTACAAGTGAACCACAGGGTGATAATAGAAGATCTCTATGCTTCCTAGACACTGATAGCTGGTAGGTGTTCTTTGGCCTCATCTCTGCAAAGGAGGCTTTGCAGGCTGCTCCACGCCCTGGCAGCTGTCTCTGAACATGATTCTCTTTGCAAAACCCGTTCCCTGAGGTGAAAAAATGCAGATGCCTTTTTATCACAGAATGGTTTGGGTTGGAAGGGACCTTAAAAGACTTCTAGTTGTAACCTCGCTGCCATGGTCAGAGACACCCTTCGCTCGACCAGGCTGCTCCACGACACAGCCAGCCTGGCCTTGAACGCTTCCAGGGATGGGACTTCCAGGACTTTGCTGTGCAATTAATATTCAGTTAAGGTCGAATATATTCAAGTTTAGGAGTAAGCTTAGTAGTAGCTATAAAGGTGATTAACCCTTGGAATGAACCACCAAAGAAGTCACGCCCTTTCTGCCTGTGCTTCAGGTCAGGACTAAATATGCTGTGATGAACACACATAGTTGGAGACAATAAAGTAATAAAAAAGCTATAATATCCAAACTAGGAATGCATTGCAATGGAGGATCTCTTGGCAGACCATAACAGGGCTTGGTTCAAGCACACAAGGAATCTGATTTCTCTGTCTCTGAAAGAGCACAGATTTTGTTTAGGTCAGTCCGATAGAAATGATGCTGAGAGACCGCTTACGTGTCCTGTGTGTGATAACGGGATGTGATTAATTCAGGTGGTGGTTCAGTATGTGATTGCTTATCTTATACATTTATCATGTCTGAGGCTGCAAGGGCTAGAGTTTGGAAGGGCCTCCAAAGGCTGAATGCTGTGTCAGTACAGATAAGACCTTGAAGATAGGATGAAGGAAGAGCTAAATTGAGAGATACGAGAGCTGAATTCCTTTTCTGTCTGTTGTTGTCTAAGGCACACCACATGCCTGTGCCTTGGCTTCATTCCCTATGAAACATTTGGACCACCATTCATTTTCATATCTGTGTAGCCCAGTACTTTGTCCAGCTAAAATTGCATCCCTTCTTTTCTCTTTACATAGACAAATGACTGTAAAAGCTACTCCAGCATTGTGGATTAAGTCTTCTCACAATACTGAATTAATTCCCAGGTTGGGCAGGTGCATCTCCGTATGAATTGCCAACCTTGTCCGCCCCATGACATTTTAAAACCCAAATAAACATCCTGACCCTTGCCACCCACCACATATAGCTGTCATTTTGTGTGCTGCTGCAAGTCTGTACCTGTGTATTGTCTGAAACACGTGGAAACCAGAGAAACTGGCCCTGATGGATCATCGCTATTGTTGCCTGTGTTTTTCTAGATTGTGATTCAATTTGTGTGGGTCAACAGGCACGCTGTGTTACTGCTTTCCTTTTGCTTTTAGCTGCTGAATGGGCAACTTCAAACACATACAAATGCATATCATGGAGGGAAATTATTTTCTTTCACTGCCCCGTGTTTTGTGATGAGCCGTTGCTGCTGATTCAGTGTGTAACTGGAGACCTGTTTTGTTTGTTTATTTTATTCACAGTATTTTTTTAAAAGCTGTTCCTGGATGAAGAGGAGTTGAGTCATGGAATATTCTTGCAGGTTCTAGGTTCTCTCAGACTGGCAGTTTTAGTTGCTTTTCTGTGCTTAGTTCTTTTAAATGTTCAGGACATTCCAAGAGGATGCAGTGCTCCAAACCCTTCATTATTAAGCCTTGTTTCAGTCTTCTACTATCTTTTGGATCATTTTAGTTCACTTTTCATCTCTGAGTGTTGCCTCTCCTGTGCAGTCTGACAAGGAATTCTATTTTGCCTTTACTTACTGAGTTGCCCTTTCTCATACGGAGATCCTCTAACTTTGGAATTTTTGTTTTGTTTTCTCTTTAAAGTCAACATCTCTGAGTCTCACACTTAAGCTCTAGATACAAATCTACAGCTAGGTCTTGTCTTGTCTGAGGTTTAGAAATGACTTCTTGTTTTCTCTGAGTTCTCACCCTGCTCCAAGGTGCAGCCACAAGGATCTTCTCAGAGTGCACAAATGCAAACTTTTGGGGTTAGATCACCTTCTGTTACGTATTTGTCTAAACACCCCATAAGTCTTGCTATGTATTTAGTCTTTAATAAAGGCAGATGAACATAGACACAGGAAGACTTATTTCAGACTGAGGAGTATCCACCTGTCTGCCCTGGTACACAGAAACCAGCAGCCCTATGATACATCCCTGCAGGAACACCTCATTCTCTTGCTGGGCTGAGCATAATCTCTGCCCAATGGCCTCATGATTCAGTGTTTATCTCAAAAGAGATGATTCAACAGGAATGATAATAATGATAATGATGTTAAAAATGCTGACTGTAGACAGCTACTCAGGTACAACCTTGGAGACCCGTGGAATGATGTGACCAGGACAGGAATTTAGAGGAAGTGCAGTCCCAGGCCCCTGATAAAGAGAAAAACCTTGAAACTGCGATTTTCTGTTCCAGGGGAAGGAAATCCCTTTCTCCCCTAACCTTGGCCAGTGCTCCAGCCTCATCTGTACATGTGGCAGCACCTTGCTGCAGCACCAGTGGGCAAGAAAGACATTTTATAATTAACCCCTGGACATTTCTTCCACTCTGAGCACCAAGATTATTAATTATTTTAATTTATTTTAAAAAATCATTTGAATATTTATTTAACATTTATTTAAAGGCATAATCCATGTCTTTGAGAGTGAGTGCAGTTAGTGAGTGCAGTCAGAAAGAGGGATTTTGTACAAACAGACGCTTAGCTTTTCAAAGTATGAAATCATAGGATTTCTCTGTGTATTTTTGTTTTTCAAGAAACACCTGTGTGCTGGACATTTCACAATAATGGAAAAAAATCTCAGCTTCAGAGAGAATTGCGAGCAAAGATGAAAAAAATAGCAGGTTAATCTCTTCACAGATTGCACCACAAACTCGATATATTAAATAAACCCATAAGTAAAAAATAGTTTACATGAAATAGAAAGATTGTATATTGATGGTATGAAATCTCTTTCTAATCCATCTAGGATAAAGTCTAGGTTTGAAGCACGATCATGGCATAGGAAGTAACCACGTGCTCCTATCACAGCCCAAAATCCAGCTTTATCAGCCCGAATCTGAGTGTTCAGACAAAACTGAAGTGACAAATTTTATTGATGATTAAGTTGAATGTTTTCCTGTAGAACAGACAGGAGGACCAAGAAGGTTCCGATTATATTTTGTGCCTATTTTGTTAAGCAGCAGAGGGAAAAGCTATGAAAAAGGATTTGTTTGTAAGAATGACCAGAAATGATTAGGTGTGCAGTGCAGAGGTCATGAAGTGGTTGTGAAGCCAGAGAAAAACAGAATAAAGACGGGACTTACAGAGTCTGGTTGGAGATTGTCTCCAGAGGAAAAGGTGGCACCTTCTTATCAACTCAACAATAAGTGGGTGAGGGGACTTACAGGATGTGACCCTCATGTCACACTCCATTTCCACTGTGTCAAAAAGGAATTGTTCAGTTTGAATAAAGCAGCTGGGTGACAATTTCAGAAAAACAGTGTGGAGAGTCAGGGGAAGGGCTGGGAGGTGGGCACAGATTTCAATGTGGTTGTCACCAGCTTGGTGAGGTCAGTGAACGGTGTTTGTGGCTGAAAGGTGAGGAGCATAAGATGAAAGAAAATCCAGAAAGTGATTGTTTTTTGGGGTGGGGAGAGGAAGAGAGTGAGCAATAGAGATTTGAGGAGAAAGCTATTGATTGCTTCTGAAACAGGGTTGATAGGAAAGAACAGTCTGGAGAAGGGTTTTGCACTATGACCATGGTCACTGCTAGTCCTCTTGGAGAGTGCTCCACTCATAGCACGAGGGGCCTGGGGGAGAGAGGGACTGAGCAATGATGAGAATAAAAAAAGAAAAAAGATGATATTTGGAATAGACAACATGGTCAAGCATCCCAGAAACTAAAGAACAGTAAGGGGTGAATAGTTGCTAGGGGAAGTGCAATAGCATCGTTACATAAGATTTTTGTATAAAGAGAAGAAAAATATGAATTATTTTAATACATAGCATTGAATTAAGGTGGAAGGGTTTGTGTTTTTTTAATACTGGATAACAGATTAAAATTAAATTAAAGGAAAGCCAGTCTGAGTATCAAGTAAAAATTTGTTTTGACAAAATTGTCAAAGCTGTTTGCTATGTGAAGTTTTTGAAGCATTTCTAACTGACCCAAAGAGTATAGACACAGGGATTTATGAAATCATCCTGCACTGGGATAACTGGGATGCCAAGTAAACAAGAAATGTGATCCAAACTCTGCTCACTGACCTAACTATAGTTTCTATTTACAACATTTAATAATACATGAATTTCAGAAGTCCATACTGTAAAACATTTGCAAATTGTACTTCTATGAATACACATCCTTATTAAAAAAATTTAGTGACTTTCAGAAAGCATCACTGCTTGTTTTCTCAAGCATTTGCTATTGAACACACAAATTGTTTTATTTTTAGGTGCGTCTCAAGGAACTTGCTTGCTGGTTGTGTGTATGTCTTAGACTCTTACTTTCACTGCAGGTATTTATATTTACAAGCTCAGAACTTACTCTCTGTTTCTTGTAGATGGCCTTCAGAAAAGTCTGCCTTGCAGTGTAACATTCCTCTAATGGCTAAATATGACTGTACGTCATGTAGATGATCAGATGAACAAATCCAGACATTTTGACCGTTAAAAAATATCCCCTAAAATCTGTAACAATTTCTCTGAGTAGCTGGGAACTGAAAAATTCATTTATATGGCATTTGTATTCTGGCAGCACTAAAGCTTGGTCCGAAAGCTGGTGATTTTGTGTGGATAATTAGGTAATTGGAGGTATTATGGGTTGCACTGGGAAGTCACATTGAGATGCAAACATCAAACCAAAGACTGGATTGAGCCTGAGATGTGCTGCTCCTTTGCAATGCAACTTGATCTGCTTTTGGTGAAAGTCATAAACATTCATCGCACCTCAGGACAGAGCTTCTCCTACACCCTTTGCAGCACCTTGAACTTTGGAGATGTAAAAGAAGATAGAAAGGCTGGAGATACAAAAGAAGATAGAAAGGCCCAGTCCTGCCCTCTTGAGACACCTCCTGAGAGCTACCAGCTGCTCTTTTAACCCATTTAAAGTCACTGATGAACAGTATTTCTATGATATTAAATAAGATAAAAAATGAGACCCCCAAGGGCAGATTAGAGCCTGGGCTGGGTCAGCTGATGTGGCAAATGCCCTTCTCATGGACACCCAGACCTTTGTTTGCGGTGCCTGCAAGTGACTCTGTCTTCTAAGAGTGTAAATGAAGTAATGGAATTTCAGTAAATAATTCAGCCCTGGATCTGATTTCGGGTTCAGCATTAACTTTCAGCACCTGGCTGCTGTTATTGTTTGTTAGTCTGATACACTGCTTAGAGGCATGGAAATTTGGCTGCAATTCACCAACATTTGCAGAATAATCCATATGACCAGATTACCCTGGCTCAGAGATTTTTAACAGACGTGCAAATTCCAGATGTGCACAGGTTTAATTCTCACAAGAAAAACTGCATTCAGGATTCTGGTACTGTAATGGGAGCTCTGCAGAGAGCTTGCTTTGGAGAAGCGACTCCTGTATTTGCACCTGATCTCTACTAGAAACAGGAATAATTTGGCTATAATTTGCATTGCCAGTGAGACCTTCTGACAGTGATCCATCTCTCATTTTATTTTCTGCAGCTTTCTTGGGAGAATGTTTTTTTTTTAATGTATCTAATTAGCTCTCAGGATATAGAATCATCAATATTTGAAGCTATTAAATTTGGTACTTTGTGAATAGCTAAATAAGATTAATCCCCAAATTCTTTCTCCAGAGCACATAAAACCACTTCTGGTTTTAATCACTTATTAGAAAGAAACTAGTGAATCCAAAGTATTACTCTGCTCTCACTGAAGTTAGTGGAAGACTTACCATCCTTAGGAATATTTTGTATGAATAGTGACTGTTCTGGAATTAGATCAGGTATATTATCATAGAATCATAGAATATTTAGTGTTGGAAGGGACTTTTTAAAGGTCATCTAGTATGATTTGCCAGCAATGAGAAGAGACATCAGGTTGCTGAGAGCCCTTTCCATCCTTACGTTGAATGTTTCCAGGGTTGGGGCACCTACTATGTATTATATTAGAATATAACACATTCGGCCCAAAGGCTGAAACCAGAATATGACCCTGTAGGCATTAAGTTTCCAAAATGTAGGACTGGTATTAGGTATATTCAGAGCATGAAGAACAAGCCAGTATCAATATCTTGATGACAAGATCCTTCCAGTACTTGAAGTGAGCCTACGGGAGAGATGGAGAGAGACTTATTTACAAGCACATGGAGTCACAGGACAAGGGAGAATTGGGAGAATTGGCTTTAAACAGAAAAAGAGGAGGTTTAGGTTAGATAGTAGGAAGAAATGATTTTCTGTCAGGGTGGTGAGACAGTGGCACAGATTGCCCAGAGAAATTGTGAATGCCCCATCCCTGGAAGTGTTCAAGGCCAGGTTGGATGGGGCTCTGAGTAACCTGGTCACCTAGTGGAAGGTGTCCCTGCCCATGGCAGGGAGGTTGCAACTAGATGATCTTCAAGGTCCCTTCACACCCAAACCATTATGCCCGTGGTTCCACGCTTGTGGGCCTGATCCCTGGGTGGGCGTTCACTTGGGGGTTGGACTAGATGATCCTGAGGGTCCCTTCCAACTCAGAATAACCTGTGAACCTGTGATTCTATGATTCTAAGTTTGTCTTTAAAAAAGAGTTTGTGACTTTCTCGTTCAAACTCATTACCTCTTCCTATGCGATACCACATCATATCCAAAATAACCAAGCAATAGCTTGTGTTTCAGCACCTCTATTGATTTTTACTAAAATTGTGATGGTTTTCACTCTCCAAATCCTATGATTAAGGTTGCTGCCTGAATCTAAACCCACATGCATAAATGCAGGTGGTAAATATGAAAAAAGTGATACATGTATAAGTGATGTGACAAGTTATCTACCCTTAGGAAAACCCCAGAAATGGGATGTTGGTAGTTGACTTCCTTGGGAACAGAAGCTTCTCCCTGCAATGCAAACAGGCAACGCTAGAGGGGATTTTACTACCATTCTATGTCAGGCATGTGCGTCTCCCAAAAAAACCCTCCCAAACATATGTTCTAGTTCAGCCACAAGATGTTGGCTACAAGCTGAGTGAAATCTATGTTCGTATGATGCAAAAGGTCAGGAAAGATTATTTTAATTGTCCCTTCTGGCCATGAAACCTCTGAGTGAAATTCTGGTCCCGTTAAACTCACAGGCAAAATGCCATTGGTTTCACTGACCTGCGCAGGTCCGAGGGAGGCAAAAGTGTGTGTCAGCAAACATCCAGCACTGGCAGCAAGAACAACTTTATTGTCAGGGTCCCTAATATATACTGTTAGAAAGGATTTTTAAAATATCCTGTGCCCCCTCTCCACTCTTCGGCAGAACGAAATAAAGCAAGACTAGTTTTACCAACTTTTCTTTTGATGTCTTCAAAGCCTTTGTTAAGTGCAGATTACACAACCTCCTTAGAAAGCCTGCTTTGTGTTTCATTAGTCCTATAATTACACTGGATTCCCCCCACCCGCCCCCCATGCCCCCCCAGCTTTATTGTTGCAAATTAAACAAAATACTTAATCCCATCCTCTCTGGGCAGGAACAACAATGGGTCATCATCCTCTTTGTGAAACAGTCTTATACATCCTTGAGGACTATTAAGTTCTGGTAGAACGTCACATGTATGCCTTGTTATCTTGCTGATGGATGTAGATAAATACACTGATGATTCATATTGTCTGTGATTTAAGTAAAACCTCCTTTGCTTTGCTCTCACAACCTCCTCAGCTATTCCCCATCCTGCATTTGTATGTCACATTTTGTTCTTTTCACATCTCACACCTTCACGTTAATTTTCCTAAATTTCATTTAAGTGTCTTCAGACACTTTGTTCCAACATTTTAGCATCATTTTGGAGTATACTGCTCTCCAGGGAAATACTGATAACCTCTCTGTTCTTGTTGTTGTCAGGAAATTTTGTAAGGTTCTGTCTGTTCCTTCCTCCATTTTGCTAATGGAAACATTAAATATGACTCATCTTGTCATAAACCTTTATGGTACCTCTATTTGTTGTATGCTTAGAGAATAACAGAAAATTTGATTATTACTACTCCGTAAGTATTTTTTCAACCACTCCTACAAACACTTTGCTGAGATTCCTACACGTTTTGTTTGCTTACTTTGTTAAGGAAAAGATGGTCTGGAGCTGATGTCAGAAATCTTACAGAGGTCAGTTTCCAGATAGCTGCTGCTTCCTTGCTACCTGCAGTGCTGGAAACCCTGTCAAAGAAATAAATTTACTTGGGTTAATTAATGTCATTTGGTGCTGATAAGTCCATATTGTCTTTTCCGATCAGTTTTAGATTTCCACATGCAACTTGTGAGTTACTGTTTCATCCTTTCTTCCGGTATCTTTCTATATGTTAAGCTTATATATCTAACATTTCTTGAGCTCTTTTTCTGGTTTTTATGGTGTCTCACTTTCAATGAGTTACTTATGGTCCTGCAAAAAACAAAGCTTTTAAAAGCCATTCTCTGAATTGCATCCAGTGGCTAACGTGGGTACCCAGGATCCTGTGCCATGGTACTGGCGAGTGATGGGAGCACGATTGCTTTATTAGATTGGAAAAGGCTCAGGAAGAAGTGTAAAGGATGATTGTTATTTGTCCATCAAGCCAAGAAAGAAACACCTGCGTTTTCAGTCCACTGTGTCCAGAGGCACACAAGCTTTGTGCACAATCTGCTGTCAAGACCTGTGATGAGAATGGCAATTTGGGGTTTTGAAGAATTGCCAAATTTTTCTCTAAATTGCTCTAAGTCTAAAAAACTCACTTTAGAATATTCTCAGCGTTGTTGCACAGAAGCTGTGGTGGGTTTTCTGTGAGGAGGGGGGAAACTGAAATAGTCTCAGTAATTTGGAAAGGAAATTTTGGCTGGTGGGTGGTCTGCTTGGCAGCCAGGAGCCTTGGGAGTACTGCTGAGCTGCGTGTTGGGGCCTCGTACTCTTATGCCTTTGTGTGGTCTCAGCACCCTGCCTGTCCTCAGGGGGTGGCCAAAGACCACGACTCCAGGCCTAGTTCTGTGGTGATTTAGTCAGAGCCATTGCGTATCTCCATATGATATTTGTCAAATTCTGAGTGAGCTCCGCAAGAAATATTCTTCCAATGGAGATTTTCTTTTTCAACACTCTTGATTCTTTTGTCTAGTTGCTCAAGAAGCTCACAATCAGTGATATTCCCTTCTTACTAAGGCTTTTAAAGGCAGCTTTTCATTCTGGGTGGCTTGTGGCCTGATTTTCCAAGTGTAGAGAGATACTTCTGAGAAGTCAGCTGCCTTTGAATTGTCTCACAGGATCTAAAACTGCTCACCACTTTGGAAATGTCATCTTGCATTTGCTACCCATCCTTTAGCCCATATTTTTATGACATTAAAGAATATAAATTAGAGACATAGTCTATGTGATTTCTTTCTGCAATATATTGCTAATGTTACTTAATGACTCTCACTCTTCTGGAGGCTTTTCCCTCATGCATCACCATGTGAAAGTCAGTCTTGGTGTGCAGAAAGTCCTCACAGCAGAGCATGCTGGAGTATAGTCTCCTGGAAAAAACATGTTTTGGTCCCAGCCTTTATTCGTATATATATATATGTATATACACACACACATATGAATATACACACACAGATACATTTGTATATGTATGTGTAGGAAAGTTCATTGTAACTCTCGCTACCTTTGATTATCTAATCTTAATTCCTCATTAAATTGACCACATGCAAAAATAAGTAAGGGATCTAAAAATATAAATAGGAACAAAATTATTTCATGGTCTAGGGTGTCAGAGCAGTCTATGCTCCTCTACTCTGTTGATATTTGTCAAGCGTTGGCCTTTAGTTGTTTGATGAAAGAGGAGGAGGTGATTGAATAGCATAGAATGATTTTCATATAATGGGTTCAAACTGAAAGAAGGGAGGTTTAGTTTAGCTATATGGAAGAAATTTTTTACTGTGAGGGTGGTGAGGCCCTGGTATGGGTTTCCCAGAGGTGCTGTGGATGCCCCATTCCTGGAAGTGTTCAAGGCCAGGTTGGATGGGGCTCTGAGCAACCTGGTCTGCTGGAAGATGCCCTTGCCCATGGCAGGGGGTTGGTACTTGATGATCTTTAAGGTCCCTTCCCACCCAAACCACTCTATGATTCCATGATGAGACTATTGACCTCTGTTTAGTCTGTAGTTTTTTACATCCAAATTGAACCTGATTGATTTGAGTTCTGAGGTATCTCAGAGTTAACTTTAAGCAAAACATGTTTCACGCAGAACATATGCCGTGCCCAGCAGCTCTGTCAAAGCCCTTGAGGAAACTGAGACCTATTTGTGCAGGTTGATCACTGTTCATGCAGCTACTTTGCTACCAAGACCTCAGCTGATGTGGCAGATTATTCTGATATTTAACTCTGAGTGTCCTGAGCCATCATGAAAGAATGCCTAGGAAGAAGCTGATCTGTATGACTGATCCCTTCCTGCCCATCTTGCTAGTCATGTGAATATAAAAATTTGTGAAATCATGATCCACCAGACCTAAAGACAATATTTGTCATGTCCTAACTACATGGTGCCCATGGGGTCTCCAACCTGCAAATACGTCATCTGGAAATCCTGAATGTCTCAGGAGAATGTATCAGTGTGCCTTTTCCAAAGCTACAGAGATCGGAAAAGTGCGGTGACAGCTCCTTGGAGATCCTCAGCTCTGCTGATGTGCTGCCCAGCTGGTCTGAACCCAGTGTAACAAGCCAACTCCCCTCAAGTTGGCAGGCAGCGCAGACCAAGTTAAGCTTATGTGCATCTATAATATGTGCCTGTATGTAATGCCAAACTTGGACAACATTTTGGCTGGCTTTTGGGGAGCTGGCTAAAGTGTATCACCACTTCCTTTTTGTTTTGTCACTACTCTGTCAGTCTTTCAGGCAACTGCTCTATTTTTGTTCAACATATATGCACATGTTTTATTTCCACGTGTGTGTCCTTAGGAATATATTCCTGCTCTATCTTGCCCTCCCTTGGAAGGCTGCTGCTCAGAGCTTCTCTTAGCAAAATAAAATCTCAGAAAAACCTCCAGTGAAGTTAAAATGCTGCACAGCAAATTTATTATTGTTGTTACAGGCCTCTATTCAGGAAAGTACTTAAGTATGTGCTTAAGTCCTTTGAAATCATCAGGACTTAAGAACATGCTTAACGTCAAGCATATATTTCCTCTGAATTGGGATGTATTTCAGCACATGCTTAAATGCTTTCCTGAACCAGAGCCACAGTCAACAAGAGTGTCCTGTGATACACAGGACTTGTGCAACGAGATTTACTTCTTACTTGAGACTTACCAGTGCTGCTGTATGAATGTGCACTTCTTAGCTTGCCTCTTGGTTGGTGGCACTCCAAATTGCTTGCTGGCTTTTACATTTGGACGAGAAGCTGCAGGAAAAAAAAAAAGACAAGAAACTGGAAAAAAGTGATCCTTTACTAAAGCAATACCTTGGCATGTCTGATCTTGTGTTGCAACCAATGATTTTTCCCTACAATGGAGATTTGTGCTATTGTGTGTGTGGTATAATTACTAAGACAGATTTTTTTTTCTTAATGGCACGATAAATAGGGTATTTCCTGGCCTGCTCTGTGTTTCCAATAGGATTTTCACTTCCCCTTTGGGTTTTGAGCGTAAGGAGAGTAAGTGTCAAAAAGCAGGCGCTTTCCCAATTTTCAAACAGAGAGGGTGTAACCATGTGTAATGTGAGTCTCAATTTTGATTGCAGAGATGATGAAATCAAATCCCTCCTTAATCCTTACTGGGAAACATTGAGGTGAATTAGCCTGCCTGCTTTTGTTAACTTGTTGAAATCCTTTTGAAAAACAAATGTGTTCTAGTGTCATCAAAACTATCTCCCTGCTTTACCCCAGGGTGCAACAGACCATGTGCAGAGTGGCCTCAATGCAGTGAAAAATGAAAGGAGAAGGAGGATAGGTAAAACCAAATATATTATTTGCCTAGAAAAACACAGTGCTTTCTAATATGGAACTCTTTCCAGTGCTGACATTTTTAAGATAGATGCTTAGTCATTATTAATGATGGTGTATTTCTTTAAACTGTATTTTGGGAATAACTGAAACTTTTCATTTATTCCTCCCTTAAGGTTAGTTAAAATAATATGTAGATGTCTGTGTGCACTGCAGTCCCTGTGCATGTACCAGTTGGATTATTTTTGGAATAAGTGAAGAAGGTTATTCCAGTCATTTAATTTACAGCAGTGTATTAGCTTGAACTTGAGGAGAGTTCCCTCTTGTTCAACTGTGCTGGGCAGTGGTTGGAGGCTCTCAATACTGCCACGACTTTACAGAAACACTTGACACAAGCTCATAAAATAACCAAGACTGTTTTTTCCTCCCCCTCAAAACCTCCTTAATTTTGTTAATTGATAATGTGTCCATACAGCCTCCACTTGTGCACATAACTGTCTTTAAAGATTAATTAATTCACTAAAAATAGCTAAGGAGGAACACCTTATAATTAATAAAGGAGAACATCTTGTTCATTCTTGCCATTACTCAGATCGAGGCAGGCACCTGATAGGACTGAGCTTTTCACCATGTGATTATACCAAGTTCCAGAGCAGGACCTTGCATCAGTTGGTGTGCAGGATCTAAACAGCTGGAGATCAAGTAGAAAAACATACTGTTTTAGTAGTTAAACTAATAAAAGTACACTTGTGGGAGGCAATGGGAGCAGAAAGTGATGTTTCCAAGATGGAACAAAGTAATTCTTCTGAAAGTCTGCCTTCACGAACTCCAGGCTTGTCTGTTGTGGTAGTCCACATTCATCTCACCTGCAATCAGATGCTCAGTGGATTCAAAGTGAAGGGTGGCCACATGTGTCTTTCAGATGTACATCTTGGCCTTCCCCACACAGGAGACCTTCCCTTAGGTATTTCAGTTAAACTGCAGTGGTATGAATATTGGCCAAAGACTTTTGCCCAACAAATCCTCAAATCTGTTTTACTCTTCCAGTCTCTCTGGGAATTTGCCTTTTCAGGTGAGGTTCTTCTCCATTGGGAGAAGGTGGCTCTGAAACGCTTTCACAGCTGTGGGGCTTAAAATACACTTTAACAACTCTATCTCCCTTACCCTAGTGCCCACAAAGTCTCAAGTCTATGGCTAGCTGCAATCATTAAATTAAACCCTAGTTGCAATCGTTGTATCAGAAGTATTTGACGTTACTGGCAGGGAGAGTGCATATATCATCAGCTTACTCTGTTTTCTAAGTGGTTCATCATTTCACTGTGCTTCAAGGAAGCTGCATGAGAAAGCTTTTGTGCTCATTTGTTAACAACAGCAAGGATAAATGGTGGTTCTCCAGCTTGTCAATTATTTGATCTTTTCTTTCCATCCACTGTTTGAGTTCTTGATCTTGATGAAGGTATTATTTAATTCCTGCCTTTCTGAGCCCTTACCCATGGAAAGATACAGAATAGGTTTTATTTAGGCACTTACTGGGGTGCTTTAAGAAAGATGCTTTTCTTTGAAGCTAAGAATGACTAAGCCTGGAAAGTTCTCTCTTCTTTCTCATCTCCTCCTGATAGTTAATAGACTTCACAAGGGATCTCAAAACACTTTGATAAGCCTTTGAAGTTATTACATTTTCCCTTTTCTGAGTGCCGAACACTGAATTACAGACTGCTGTTAGAAGCAGTGAGGATTCACAAAACTGACAGAGCCTTGCCTATAATTCTGGAGAAAAAAACCCCTGAATTTAATGGATAAATTGTGTTACTGGGGAGATTTTGATTCTGTTCCCTCCTCTGTCACCAGTTTGCCTTGTGATTTGTGGTAGCGTTTTCAGTTACGCCAGTCACATGAGATCAAAACCCGTGATTCAATCTCCACCCAAATCATGAGCCTGGCTTGCAGATCCAGGAGCTTTGAACATGGATCATACTGTACTTTAGTTGATATTTTGTTTCTGGAATTTCCTCTGTCTATTCCCAATGTGTCTCTAGCAATTAGTGTTTTCCACTCCTTTGAAGATATTTTGACCATTTGGGGCTGTTGGAGGCCCTGTTTGACTTACACAATTAATTTTACTTTTAATCACCAAGTGACTCTTATTTCTTCCAGATTTCACGTCTTTCTTCTTTCCCCAATGACTTCTGCATCCCTTTGCCTCACATAACCCATCACTTCTGTATCTTCCTCGTTATTCAGCTGCTCTGTCACCCCTTCAGTCCTCTGGTCTCAGGAGGGTTTTTCACCATTGCCTTGAGGGACCGAGAACATGTAAAAACATGCAGATCTGGGTATCCTTAACCTTTGTGTGAGAATGTGTAATTGGAGAGAGAGGAGAATGATGTTCCTGAGTCTCTTTCCTGAAAAAGATGGAAATTGTTGCTTGCAGCACAAGAAGTGGGTGATGAGGCCAGGCTGGAGTTGCCTCCATGCAGGAAGGAGACTTGCATGTTAAAGGGGAGACAAGACCCCTTTCCTCTCAAAGTGTATTTGCAGAACTTGGCAAACCAGGAGTTTTGCCAGAATTTTGAGGCAGTCAGGTGAAAAATAAACCAGAATCAATGAATTTAGAAGTCAAAGTAATTCCAGAGAAAGTAAAAGGAGAATCATCCCTTCTTGTCTCCACATTTTTGCTCACTAATTCAGCTATCAGTCTGCTTTTCTTCAAATTTTAGTTTGTCCATTATGAAAGATACAATTATGATTAAGATGGTGAAAAAGCCAAGGAGAAATCTGATGTTTTGTCACTGTTTTCTCCCATAGAATTTGCCTCTTTTCAGGAAGGGTAAGAAGTTAAAAGTCCTTGGCAATGGTTGAACAAGCCAAAACCCTAAACTTTACGAAAGATTATCTCCAAGCCTTGAACTCACACTCTCTCTGTAGTTTGGTGATAGGAAATGTGGATATTTAAAACCCAGGATCATCAAAAGCTGCATTCAAGACACAAGAAAAATTCTTGAAACCTACCAGAAAACCTTTCAGCTAAACAGTTCACCTGCGAGGACTGAATTTGTAGTAAAGGAACAATGTTTTTAGTCTCAAAATGTTTCTTGTGCTGTGGATGTTTTGCAGGGCTCCAACAATTACAAGTGATTCGTTCCTTAAGACAGAGAAATGCTACCTCACAGCTTGAATATTAATAAGATAAAATTGACAAGAACCAACAGAGCAATATAATATTGTCTCCAAAGGAATAGGGCATTTATTTGCTTTGCTCTTTCATCAGCCATTTTCGGACACACACTGTGCATAAAATACAGTTATGCAACCCGTGTGGGTCAACAACAGAAGGTTGGTTGCTTCACCAGGATTATAAGAAACTTTTAAACACAATGGTACCACAAATTAAAATGGAAATCTATCAAAACCATTATCGTCCTGAAAGCTTTGGCCACAAGCATAATTATTGTAGCGGGATGTTGTCCTTGGATGCAGCTCTGGCTCAGTTGAGCTGCTGTTATTTGTATCCCTCCATGGCTCAAAGTCAGAATTTGCATGGCTAAGAACCATAAATTTTTAGGGGAAAAAATAGGCTGTTTCCTCAATGCTAACACCAGCAGTTTTATATTGTTTTGTAGTGGTTTGTAGGCAACTCACTAAGTACTAGAGATAGGAACAGACTGAATGTGGTGGCTGAAATCTGCCTTGAACCTTGGAAAGATTTGGGTGCAGATTTGTGACTGGATCTGGTTGTTTGTGCTCGAAGTGGTTGTTTTACTGGATGTGAACAAGAATGAGTCAATGTCCAGAGTATTTGGGTTTAAATATGAAGTACACGTTTTAGATAGTAAAAGAGTGAAGCAAATAGCTGATACATTCTGCAGTCCACAGACTTAAATTGAGCAGAAAACTTTTCCTAAGTTTTTTTAGCCTGTCCATGAAGCAGGCAGTCATGTAGGGATGGGAGGAATTGAAAGAAAATTCTGGATGTTGCCTCCCATCAGCAAGGGACACATCTCCTTACCTGAGCTCCCTTCGGTAATGGCTTCATGTTTCATTCCTGACAAAGGCTGAATCCTGCAGTAACTCCATTCTTGTGATGATGATAAACTGTATTAAATAACAGGCACTGCTGTTATTTTTAAGCTAGTTATTTTTCTTGCGACATCCAAATTTCCATCTTAAGGGAGGTAAATGACTAACAAGTCTGAAATCCATTTTTCCTCTCTTTCCATCCCTCAGGCTGGTATAGATGGAGAAAGCATTGGGAACTGCCCGTTCTCCCAGCGTCTCTTCATGATCCTGTGGCTCAAAGGAGTTGTGTTCAATGTCACCACTGTAGATCTGAAAAGGTAAAAATTGTACAGTTTAATTGGAAATAGTTCAGTGATCCAGTATTTGCCCTATACAAGGGCTCCACCAAGTTCAATCAGATTTATACCTACCCTAGAGAGCCTGTGGTGCACAACAGAATAGTTGGGATTCAGGTTTGCTTGTTGGTTTTTTCATTTGTGGAATGTTTTTATATTAAACAGGGTGCTTGGGGTAGTTTCAAAGTCTTCTAACCACAAATTATGGAATAAAAAAGACAGACTGATTTTGTAGGAACTATAAATATCTGTGCAACTACCTTACCATAAAGATTAGGGATTTCATGACTTTTTTCTCCGTCTGCAGAAAGCCAGCTGACCTGCACAATCTGGCTCCTGGGACCCACCCACCTTTCCTGACATTTAATGGAGAAGTCAAGACAGATGTTAACAAAATTGAGGAATTCCTGGAAGAGATTCTTGCCCCTCCAAAGTAAGAACTTGAGATTTTTTTTCCCATTTCCTAAGAATGAAAGATGTCCTAAGAAGAGTTCCTAAAAAGCACTCCTTCCTACAACCTTTACTTACAGGAGTAATATTTACTTATGAAACTTTCTGGCTTCAGTGAGATGACTTCCATGTGTGAAGGTTACTTGTGTAACTAATAGCTGCAGAATGTTTTCTCTGTACACATTTCAGGATGCCCTTGTATGCAGAATTAAGGAGCCCAGTACTAGAAAAATTTTGTAGGGGTCTGGTGGCCACATTTTGCGAAACTAAAAATAACTTGGAATAGATGCCGAGAATTGCCACACAAAATATCTGTGCCAGGAAAAGCATTTTACAGTGAAAAACTAGAGGTTTCTGAGCTGTATGGTGTATTAGGAAGTTTGGAAGGGGAACTGATTACACAGGATGAGCGGCTCTGGAGGCAGAAAAGTGCTCATTATTCTTATATCAAGACATGACAAGAGCCCATGACTGGAAGTTATAACCAAACTAATTCAGATTAGAAATAAGGCCCAGATTTTTTCAGTATGAAAAAACTATCAAGGAAAGGTTTAGATTTACCAGATATGCCTTAGTTAGTCAGATGTTTTGGACTTAATACAAGGATAATGGGAAAAAGAAATTGTTGCCTTGTGAGTTGGGCCTTAGAATCTATGAATCAATGAAATTTGGCTTGGTTCCTTATGGAATGTTTTACCTCCGAGTGAAGCAGCAGCTATAGGCCAGTCCTGAGGCAAGAGATCAGATATTTGAATTTTCTGTACTCTGCTCCAAGACGGCTGAAGTCAGTAGGAGTCATTAGTTTATGTTTATCTTTCAAATCAATATATTCCTTTGCGCCAGATATCCCTAAAAAGCAATTCAGAGACTGGAACCTTTATGTTCCTTTACCTGGGTAATCCCTAACATGCCTTGTTATTCCCTCCTGGAATCCATTTTCAGTGTGGGGGATTAGAAGTGGCTGCCATTCAGAATGGAGAGAGCTGGCTGCCAAACTCCCCTGCCCCTCTCTGGAAATTTGTGCTTCTTTCTGATTTAAGGCCACTGTACCTTGGATTGTGGTAACACAAAGCACAAGTGCAATTGCCTTTTTCTTGAAACCATCCCTGTGTAACTCTCCAAATGACAGACAAATAACAGACGTTTTTAAGAGGGGATTGCCAGGCTGTTGTTTTGAGATAAATGACAGAGTTAATTAGAGTTCCTCCTACAGGACATTTTGTCTTTCTCCTATTAAATTGTATTTGTAATACAAATATGATGCTGGTAGCAAGATGTCACTGCCTTTCCTTTCTCAGGTACCCCAGGCTGGCTGCTAAGCACCGGGAATCAAACACTGCTGGAATTGATATATTTTCCAAATTTTCTGCATATATCAAGAATACCAAGCAACAGGATAATGCCGGTGAGTAAGATCACTGCCAAATGTTCCAGGGACTTCGTGTGCTTAGACATGGAATAATTTTGCCATTCTCTCATCATTGTTCAGAGGACATCAGTTCTGCTACTGATCAGCATGAGATGGTTGGTTCAGTGGACTCAATTCACATGTTCACAGCTTAATTTATCTACATAAGTAGTAGTAAATAAAACAGGCCACAAAGTGTTCAGTAGTCTCTTTACCAACAGCCATGATGTGGGTGCTGTCCATACAGCCCAGCTTCCTCACCAGAACAAGTCCCCTTGCTGCTTAATGTAAGGAGGTGACTTGTGACCTGTGATATCTCCTTTACTCTGCCCAGGCACTGCTCAGAGGAGTGTGTGTTTACTGGACCCAAAACTGTGAGAGCAGTTCATGCCATGACCCCTCATACTTTGCTAGATGTTGCCAGGAGGTTCCTGACCCACTCATCTCATGATTATGTTATGCTGTTATAGCTAATTTACTCACATAAAGTGAGTTATAGCAAAACATCCAATATAAAGTGATGAAATGAAAGAAGTGGCTTTAAGAAATATAATTGCACTTGGTAAGGTCTGGACTTTCCTTCACATGTTTGTTTGTCAAAAGAAAGAACACCCCTCAGAAGCCAGGTGCCATTCATATTTAGATGCATCCCACACTCTCATTTAATGAAATTGCTGTTCTTCTCCACATTCCTTTCCCTTCAGAGAGGCAAGACTTCAGCTGGTCTGAGCTCCTGTTGCTCCATGAAAGCTAATGGATTTACACATCCCTATCCCTTGAGATGATTAGGAGAATATTTGCAGTTACTCACTGATGTACTTCTTATCTTTTATTACTGGTTTCACTGTCAGAGATCTAAGGCATGTTGAACATCATGTGCTCATATTATATTTTTCAGAGAAAACTAGACTTTTTCAAGTTCCAGCTCTGCCACACATTTCATCTGTGCAATTATATTTCATTGCCCGGGGCTGACCCATGAGATAAAAGTGGGTAAATGATGATTTATGTCAGATAACAATCTCCTCCATCGTATTTTTCTGTTGTTAACAGGAGGAAATAATTACAATGCTTCACTTCTTCAGTGAAGCTAAAAAGATGAGGGTTTTTTTGTCTAATGCTAATGGGATGCTCAGCTAACCTCTGTAGGAAGTTGTAAAAGGAAAATAAATGAAGAGTTAGACTAAATAGATGTTACAATGAAAGTAAAATGTCTTGGCCATTTGCAAGGAATTTTTATGGTGTGCACTGTAAATCCCCATCTATCTGGCCCTTGCATTCTAAAACAGCCACGAGTATATGTCCACATGCAGAATCCCAAGTCCTGCTTCTCGGTGGCTCTGCAATATGCCAATCCTTGTACTCACAAGGGGTGGCAGCTCCAGCCAGGAATTAATGATTGTCCTAGAGGTGTCTGCATTTGGCCATAAGCAGAGTTGAAATTCAAGGTCGGATACCCACTACTGTGAGATAAGGAATCAAACCCCACAAAGCACTCCACGTTTGTAGTAGCTGCAGCATGATTAATGGGAGCTTTCCTTACTGCTACCTAACAAACTCACAGTTTAGGTACCATTGAAAATAAAAGGAAAATGCTAAAATGGCTATTAAGCACACCAAGGTTATGGAGAAAAGACATACTGAGCTGCTGGAGAGCAACAATCTTCGTTCCCTCCCTGCAAACATCCTCACTTGTTTTTTGCCAGCTGGCTCATGCTCCTGTCATATCCAGACGCTGCAGTCTCTGAATGTACTGTAGAGAACATTTTTTAGCTTAATTTTTTTGCAGCTAGAATGCTGCAGTGCAAGGAGAATAAAACAGAAATGAGCAGAGTGTAACTGGTACCTACATGTTATTGCAATCAACATATCTGAGGACCTCAAGGTCCTTGGGACTGTCAGTGCAAACTTACACCATTTTCAGCAGAGTAATTGACTTTTGGTTTTCAAGGCCTAAGTAAGAATGACTTTTCCTTTATCAGAGGGATGTTTTTCCCACCTTCTTATCCAGTTCATCTGAACCACAGCAGTTACTCTGAAGGCTGATTCAGATGGCAGATAATGAGTTAATAGAAAAGTAGTTATGTTAGATTTCTTCAGCAGTGAAAAGACTTTGTGCTAAAAGGAAAGGAGAGCACCACTGTGTATGTTCTAATGAACCTGTTTCTTTTTGATTGGTATTTTGTAAAATTTCAGCATTGATCCCAAAGAGATCTGGTGCTGTAGCCCTGATCTGATACATATAATTTTGCAATACGTTCTGCAGCATTATTCAGAATAATAGAACAGGAATCATTAAGGTTGAAAAAGACCTTCGAGATCATCAAACCCAACCTTTGATGGATCACCACACTGTCAATTAAACCAGAGCACTAAGTGCCATGTCTAGTCACTTCTTGAACAATTCCAGGAATGGTGGCTCCACCACCTTCCTAGACAGACTGTTACAATGCTTAACAACCCTTTCAGTGATGAAATTCTCTTTAATGTCCAGCCTGGCTCTCCACTGGTACAGCCTGAGGCTATGCCCCAGCCTGTTGAAATAATAAAAAAAAAATAATATTATATTTATTTGTATATTTAAATAAATGTTATATCTTTATGGTTTATACTATATATTTATTTGTTCATATTGCAATGTTATATTTATATTGTATATTATAATCTTGTCTTTCCTATATAACAGCAGAAGTAGTTGTATGTAGTTCTGTGATAATAAAAAGCATTTTATAAACATAAAATGTAATTACTTAGGTGAAGTCCCTTTCCCTCTCTCTATATGAGCAGGTAAGACCAAAAAAGAACAGAGACTGCTGCTTGTTGTTATCTTACATGGTTCCTATAAATTCCAGCTCTCAGATATAAAGTATGTCTCATAGTCATCCTCTCTATTTGTTCCTGACTCCAGCTGACTCAGGTAGTTGGGTTAGTCTGGAAAGCCACACCAGTGACTGGGATATCAGTTGCACATGATGAAAACACAAATAGAAAAAGACTTGTTAATAAATTAAAAATAGATCATAGAACCCAGACCATTATATAGAGTAGTTTTAATTCATTTTAGTGGAGAATACGGGAGTGCTGAATACCAACTGAGCTAAGGCACCAAACATTGGGTTGTTTAAATTATGTTTTCTTAACTCAGGAGTCAGGGAGGTGAATTCATTAATGAATGGGATATTATGATGGCAGTTTGTAGCATCAGCCTGTCTCTAGCTGTGAGAAATGTAGGTAGGTGTAATTATATGTGATCATTCTTCATAGTGAATGGTGTGGTCTCTGTAACATGGGCTCTCACTACAGCCTGTGGCTGTTACATCTGGGGAAAAGTGGAGTGAAGTGGGTGGAATAATTAATGAGATTTACGCAGCATGAGGATACTGGATGTAAGAATTAAATAGAACCTAACACATGCAAAAATAAGCCCAAGCTGGTGTTGTTCCTAGGAGAGTTTACAGCCAGGGTCATGTAGTAAATTCAGGCTTCAGGTGATGCCATTGCTTGGCTGTGTCATTGCAATATTTCTGGTTCTGAGAGACGTGGGGAGATGGCACTAACACAGTCCACAGCACTTAAGTAGCTAAACGATTTTTTAAAATTTTCATTTTCACTAGTGCAAAAAGTACTAAAGAAAACAAGAGATTGGTAACTTTCTGGCTTTGTGTGTCTAAGCCCTCACATGTGAATGAGTAGCTTTAAGGATACGTATGTACATCAGTTTCTAAGATTGTGATACCCTCTGCTGGCAAATATGTGAATGTATCAAGCAAGCAGATTCACACAAGTAGCTTTACACAAACAGCTTCACCCTCAGGGCTGAAACATCCCCTTTACAAAAATAAGGTTCCTTCTGTCAAGACAGTTTCCTCTTACTAATGCAACATCATCAAAGGAGAAGCGTTTCATAGCAATCTATCAATTTTGACAAATGGAAAAAATCGTATTTTTTCTGGATGAGTTAAATTTACTTTGAAGTAAAATGCTTTAACATTACATGGAAAAACAGTGTTTTGTTTTTTATCTGGATTCATGCAGTACTTCATTAGCCACACACTGTTATGTTTTATGCCTGGCACAGAAGCAGGTGATAACCTTCTCCTGTAAGTCTGCATGGCAATATGTTATTGATCATGATTCATTTACTTACCAAAGGTATTTGGCAGCAAAGCTGCCCTGATTTAATAGTTCCCTGAATTTCTGATTCTTTTTTTCCATCTTTGTTTTCCTAACTTTTCTGTCTTATAATATAAAAATGCTGAAAGCTTTGGAACGGGCTGGCGAGGGCTGTAAGCCCAGAAGCAAACATGCTCATGCCATATCAAAGTCCCACCACTTTCAAGCTTCTTTAAAGGGAAGGAATTGATTCCAGATTCTCAGGATGTGGCAAGCTGTGTTTAAAGAAAGTGTGTGCATTTATTATTTCAAGTCAGTTCAATTAGAACTTGATTCCTTCCACCCTCCGTGCCACTTGATAATTTTATAACAGGCCTGTTTGAAGGAGTCATCTGCTCATCGTGGGATTAGATCCATGTCTTGCTTTGATAACAGAGACGGGATATTCAGTTCTCTGGCCGTTGTCATCAGGCTTCACCCCTTGTGCTTGAAGTGACAAATGCTCCTTCACACAAGGACAGGAGTCCTTAGGAGAGTTCAGTGGCAGCAGCCTTAGAAATTATTTCCTGGATGCTCTTGGTCAAGTTTTCAGGGCTAATTTGAGAGGTTTTGGTTGCTTAGTGATTTTTTTAATATTGAGAAGGAGGTCTTGTCTGGGCACAGGAAAGTAAACCGAGGTCTTGTGTGTTTACTTTGGTTCCGTTGGTTGATGCTGAACAAGTCACTCAAGCTCTGTACAGTCACCAGGGTAGCAACAATTTATGTATTCATTGGAGAGGGGTGAAATTTAATTAATTGGAATGCTGTGTACATATTTAGTATCCTGCTTATTATTTTTTCTTGCGAGACTGTGTACTGCAAACCGAGGGGACAAACTAAAGCAACCACCCATTAACTGTCCCGCCTAAAATTGTAAGTTCTTTGGCTCACAGAATGAGCCCTTTGATTTCATGTACTAGTTTAAAAAGTTGTTCTTGAATTGAGTTCTTAGGGGGCACCAGCTCCAGTGTGGTGGGCGCATTCATTAGTGGTACGGAAGGATATTTCACTGTACGGCTCTTCAGAAGGCGCTGAGCTGGGAGACCACCAACATGATTTCATGCAGAGGAATTTCCAGCCGTCTGACCAGAGGACTCCGCTTGTCTGGTTTGGATTTACATCAAGAGGCCAAAAATAAAAGCACATTTAAATCATTAACTCACATGTGATTAAATGCCGTTCACCTCTTTCAGTAGCTCCATCACACTTTGTGGTTAAGTGCGTGAGGTGGGAAATGTCTCTCTCCCTGTGCCGTGTGTGTGTGTACACAGGACATATGCACACACACGTATAGGGCTGGAATTTAAACTGCCCTACGTTGGTTTTACACTGTGGACTTACTCCTGCTAAGCAGGGAGTCAAACCCACGGTAAAGGTATGTTCACATGCTGAGTAGTGGGCACTGATCCTTTCTAGAAGCCACCACTTGCCTCTTTAAATCAGTTCACTCCAAACCCCACTGCAGAATATTTACAGTAATACCAGCCCCATGGTGCAGACCCTTTGTGGCACCTGAGCTGGGGTAGGAGTTTCTTGATGTGGTGGGGCAGTTTGTGTCATCCCGACGAGTCTGGTCTGGTCTGACTCCAGCAGCAGGTTGGTGTAGGAGAGCAAACCAAGTGTCCCCAAAGCATCTCTGTGCATTGTGGGGATGGGCAGAGGGGCACCTACCTTCCAGCCTGGCTTCTCTCATCCAAAGGGATCAGATTTTAACTGTAAATGTGATATGTCTTGTCCTGATTCTTTGGTCCTTCTGACTTGTTCTGTGTCTAAAGGCTTCACCTTGTGCTCAGAAAAGTTCCTGGCAAAGCTGCTCTTGACTTTACAAAAACAAGTTTGAAAGGATGTTTAAATGCCCTTGCACTGACGGGGAGTTTCCTGTGACAGCAATCTTGGATCAAACTCTAATTTGGGACCAGCATGAATGCTTTATGGTTTTTGAACAGATTTTCAAGGTGCTATGTAAATATATAAGTATAAATACAAATTTATAAATATGTGTGTGATGTCTGTGAATCAACTTGCCATTAATTTTTTTTCCTTCTTCCTTTTTAGTTGCAGAATTTCCAAAGCTCAGCATGGCCACAATTTGTCCTATATTGTAATGATACTACATTTTCTCTTGCATAGAAAGAGCCTAGAAAGGACTAGAAAAAAATTAATTGTTTTAGAGAAAAGGGCTTGCTTTGTGATGCAACACTTCAGGATGACCGTTCTTCAGGATTGATTGATCTCAGGCAAGACTTAGATTTGACATTAGGAGGAACTTTTTCACAAAGAGGGTGATCTCTCAGTGGAATGGGCTGCCCAAGGAGGTGGTGGAGTCACCGTCCCTAGAGGTCTTTAAGAAAAGGTTGGATGATGTACTTAGTAGCATGACCTAGATATTAGGGTAGTGTGTTATTGGTAGGATGGGTGTTGGTAGCAGGATGACAACAGGTTAGGTAACAGGTTAGGTTAGGTAAGAGGTGATAGGTTGGACTTGATGATCTCTATGGTCTTTTCCAACCTTACTAATTCTGTGATTCTGTGATTCTAGTGAAAGGTGTCCCTGCTCATGGGAGAGAAGTCGGAACTAGATGATCTCGAAGGTTCCTTCCAACCCAGGCCATTCTATGCTGGTTCTACGAAAGCTATTTCAGAATATTTTAAACAAGCTTTTATGGCTCCCTCTGAGCTGAATTATGTTGGGCTCATGGTAGCTGAAGTGCCTGGCAGCTTTACAAAACCATCCCTAATATGAAAAATATCCAGTCTTTAAAACATATGTAAAATAGCTTTTCTGCAACATTTGTGGCACATAAAGTACCAAATACATGTTGGTGAGGGTGATATAAAGCTTTTATTGCCATCCATTTGAGATGACCCACATAACTCACTCATGATATGTTAATAAAACTGTTCACTCTGTCTCCTTATAAAAACACACATATAAAGGCCACTAAAACCATGGTGATAGCTGTGTGCTAACTTGTTAAGAGGTGTTGCAAGTAGCATTTGTCATCTGTCCTACATTGCTTTATCTTCTTTCTATCTAGTAATTAAAGACTGATCTCAAAATGCCCAGAAACAGCATTTTGAAAAGTAAATTTGCTTGAGAAGTAAGTTTTTGAAAGTTCTCCTCAAAATCATGCTGGCTGGAGGCCTAGAGCCATCAATATTCTGTGTGGGACCAGTGACAGCTTTAAGAACCAATATCTTTTGACCTGCCAGAACTGAGAACTGAAATATCATGCTGTTAGAAGGAAAAGATTTTCAGTTTTCTAAAATGATAGCACACCATCACCTTAATCTGAGAAATATATATGCTATAGGGCATATTTCTCAACTTTCCCTTTTCTAAGAACTTAATAATCAAGATATGAAGATTTCCTGATGGAAATGTGAAAAATATTATGTAAAAACAACACAAAACTAACATTCTGTGTGAGTCCAGATGTGATCAGAGTGCAAGCTCTCCAAAGCTAGGACTTGATATGATGCCTCATTAGCAGTCTCAGATGCAGCCATTCTGGGGACAGTAAATATATGCAATTAATTAACCAGTAGACATAATTCTATGACAGGTCTGTGCTGGAGCACATTTGAAGACGTAACATTCCATAATAGGAAGGGGAAAAAATGAAAGAATATATGTATTTATATCAGTTAAAGTTATAGAATATGCTGAAGTTAACAAGATTAAGGATATGCTGAAAAGAAGGCACATTCTCAAGCCTTTGCTGAATCAGGGTTTATGTGCACAGACCAGGCCTAGACTACAACACTTGCAATGGGAACAGCAGTTGGCAGACGCTCTTCCTTCAGAGGGAACTATTTCCCCTGTGAGTTTGAATATTCCTTCAAGTGCTTCTGGCTTTACTGGGATGCTTTGTTCTGTTTCCCAGCTGAGCTCCCATGCTTGCACACAGGAGCAGTAGCACAGCTGGAAGTGGATTAGAGCAGTCTGGCAGCAGCAGTCCTGGGAGGAATTAAGCACCTCTCTGCTGGAATGGGAAGCCTAAATTACATTATTATTCAGAATTGAGTTTTAACTTCATTGCTCTATGGTTTTGCCCCGGTGGGTAACTCCCCTCAGCACAATATACTTGGTGTATCTTAAGGATGTTCTCCACACCAAGGACTTGGATGAAGTTTTGCCCTTGCTCAGCGCAGTGTCCAAATCTTATACAAGCAAATGTTCAGATTTAAACACCCAACTGGTCTTAATGTCTTGAGAGGATTCTTCACAGTCTTATATTTAGACATTGCAAAGCAAGCTCTCACATGATAGAGAGCCCAGTGACTGACTCCTGGAAGTCAGTTTGCAAAACTCTTGGTGACTTCAAAGGAAGAGGAATTGGCCCAGAATCTGTTTTTCCCAAAACAAATTTTTTGTTTTATACATGCAAATGTTCTTCATAAAATAGCAGGGAAAAGAAGAACGAGACACAAACAAAAATTAATGTTGCTAATTTTCTTTATTGGATCAGATCTTAAATATTTGACCTTTAGCTTGAAAACAGGGCTGGGAGTAAGGCGACAAAATGGGAATTGGAGACGTAATTCTTGTCAAAATATCTTGATTCTTCTGACTGAAGAAAAAAACACTGAATTTCATGGACTTTTAGGCTAAGAGGACATTTGGATTATTTACTATTGTGTCCTGTAAATCACATCCCAGTCAGTTTTACCATTGAGCAAACATGTTAGTATTTTATCCTTAAAAGGGTTTGATTTGACTGAGAAGGGAGTAGGAAAAACTGAAATGTCTTTTGTCCACTGAAGTGTCTTTGGGTTTTGAGGCTTTTTTCCAGTCCTTAAGCACTATATTATTTTTTTCCTTTGACCTCGTGCTGGAATTCCCAATGCCTTTTTTTAATTGGGGACAGCAGAACACAGCAAAATGTTCTTAATACTGCAACAGTAAAGTTGCAACAGAGGGAACATGACCTCCCTACTATTGCTTGATTTTTTTTCATGCATCCACTCATAATTATAACTCTTTTTGCTTCTCCTTTCAGAGAGGTTGAGGCATAATCATAATGATCCCTAAGTCGTTTCATGGGGCTTGAAACAAACAAAAAAAAAATCTCAAAAGCAGAGAAACAATGGAAAAGAATTAAAATGTGAGTCATTTGTAAGTCTCATCGTCTCATGGCTTTTTGTGTCTCAGTAACAATTTTTGAACACAAAGGACAGAAAACACTGAAAACATTAAATTAAATCTGAGACTGAGATTTTCTAAGTGAACTAAGGGATTTGTAGCTTTAAAATTTCATCCTTGAGTGCTGCCAACCTAAACTTTGCTGAGTTTCCCTCTCGTGTGTCTTCACCAATGCTAGAATTATATAAAATATTTGAAATCATTAGAGTGCAATTGGAATAATCCTGGTGTAAATAAAAGCAGATTTTATTTTTCTGCATGCCTAGAATTGAAAGAAATTGATATTAAAGTTTTAAGCACTCACAGACTGTAGAGGAGCAAACTTTTTTGCTTAAATCTTGTGACACAAGGGGTCCCCACAGCACTGTCGCTAAAACCCAGCGGCACTACCGGCAGCTCACTTTACTTTTACTTTAGTGCAGATACATGTAGTAGTTAGTTTTCCTTTGTTAGTCCCAGAATCATCTTATTTGCTCTTTTGTAGTAAAGCAAACCTTTGCACTCTGAACACACAGGATCTTAAGATAACAGAGTTATAATCTCACACTATAAATAATATGGGTTTATAATCTGCAGGGCTTGATTTTATTTTATTTTTTTTTTTCAAGTTTCTGATGCAAATCAGCTGCTGCTTGTCTGCAGTTGCTTTAGGGACACCTGCACTAGAGGTCAGGATTAGGCCCTCAGGGACGTGCCCCAGAAATGATGCTTGTCACTAACGTGCTGCTACAGAGTTACGATGATTTGTGAAATGCAAGCTCAGTGCTGTTCTTCCTGGGGCACTTGTAGGCCAGTAGTTTTACATTCACTTGCTTCCTGCCCTCAGGGTTGCTTGGACTCCTGAGAGACTTGGAAATGAAGCTTTCTTTTGGTGTCATTTGAACACCTGGGCTTTCTTCTTAAAAAACCAGCATTTGAAGGTGCTCCAACTGCATTCTTCATGATAATGTTACAAATATTACATTTATTCTTGTCTCCACTGTAGAACTGAATAAGAAAAGGGAAGGAGGAAACCCAAGTCTTCAGTATAAAACTAGAAATTAGTCTAGATGCTTGGAAAACAAGTGTTTAATCTTCTTTTTAAATACATTGTCAATTCTCCTGGTTCACTAGGTTTAATTTGGGAGTAGGACAGATGGTATCACAAAAATAGGAAGATTCTAAGATACCTATTCATTATATTTACTGTTCATCTCCCTTTAACCTGAAACATAATTGCACTACTGCTTTTAAATTTGTAGCTGAAGAATGCTTTTATTCTTATTGTGCATAAGGGAAATTTGAAGGTGAAGGATTAAAATAATTTTTATGAAGTCAAGTAAAAAACGTTGAGAAGGAGAGACTGAGGTCTCTCCTCAATCCTTCTTGATAGTTGGATCATTGTACTCTGTTATAGGAAAAGGTACCTGTGGTATCAAGGTCTCAGTGTCTCTGAGACATATTCTATGGACATGTTGAGACAAACTTGTTCAGAATACCCCAGATTTTGGGGTGAAGCTCTAATTCATTGATCCACATCGTCAAGTTTGTAGATGGGGGAAGGAGGGAAGGAAAGAAAGATTACAAAGGTGGTATCATCTCAGATAAATCTCTCTGAAAATTTTATTAGTAATTAAATGATGCTGGCTTCTTTTGTGGTCAGTGGAGAGAGACATCAATCCATTTCTAAAGAGCAGTCTGATTTATCTTAAAAGATGGATTGAAAGCTGGGTCATCTTCCTTTGATCTTCCTTTGGAGGTAGTTGTCTTTCACTTCTCTCAATAAAGGAGACTTGGACATCTAGGTTGGACTAAATACCTAACACTTAGACCTGAGGTTAGGCAAGGTGAATCTTATCCATGCGTAAATAAATAGATATTTTATGTGTATGGGTTCCTAAAGTTGCTCAGGTTATCAGCTGTATTTCAGCTCCATGTTCCTCAGGGTCCTGGGTGACGTGTTCCTGGGATTTAGCACCTCTTTGTCTCTCAGTGGACATACACAGAAAACCATAAATGCACCTACATAGGTGGAAAATATGCCCCTATTGATGTCTGATTTAGACCATGTCTGAAAGGTGACTTAGGACCAAAATTGTGTGGCTGTTTACATGTGTGTACCTGTGTTTGTGACTCACCCCACTTCTGACCAGGAGTGAAAAATCCCTTTTCAAGACCCAGTTCTGACTTGTCTGGAGGACGAAGATGAACCCCTGTGCCCTAAAACAACCCCCTAATCAGGAAAGTGGAATTGAGGAATGAGACACTAACTTATTTCTCTTCTGTGTACACAACTATGTATTTGTTGATTCATCGAGTGAGTGGAAAAAGACAGATCACAGCTTTTCCACACGGATGTGTGGGCATTTACCTTTATTGTGGGAACATGAAAAAGTCTCCGTTCCAGTGAATATTGAATTATTTATCTGGAGTGGAAAATCTTTAATAGGAGAGGTGAATCACCTCAGAAACTCCCTTTGGCCCAGAGTTAGGCATCTAAATGCCTTGGATGCATAGGAGCACGCAGCCTTCATCCTCTGCATTTCCAATGGCTCTCTCGGTGACTGCCCACTCATTTGCTGCTCAGAGCTGGAGATTTTACAAGGCAGAAACATGCCTGGAAAGGATGTTGCAATGCTCAAATTGACTGTGTATTTGCCCTTTGGGGAGTAAGCCCTAATATTTAAGTAACTTAAAAAAAAATGGGAGGTATTATCCTACATCACTTGGGTGAGCTGTGAAATTATATTTAAAGGGTAGAATTCATCTGGCCTAACTTTACCTCCTTGGAAGTGAGCTGTCTAGTCTGAGCTGGTCCTTTAGGTTTCATTTGTAATTCCTGCAGTGAGAAGGGCATGTGTGAAGTGAGTCACACTGGTTTAAATCAGGTGTCTCAGGCAGTTGGATGGAATTACCCTTTGGAGATGCTTAGTCCCTCTGAACAGAGAGGGAACCTACATAAACCTCTTGGACAAGGCACCCGAATCTTAAATGGCTGAATAGAAGAAATCAAAGGACTCAGATCTCAAGGGTTATATTGAAATCACAGAGGGGAAGATAAACTGCTCAATGTGTAATGCAGAGTCAGTGTACTGCAGTCACAGTTGCTCCATGGAGAAGGATTAATTTATACAGATTATAGTTACAATACTCTGTTGAGCCTGTCTAAAAAAAAAAGAAATGAGCAGGATGGAGAAAAAAAAGAGGGAAAATATGAATCCTTGGTCTTTAATCAGACTGTCAAACCAACAGAATTATATTATTTTCTTACCTTAAATTGCTGTTTCTTAGCTGGTTCCCCTCTCCTACCAGAAAACAGTATTGGGTCTCATATAATCTCAAACTCTGTGAATCTGGAAATGATCAGGAAAGGTGGTTTGTTTTTTTAAAGAAAAAATAAATTGCAGATTGTTTGATTGAGACTGTGAATATTTATGTACTGTTCCCCCTTTTCCCTCATTGCGTATTTCACCAAGTTCATTTGTGTGTGTTACAGGATAAATCTTACTGGAGGGCAGTGGAGGAAAGCAGTAAAAAGGGAAAGCATCAATCAGTGATCCAGGGTAGCAGCAGGAATTGTTGTTCATTTTTGTACATGGATCATGGTTTGTTGAACTTGCCTGGGCTTGACAATTAAGAACCTTGCAGTTCTGCTGATGTCAGTCTTGGGTAGTTTCAGATGTTGCCTACAAAAACTATGATGTTGCTGGGTTTCAATGGCTTTGAAGCCTTGTTGTCGCTGTTCTTACAGTGGCGATCACTTTGGGAGAGGGCCACATATATTTTACCTTTATTTGGAGAAACAGGTTTGTGACGAAATGTTTAATTGACATAAAAATACTGTCGGTGGTGTGAGTAACCAGGATTATTGGCAAATGTGGGCGGAATTTTTGAATAATAACTTGCTTTGAAAAGTAAAAGCGTTTTCTCTTTAACTTTTTGAAACAAAAGGCTATTCTCTTTTTAATTATTCTCTTTTTAATCTTCTCTTTAATTTTTTTGAAACAAAAGGTTATTCTCTTTTTAGTTTGCAAGTGATATGTTAATTTTTAAGATTACCAACATTTTAAAAGCAATGTGAAAATGATTGAATGTCTAAGGATGATTTACTTAACCAACCATCCCCCAACATGACTTTTTTGTTTTCCTGTTTGTTTGGAAATCCTGCGTTATTCTGCTTAAAGTTTGTTTAAAAAATTAACTGTATTTGCTCTCTTTTCACAGAAAGCAAGTAGTGTTTTTATTTAATTTGGCTAAAGAATCAATTGCTCTTACTGCTCTGATTGTGTCCTCTGTGCTTTGCATCTCTTCCTGTAATAACTATCAAGTGGAATCCTGGTCCTGCAAATGGTTCCACTTAGGCACATACAACAGCAGTCACCTCATCTCATTTTAGCTATTTTAAATTTAGGTAGCCAGTCTGCCCGTTCTCAGAGAGAGTGAGAGATTGAGGCTTCTCTGGTGGTAATTCAGCTTTTCCTAGGCTACTATTTTAGGATGGAACGATTCGCCTTCCAGTGGCTCATTCAGGCCACAGGGATTGGCGTTTATGTGCTTTGTCTGCTTTCCTATTTCTCCTTGTCACAACATTAAACAAGGAAGGAAATATTTGGAGTTCACGGAAGGGGAAGAAGAGTCCTTGTCTGACCTCTGCAAATGCTGTGGGTGTGGGCAGCCTGAGTTGGTTTTACTTTTTCCGAACTGTTTTTCTTTTACTACTTTCTAGTTACTTTCCGTTTTACTTCAGCCTTATTTGACCCACAGAAAATAAGAGATGGAAACGACCGATGGTGCTGGAAGGTTTATGGTGGGTGTTATTTCAGAGGTCAGATTAACTGATTGTAATAGTCTCTTCTGGCTTTAAAAGCTGCTGGAGAGATCCTAACCCTATTGAAGCCAACAGCAAAACTTCCATGGGCTTCAGTATGGCCAGAATTTCACCCTGAATACCTACCAATGAATCTTTGTCATCCGGCCCTCTGCTTGACTTGAAGCATTTCTCCATGCATTACATTTTCCAATGTTTTGTTCAGTTGTGGTATAAGCACTTCAAGACACAAGGAGTTCTCTCCATCTCCTGGAAATAGTTGCACAGGGTAATAGTTTAAGGAAGTTTTTCCTTGAAGAGTTGAGCAAAAGAGCCAAAGTCTGTTCTTGGTTGAATTGGAGTAAATATGGAATAGCTCATTGACAATGCAGTTACTCCTCTTTTATGTCACTGTAACCAAGAGCACAATTTTACTGATTATTAAATTTTGTTACATTATTTGTATTTCTGTGCATGTCAGAATTTGTTAATCTCATTGTTCAACATCAAGTAACCTTTTGCTGAAAACAGAACGTCATTGTGAATTAGGTATCATCAACTAAATTGAACCTCACCCTGTGCATTTGACAGATGGTAATACATTCATTAAGTGTTCTGTGGTTGCTTTGAGGTTGGAAAGTGCTATTTTTCTGGCTTCTAACTCTGGATTCTTAAGTAAAGTTGTTTAAAAGCATAGTTTTGAAGGGATAAGGAAAATGACAACATGCTCATAAGGCTTTTTTATTAATATTGCTGTTTACTATTGGTGGGATAACAGGGCAGGACTGTGATTCCTGTAAGATGTCTGAGCTGCATAGGTAGCTCAGAGTGAAGTAGCAGAGGCTGAGAGAGATGGTTACACCATGGATTTTGTATACAGATGGGTAGAACTTATTGAAGTTTGAAGTTACATTAAATATATCCCTGTGGAAGAAATACAATGCTGGTGCCTTTGTGATTGATGATTTTACTGTCCAGAACGATGGTTTCCATGAGTTCAGACATTTCAGCTGTTGATGGATAAGATGTTGATAGGACTTTTCTCACACAACTGGTCACAACTGGGATCTCTAAGTTCACGCTGAAAGTCTGCTGGGCCGGGAGGCAATTGGAGGCAGAAATTTCGAAAGCAGCACAGAGCCACATTCTCAGGCTTGGCTCCACTTGGTGTTGTAATATTGAATCCTCCACCCTGACTGTACAAAGACAATGCAAGGGTCAGATTAGACGCTTCAGGAAAAGTCCTCCTCACAGCTAATTTAGGGGTCACTGAAACCAAGTGTAGAAGAGAAGATGACACTGACCACAAAGGAAGCTCAAGGTGTTTAATTTAAATTTACTCTTTTAATTTACTTACTTCAGAGAAGATTAATCCCACTCATTGGCTGTTATCAGCAACCTTACTTAGTTATTTAATAATGTTTCCCAGAAGACAAAATGCCAAAGCAATTAGGTGTTTACCCACTTCTGAAATTCATTGTGGGCGGTGCTTTCTCAAATGGGGAGTTAGTAATTTTTTAGTTAGTCACATCTTTCTAAATATCTCCATCCAATCTAGCACAATGACTGGTGTTCACATGACTCGTGCCCTGGTGGAGTGCATCCTCTGCCCCGTGTTCTCAGTGGAGACAATGTATAAAGTCATCCAGATTTTTGGTATGGGAAGTTTGAAATTAAATCTTCTGATGAGTTTGCTCAGTAATACGAAACCAGTCAGCTCTTTCCTCAGCAACATGCCTAGAACGTTCGAAACTATAGGATACAGTGAAGCAGTGAAGGGATTATTTCCTGGTCTCCATTCCCATTTTCTCATCTTTCACATTATGCTTAAATACCTACCAGGTAAAAAAAAAAATAGATTCTTTTACACATCCTCCTGCTTTGAGTGGAGATTTCCCTGAGTACCTTCTCAATCACAGAATCAAGGTTGGAGAAGACCTTTGAGTTCATCAAGTCCAACCTAATACCTAACATCATCTCATCAGCTAAACCATGGCATTCAGTGCCACATCCAGTCTTCTTTTAAACACTTCCAGGGACAGTGACTCTACCACCATCCTGAGCAGCCCATTCCAATGGCCAATCACTCTTTCTGTGAAGAAAAGGAACTTAAGAATTCAAATCACATAGATAAATCTGAATGTGTTAAGGCACCTAGAAAGTAGGATTTACAACTTGGGTATTTGCATATGGATCTTAATTCTCTCAGTTTTCAAGATTCTGTCACTCTTTAATTGGAAGACAAGCATTTCTTCCTTGTTCAGTACTCTTCCATTTTCCTGCCTATTCTGAGAGATATACTAGGATTAGAAGAGTTTTGGTTAAATAAATGGATTCATTGGTGTCACAAGTAGTGGTCCAGTTCTTGACTCTAAGAATATAAGATGGTCCTGACCATGTGGTAATTTCACTGTGAGATGTCAGGATCCTGTTGGTTGTTTTCCCCAATTGATATCAGGATACTGTGGGTTCCAACAGAGCCTGTGAATTAGGTCTCAGATGTGTTGAACCCTGAACTTACATTTATTTCTGGCCTAAAGCTGCTGTATACGGGTGCTAAGTATGAATTCAGATAGATGTTTTTCCCACTGTCACAAACAGGCTTCACTCCAGGCACTGTTTTTGGGACAGCCATGATGCACTTTGATATAGCAGTAAGAGCAAAACCAAACCCTAATAAGTTCCAGAAAAGTTACATAAACACATCTCACCTGCTGCTCTTGTCTCCGTACACACACCTGTTTGATCCCATGGGATACCACAAAGCATCTCATGTCCTACTGGTAATTGAACATTGCACAGATGACTTGGAAAGCCAACAGTCCTACTGGGTGAAGGGAATACTGGAAAATGCTCAGCGTTAAGCCATTAATTCAAGTCTATTGTCTTAACATGAATACATTGTAAGAGGACACAATCTGAGGCTGACCAAGAGAAGGAGAACTATCTATTCAACAGGTGTTATAGGTCAAACCAAAAAAAGATTGCTACATCTTTTGAGTGTTTCCACATGGGGGTATATGACACACTACACAGTTACTACCCTCCAGTAGAAATTGTGTGATGCAGTACAGCTGCAGGCGATTAAAGGCACCACTGCCAGCATCTGACAGCACAATGTCAGTGTCAAAATTCAATTTGAATTGATTAAATGAGGGATGGCAACACTTTTGTTTTATGGATGGCAGCACTTCAGTCGCTTTAGATGCTCTGCTTTCAGAAATAAAATTCTTTTCCTCCCTGCTATGTTTTGAGGGTGTTTTCAGTTGGATTGCAGTCATTTCTCCAGTCAATCAATTAAGCTAGGGTTTGCCACTGTGTCTCAGAGTCAGCCACAAAAGAGCTGGTATGGTTCCCTGGTACTGAGCCAAAAGCCTTCAGTGGGAGCAAGGCATCAGGAGGCTTAATCTGACTTCCACCGCTGGCACAGGTTTAATGGATGTTAGGGCAGCACAGAAATCATGTTCTGTGGTGTTCAGCTCCTGCTCTCTCAGTGGCCCTGGACACGCTGCCTTTCTCTCTGTGCCAGAAATTCAGGGGTGACAGACAGCAGAGCCTGTGGAGGTACCTGTGCCAGCATGCCTCTGTGGAGGGTGATTGCTGAAGCCCTTTGAGGCTTCTGATGTGCTCCATAAATATATTCAGAGTCATAGAATCATAGAATGGCTTGGATTGAAAAGGACCTTAAAGATCATCTAGTTCCAAACCCCCTGCCATGGACACTTCCCACTAGAACAAGCTGCTCAATGCCCCATCCAACCTGGCCTTGAAAACTTCCAGGGATGGGGCATCCACATCCACAACTTCTCCAACCAACCTGTTCCGGTGCCTCAACAGCTCATAGTAAAGAATTTATTCTGTGTAAATAACCAAATTTACCCACTTTCAGTTTGAACCCATTGCTCCATGGGCCTTGCAGTGCTACACCACCTGAGTACCCTGACCCATTGAGTAGTCTCTCATAAGTTCAGTGGCAGTAAATTACTCAGATATAAGATTTTACAGAATTAGGCTGTTAATGCTGACTCCAGGCCAGATCTGCAGCAGGTATAAATCACTGCAGGTAATTTTCACCAGCTGAAATTCTGGCCCTGAGCCCGTGAGTCATGTTGTTATTTTTTCACATTGTAAATTCTTGCTATTTCTTATTTGTGTTGCTTTAGCACTTTGGGGCACTTGTCGGGGACCAAGACTCCATCGTGCTTGTCCACCCTTCGAACAGAAATGCAAAAGACCCTTCTTGCCACAGAGGATTTGCAGTTTAAGTAACATATGAACCTGCATAGAGTTATTCAGCTTTTTCTAAGTGTATTGTTGCAGTCAGATTCTTCTATTATCCTGCCAGTGAAGCATAAGAACACAAATTCTATGCCTGGGTGAAAACTTTGCATTCCACTGTAGACATCTAAGACTAGAATTTGTTGGAGGCAAAAGGAGTGTGAGACATGGTCTTTAGTAATTACACTAAAAGATCTGAGATCTCCTCTCCATTGTGACACCCTATATGAGATATATGGAAAAGAGCATTTACACCTAAGCTGAACCTGAGTTAAACTTGAAGCTTAACACTGGCTGAACATCTCATCTAAGCTGCAGTATATATTCCAGGTCCATATACTTCTGGCTAGCACCTTTGGAATTACTGCTATTGCCTTTAATTACTCTGGAAGGGAGTTGAAAGTACAACTAAGACTTCTTAGTGCTGAAGTAATGCTTGAAAAATCTGCTTCATTGCAGCATTGCCTGGCTGCTTAGATAAATTAAATAACAGTGTACAGTTTACTGTGGGGTGTCCTCAACAGACCAGAAGAATATCATAGGGTCCATGTGTTTTATGGGTGTATCATACTGACAAGCTCTTCCTTCCTTCTGCCATCTCTTTCACTGTTTTTTTTGTTGTTGTCTAGTCAGGAGAAGACATTGCACAATAGATTTCTGTGTCCCCTTTCCCCATTGCAGGATGAGCTTTATCCTAAAGCAGACCTACCTTGCTGGGCTACTTTGTCATTGGATTTTATAGGTTTTAGAGCACAAATTAACAACAAAGAAATGGTTCATGCCTTTTTTGCCACTAACAATCAGTATTTATAAGCAATTCTTACTCTGCCCTAATCATTTATTCTTTGCTTTTTTGGCAAAGCTCTTGAAAGAGGCTTGGTGAAAGCTCTGAAGAAACTCGATGACTATCTGAGAACCCCTCTGCCGGAGGAGATCGATGCGAACAGCACTGAAGAGGAGAAAGTGTCTAAACGCAAGTTTCTGGATGGAGATGACCTGACTCTTGCTGACTGCAACCTTCTGCCCAAACTCCATGTTGTCAAGGTAAAAGAATCCATGTGATGGTTTAAGAAGTCTTATCTGACAATGACGTGTCCTGCTCTGACAGCCGGCTGCTGAAGCCAACATGTATTTCAGCAGAGAGATCTTAAGTCCTAGAAGAGCAGTTTGAAACAAACTTTTGTTCCTCAAGTTGCACACTATTGTTTCCTGTAAGTTATAACACTCAAGGAACTTTTTATTTAGTAGATGGGGAAATTGTCACATACCAAATTAGCGACAAAGACAATATTAAGTTCTAGGTATATAATCTCTTTATTTTGAACCTGCCACAAGTAACATCAGACTTCCATATTAATTAGTTCCCAATATTCTTAAGAGACTTGTCAAAACTTTAGGCAGTTCCCACCCATTTGTAACTTAAGAGCAGCAGTTCATCTTTTTGGAGAATATTTATTCCATCTGGTATTTCACACAGAGAAGTTAACAAATCAAAGTCACTGCTGAGGTCCAGGATTTAAAATGTACTATGGTCACTGGTACAGTGCAAATAGTGTACATCATCTTGACTTCTAAATGTGGCATTTATTTAATTTATCAGATGACATGGTGCTTTAGAATAGCGCAAGTACCTGGCAGACCTTGGCAAACAAGTTAGCTGGGAATTAAAGCCAAGTCATGCATTTAATTTGGCTCCATGAGCCAAAACATAAACTGAGCCTGGGAGCTGGCTGCACACACATGACAAAAAAAAAATAATTAAAAAAGAGCATAAGTCACCAGGTAAGAAATATGACCATGTCCTCAAAGGTTTAGCATGTTGGCTCATCTTCATTGGTGATGTTTGAGTGAGACAATTCAAAATGAATGTGTGGCCCCTTACTGGTTCTTGTCTCCTAGGGACAGCATGAAAGATGTCAAAAGAGAATTAAAAATCTTTCTCAGATAAGCATAGCCATAGGATATTGCCTGAAAAAGCAATTTTACACATAGAAGAAAAGGATAAATTATTTTTTCATTTGATGGAAGATGTGTGCTGGAAATTTCGAAAATCTTGACTTAAGTTGCTCAGCAGGTTTTATCTTCCCCATATGTGTGTGAAGCATCATTAAAGGCAAGAATGCTTAATTAAATGCAGTTTAGGACAAGATTTGGACTTGCATATACCAAGTGAATCCTGGTAATAAAAACAAATCACAGTCATGTCTGAGAACATGACTGTCCTAAGAAATCTGAGATGGAAAACAGCTCTACCATGTGCTTTAAAAATAAAGGGGAACTCTGCCGCACATATGTATGTAATTTATGATCAGAAACAATTTTATACTGTCAGAAAAATTAGAGATTGGAAGCACTCATTAAATTAGCTAATCCCTCCCTTCCTATCAGCTAGTTCACTCTGTCACCACAGGCTTATTGTATATTCTTACAGAAAAACTCAAATATCCCAATCCAGTAAAGTACTTAACCAACCAACTAGCTTTAAGCACAGATTAATCCCATTAACTTTAATAGGACTGTACAGGTGCTTAAAATTAAGTATGCACTTAACTATTTTCCTGAATAAGGGCCTAAGTGTTTTTAGAAATCTAAGATTTCCCTTGATAGACAATTTCCTAGTCTAACAAGTTTAGAAATAACCAGTTTCTCACCCAGTTTATCCCAGTGCTCCTGTTTCTAATATCTGCTAAATCATCTTGGTTTTTTAATCATGGTACCCATACCACCCTGAATTTTTCCTTTTCATGAGCCTTCCAACTGCTGTAGGTGATTACATCATCTGATACCATTGGCCAGGCAAAATATATATATTAAAAAATAAAATATTATATCTTTGTAAAACAGCTTTAAAATAAATATAATCCTTAATATAAAAATATGTTATATTTAGTTTTTACTAATGATTTTCTCTTAAATCTATCTTTCTTTTTATGGTTCAGCTCTTTTTTATGTGGCCTCTCAGCTTTTAATGATATCCTATAGACAGGTAAAAAAATCTCCCCAAACCCAGTGTAGGAAAATTGATGAATTTCAGATACCATAAAAGTAGTAATTTGTTGGCAGTAGCCTGGTCATTGATTTAGAGAGTGCTCAGCCCAAGTAACATCCTTGCAATACAGGGAACAACCAACAAACTGTTCCTTTCAGGTTGGTCTCCAAATATTTCTCTTACTTGCAACTAATTGTATTACAGGAATGATTAAAAAGTTCTCCAAAAAGGAATCTGGAGATATAGCACTAGCAAGATGGTTTATTCCCTCTTTTGTCTTTTCTTTAGATTGTTACAAAGAAATACCGCAACTTCGAGTTCCCAACAGAGATGACGGGGCTGTGGCGGTACCTGAAGAACGCATACACCAGGGATGAATTCACCAACACCTGTGCAGCAGACAAGGAAATCGAGCAAGCCTACGCAGACGTGGCCAAGAGGCTCAGCAAGTCCTAACTGACCTCAGCAGTGGCTCAGTATCCCCATTTACAGACTCTTCTTGTTGCCTTAAGATACACTTTATTGTTATGCTGTCTGGTTGGCATCCCTATGACTTCACCTGTTCCAAGTGTATTGGTCGTATTGGTCAGGGACAAACCTGCGTCTCCCTGGAGGAAAGAGAAGGCAGCTCTATTGGAGGGGGTGGAGACCCTTTGAAGTCTAACCTAAAATCTGGCTCAACTAGTATTATGTGCAATCAGTATTGGAAATTAGTCCACTTTACTAGTTTCTTGTTTCATGTCAGGGGTATATCACCATCTGTATTCTTTAGAGTTTTAAACATAGGATTTTAGCTGAAATTTCAGGTAAGAGAGTTAGGAATACATAGAACTAGTTCTTCTGTAGGTTATTTAAAGGATGCTTTTTCACTCAGAGCCACTGATATCCTTGAGGCATGAACAAAATTTGAAACAGAGGGGGGAAATAAGAGTTTGACCCTAAAGAAGAAATGCTCTTAGTAGTTATATTTAAGTAAACTCTCAGAATGCATATTCTGTCTTAGCAGGCCCAAGAGTTTATAGGGTATTTATTTTTAACTTGGCGCAAGAGGGGGAAGCCTGAGCGAATATGTCAGACTTGCAGATGCTACTCTGCATAAAATTTGCATAGTGTTGTTGGATCCAAATGTTTAAAGCAAAGAGTGTGAATGAGCAATAGAGCAGGCAGACCTTGGAAGAGTGGGGCTCATGCCAAAATGCCCAGTGGATCTTCTGGTTGGTAGAGACAGACACAGCAATAACGGGGGCAGCAGATTGACTCCAGCACACACAGAGGGAATTGGCACAGCTAGCCAAACCACGTAGTATATTGTCGTCTTGACTGTATGGTTGCCAGTTCCTTCATAATTGCTATCTTGGGAAACTTGGATCAGCAGTAGAAAGCTGTCACTGCACACGAATTCCAGGGCTCCAGATGGGTCACTTTCAAACGCTCATCATCTCACCCCAGGAGAAGTTTGCTCTGAGAGCCTCAAACTGGGCAGGCTGGAACAGTGAGACGCACATTTCCTGCCAGAAATTCAGCAAGTATGCCAGCAGAAATCCATGCATGGTGCCTTAGTCCCACTCATCCAGGGTTTACGAAGTTCCACATTTCTGAATTAGGATTTTTTTTTCTAAAACTTATTATTTTATTCTGTCTGTAGTGTCTGCTGGGCACATCTGCTTTATACTAGTGATTATTTGCACGTTCCTTTAGCAAATTCAGAATGACAGCTCATTTACTTGAAACTCATGTGCCCTCATATGTACAGCAGTGCACATGGCTCATGATTTTCAATCTGGGGGGATTTATTGCTGTTTTAAAAGAGAAAATAAAGCTGAGCTCCTACCTGATGTGGCTCCCCTTCTGATCAGAGCTGCTAGAGCTGCACTGTTGGAAGGGAACTCCAAGATGGTGAGCTGTGACCAAGGGGAACCTCAGAGCAGGCTTGTTTGCAGCTGGAGGGCTGGAAGAGTGGAGACAGTACTGAAAGCCAGCCTGTGCTGTGTGATGCTGATGACAATCTGAAACCATCCTGTTGCTTTGGTGGGATTATTCCACTTTTCACACTAACCCAGCTGTGGGCAGAATGTTGCTCATTGACCGTGAAGATAGTTTGTGGTTGACTATTGTTTCGCGTGCAATGGTCAATTTGTTCTGAACTTTCAAAACCTTGGAAGAAAAATCCATGAACTCCCAAGTCTTCTCCTCGAGTGGGCTATTCTATCAGTGGCTAGACTAGAGGGCAAAGGCTCACACTCATTAAAATATTGCTGAGGAATCAGCTGGCTCAGAGAGCACTAATAGCAGCCAGAAAAATCTATTGAGATTAGAAATGTCTGCATAAGCACATGTGGCTTGATTTAACATTTCTTCATGAGATTGAAATTATTATTTGTGATATTATTTTCTTTCCTTCTGGCATTTATTTATTTATTTATTTATCTATCTATCTATCTATCTTAATTCATCCGGTCCTTTCTGTCTGTCTTCCTGGTTTTGTTTTCACTTGGCACATGGATCAAGATGATTCGATCAGTTTAGAAAAGTGTTATTAGCAAAGCTCTGCCAACCTGTTCCTAAGGAAAAGTCTTCTATCTGATCAATGGTCGTAGAGGTTTTTTTTTTGAACTTCTCTTATGATTTGTCTTGGAGCATGTCGATCAACAGAAACTACATTTTTCTCAGATTTTACTTTAATCAGTAGCTTTGCTTAATCACAGTTGCAGTGAATCTTTGAACAAAAGACACAGAGGCAGATGCAGATTCTTGCTCTCTGCTTATTATATTTAGCTCCTAAAAGAAGACTTTCCAAACATGCAGTAGATCTCAGGCAGGGTAAGTGAACCAGTTCAGAGGCTGCCCTGATTTCCATCTCTGAATCTTCACCAGTGTGCTGTATCCCGTGGTTTAGTTTTAATAGATGAGGGCCAAATCACAATAGATGCTCTCAGCAACCTCGAATTGCATCTGTTTTTACAACACTATATTTCAAAATGGTTGAGCTTATACCAAAAAGAAAATGAGCTGTAAGTGCAATGAGCTTTTTCTAAAATGATTTGCATGTTATTAAAAACTTTTAAAGATTTCATTATGAAACCTGAAAATCACCAAGCTACCTTCCTTTTAGTTAATAACAAAAAAAAATCTTTAGATATCTTAATTTTCCTAACAAAATGCCTTAAATATCTAGATAAGATGTACTGATGAATATGAGAAGGAATAAGAGGGACGTGGAGTAATTTTCAGCTACCATGCCTGTTCTGCCTGAATTCAAGTCTCACTCTGCATCCTAAGTTTGCATTTTACTCATAACTCTGTTATAGGCTGATCCAAGATTATGGACAGGTTCAGGCATTCCCTGACCTTTGTTTGGATTTGAAATCCAAGCTCATGTTTTCAGATCTGTAACTTTCACTCACCTTTGTGCTTTTTGGCTTTTATAGTCAGAAGCAGGAAATACTAGAAATCCTACATAGAGAAGTGTTTTGCTAAGATTTTGAGCTCAGTTCTGGAGACTCAAGATCCATCACCAATGAGATTTTAAAGGGCTCCAGACTCCTTTAGGCAGCGTATTTTTGGTGACCTTCCATTGTATTTAGAATTATAAGTAATAAAGATTAATCATACAGGATTGTATATCTACATTGGCAAGGCAGGATTTCTGAAAAGAATCTAAGTGACAAGACAGACATTGCAGACTTACAATAACTTTGTTCATAAATTTTTTGCAAGATGTAAAGAAAGACATAGTGCAGAGGGGGAAGAAGCCAACAATGTGGATTTAATCATCTACATTTAAGAAATGCAGACCAAATGTCTGTGAAGATGTCCATTTCATCCAAACATTTCTTAGATATTTATTTCAAAGCTCCCGGCTCAGTCAATCCAACACTCCATTCATATTGGAACTAATATTGATTTTTCTTCTATTACCAGTAGTACAGGAGTGTTGAGGATCCCATGGATTAGTTACTCTTACTCTCTGTTAGACTATTTGAATTCCCAGAAGGTCATTTTACCATACAGGTAGGACTCAAGAGTATCTATTTCAAGTCTATTTGAATGAGGGCTTCTGAAAAACATTTTTTCCAATAGAAATTGCATCATGATACTGCATTATGAGGTCTAGTGTGGAATATAGAGCTACAGCTTACTCCTCTGTTTGTATCACCTGAAAAGCCACAGCCAGGAGTCTGTATCACAAAGAAATTTAACAACTTTGTTTCCTACAAGGAATTTCAGCTGAATTGAATGTAGCATTTATTTTGAATATTTATTTATTTTGTTTTAACCCTTAACTTCCTTTCCTCCTCCCTTGTCCCGGCTTAAACTCAGCTCCAAGTTAGCCATAACCATTTCCTCAGTGCTGAGTAGCAGGATGTTCATGGATGGGCAGACAGGGAGCTGTGAGTTAGTGTAACCCATCCGCCTGGCGGGGTAAAACCCCCTTTCCGTGTTGACTGAGTTGGGCTAATTAGTTGAGTTTAAAGTATTGCAAAATTTAGCCAGTGGAAATCACACTTCTGTAAAGCCAGAAGCATGTGAAAGCATTATGTTTGGGGTTTTTTTTAAATGAATTGGTGTTTTAAAGAAAAAAATAACCCCAAAGTCTTGTGTCCTCCTTCACATGTATTCTTTTAAGTATCAGGAGGTTTGCATTTGTTTATTACACTTCTATATATATTCATTATTATTGAATTGCTTTTGATATTAAGAAATATTTTTCCAGTAAGATTTTGCCTTTCTGTTGAATCTTTCAGCTCTTAATTAATTTTGATGTCTGCAATGACTTAATAATTCCAGAGGAGGCAGGAAAGCTGTGAGGTTTATACTTGTTGAGAAGTTGAAGGAGGTAATGATTTTTTTTGGGGAAAACAGTATTAAAAGTATTTTTTAAATGTGTCTTTTCATCTGGGGTACTTTAACCAAGAGTGATAGACTGTTTAGTCTGCACTGTGAATTTCAGCATGGACATGAGCAAGGCACCATGTGGTGGCTTGGCCTAGGGGTTTTTCCCAGAGAGTGGGCATGTTCCCTCTGAGTCACAAATCTTCCCATTTCCTTGGTCAAGGAGGATCTGCCGCTTTGTGCACTTACTTGGTGCTCAGAGCAAAGAGAGAGGTCCTGTTCCCTTTTTTCCCCTTTTTTCTCTTGTGCAAGGAAAGCAGAGAGGATTACGCTGATTTATTTCCTTGTCCCACATCCTAAGCAACACTCAGCCCCAAGAAAGCCCAGAACCCCCATCCAATGCTGTTTTCCAAAGCTTAGTCTGTCCATGTTTTAACATGTGACACAAAGGCCTGAGGAACCCTGTGTTATTCCTCAGGTACTCTCCCCTCAGGACTCAGCAGCCTCTCGAGACCACAGCAACCATCTTATTCCCCTGTAGCCTCAAATCATTCCCCTTTCACCAATCATTGGAGAGATGCTAATGCTGAAAATACTCCAGAGGACGTGTTTGCATGTGGTGTGTTTGAGCTGTGCTCATCAGCTAAGCAGCTCTGAATGATGACATTGTCACAGCTCAGCAGGTCGTGCCTCTGCTGCCAAGGGAACGACCCATCGCCCACTGGAGGAGCTGAAACTGTTCTGCCAGTGATGGTGAAACCATGATGAAAGGCTTCAGGACCACCTTTCCTCCAGCCCAGCTCCCTTGCTGAAGTGTGTTAGAGCTCAGCTGGGGCCATGATCCAGCGCTAATGAGCATTTCTAGCCTGCAGCATGTGAATAGAGACTACTCATGTGTTTAATGTTAAACATGTGCTTGCCTGCTTGCCTGGAGAGGGGCCTAAAAGTCATGACAGAAAAGCCTGTATTAATGAAGGGCATTATTATTCTCTTTCCTTTGAAATACGGTGGCAGAATTCCCAGTGGGGGAATTCCCAATAGGAATTCCCAGTAAAGCCAAAGGCTACATAAGCATGAAGATGTTGCAAGTTGTGAATATGTCCTAAAGAGAACAGAAAACGCTTGGGAAAAGGAAGCAGTAGTGATACGTAGGGTCTTAGTGCAGAAGGACACCAGCTCTGTCCTGGTGGTAACTGGAGGGACTCGACCAGTGCTGCCAGGCTCTGTTCTGGTCTCCTGGGGAGGTTCTGAGTGGAGCTGGGACCAGGCTGCACTGACAGGGCAATGCCAAGGCATGTCCTGCTGTATCTCCAACCACACTCCCCATGGTGGTATCCCACAGTGTAATGATGCCTGCATTGTGTCTGCCTCACTCTTATTATGAAGTGGCTTGTCTAGAGAAAGGGTGGGGGAATTTTACTTTTTTTTTATATATACATGGAGTAAAAACAATCTAAATATGCCTTAATGGTTCTCACCATGATACTGTCAATTCTCACCACAGGGTGGAATTTGTTGTTGGAAATTAAATTTAATTAAATTAAAACAGAAAAGCTTGGCCATTGCTAATGGGCACTACTGGGAGCCCTAAAAGCGGTTTGCAGTGTAGAACCATAACAGAAGTGAACATCCTTTAGTTCCCGAAGTTGCTTGATTTTCACGGGGTCATTTTAGCCTATTCTGCTGCACTGCTGAGTAGTTACTCTTTCCTTGTCTCACTAGGTCTATAAACTCCAAATAATTGGGGAAACAGCTATGGGCACCACATTACTCTTTTCTTTCTCCTTCATTAAATTAACTCCTTTAGTTTGGGAGTAAGCAATAAGTAAAGAGAATTTGCAGACAGCAGATTTCTTTACTTTTTCATTAAGAAAGTTTTTAAGGGCTTTTGAGAACTGAGAGGTTATCCCCAGCTTTGGGAATAAACTGTGGTATAAAATGTATTTGGAAGTGGGATTCTGATAATTGAAGAAAAAAAGAATACAGTTTGTTTTAAGGAGCATAGTCAGGACTAAAAGAACAGAATTCTCCAGATATTGCAATAGGGAGATAAGATTCAGTTCTAATTTCTGGTTTTGGTATTTGTTTGGGGGGGGGGGGTTGTTTTAATTATTATGCAACATAAAACCAATGTATACATATCCATTTTATTTAACTGCATTATTTAATTCAAAAATTCTGTGAAGCTTATTGAGATAGAAGGTGCCATGAAGAGGAAAACCTACACTCTTGAAGCAGCACTATTATTTCTTTGATTTGGTTCCCACTGGAATAAACAAGAACCACACCATTTAGTTGTGCAGAAGCAGGATCTCAACTTCACAGACCCCGCATGTTTGACAGTCACTTGGAGGACAGGGTAATTTGCTGTTTAGCAATCCGAGCCTTGCAGTGGGCACAGCTCATTTCGAAAGGCATCCAGGACCGTCCTTGGGTGAAAGAGTCCGTTGCTTGCAAAGCACCCCAGTGAATCCCCTGCTGTTATAAAATGAGATTAAGCCATCATGAGACATGGACTGGCTAACCCTGAACCAGACACATTCGCCCGCAGCGCAGCCGCTAAATTGGTCTGACATCAGGAACCGCAGCGAAGGAGCTTGGCCTCAAAGTGAGTCAAAGCAGCATCTTTGTCACCAGTCATTTTCTATTTATAATGACACAGATCTATTTTATAATCACGGGGAGGCACAACAGGAGTGTTCTTTGTTCTGCCTAAATCGCATTTCTCGTGCGGGTGCATTTAAACACAGCCCTTGGCCCCTTGCCGCACACCACACACACCCAGGGCGGGCAGTTCTGGCACAACAATGCACACCCTGTCGTGCTTGAGTACTCAAAGCCTCCCGTGCTGGAGCAATAAACTCCTGCTAAATGGCTTAAAAATGTTCCCTTAAGTGTACTGAGCTGCCATGCTGCCTCACTTCTCATTTCCAATGTCGTTCTGTCTCTAAGCCTTGGGTTTCAAAGAAGCCAGGAGTATATTGTGTTGTTTAGTGGTAGAAATTACTGGGTATTATTAACTAGTAGGTAAGAAAATGGGGTGACAAACACAAATCCAAATCTCTTTCCTAGTGCAAAACTGGCAGATCGTGCTCCTGATTCTGTTTTTAGACTATGAACAAATTTTCAATAGCTGCTTGGTTTGGTTCTTGGAGAATGGATCCTTATTTGTACAAACAGAACAATGATGGTAAACCCCCTTTGCTCCCTTTCTTCTTGTCTTGTTTTTGAAGAGTCCTGCTCTGTATTTCCTACAAAACTGTGATCTACTGATAGATAAATTTATTTCTGTAATCTGATTTCATTTCTAAAGACTGAAGATCAAAACCAAGTTGCATAGTGAGATTTAGGTGTGAACAGAAGTGCTTCTTTTTTCCACCAAAGCCCGCTCATTTTCAAATGCTGACTCATTTGGGGCACAATCCTGGTTACTTTGAATGGGTCTGAGGCTGAAAGAGAGGAAGGTGAGCCTACTGTCATTCCATTGAGACAGGATAGCAGGAGCTAGTCTGGAAGTCCTAAGAGATATATGGGAAGTTTCCTACCTTCGATGTGTGAGCAATCTGTGCAGAGAGCTGTTGGCCCCAATTGCCCCACAGTTGCTTAAAAACTGCAATATTAGGGCTGTGAACCATGACATGGTGATCAGACACAATGCATCTTTTGGGCACTATACAAGCAAAAATTAGATAATTTGAAAGGACATTCAAATCTTTAGCTACTGGTCAAGACTCAAGTTCACAACTGGATTTTCTCTTCCAGAATATTAATCTCAGAAATGCCTAATGGCTTCAGGCCTGCCACCTGTAGTACGTACTGAGCTAAAAACAAGATCAGGAACTCATAAGAAGAAAGCAGGAATTACCTTTAAAACCAGACTTGGTAAGCTTCAAAGAAAAGTAATTTATTTGTAAACAACTATTTTATAGTGGCTGACAGTGAAAAGCAACTGTGTATCTGGGGGTCTCCATCAGATAAGAAAGCAAGCCAAGATAAATCCCTTCAAATACTTGGGTGTTTTACAGTTGAGGCATATTCTCTTTTAATGGGCAATTTTAGATAAGATTGCACCCTTTTGGGGTAGGAACTAGGTGTTTCTTCTCTGCATGCGCAGCTCCTTACACAACAGGAGCCTGATTAGGATCTTTGTGTGCTGATGTAACCATCATGATCAATAATAACAGAAAAAGTATAATTAAAATTTCATTACAATTCACTTTTAATATTATGATTGTGCGACTGTACTCTGTCAACTGTGAATAAAATAATGTCCTTTTTGTATAATAGGTATTATATTTTATTATTGAAGGAAGAGTTAAATTTAATTTTTAAACTGCAAAAAGTATCTGCACATTGTTTCATTTTAAGCTTCTAAATATATAAGCAAATATTTCTTTTGTATCCTTCAAATAAGTATGTGTTCAATGAAGAATTCCACCTTCCTGAAGTTGAGCTGTTTATAATTATATTCCAAGAGAAACTAACACCTGGTAATTCGAATAAAACTGGTTTATTTTCTCATTGGGTTATTCATGGACTTTTGTTTAATTTTTTGTTTTTTTTTTTAACCAGGCAACTTTTCTTTGGCTGCAAGAAAAAGATACGTGCTTACATCTTGAATACAGCTATATTGACTCCTTGATCTAAAAGCTGGATATGAGAACTGTTGGGTTTATAATACACAACTATAAAATAATGGATAGGGTGAAATGTGGAATGATTATTCACTATTTCTCATATCATAGGTTATATGTTCCTCAAGAAATAATCAAGCAGCAAGTTTCAAGGAATCACAAAGAAATGCCTTTTCACACAGTGCGTGATTAAACTTGGAGTCCTTTACCAGACAACGCTGTGCAGATCAAAATGAATATGGGATTCAAATATGGACATGCTAACTTCCTGAAGAACAGATCCATTAATGTTGTTAAACACAAAAATCAAAAGAAGCAATTTCCAAGTCAAGAGGTTCCTAAATACCACGGTCTGTGAGGAAGTAGGTTTCCATTTATCTTATTTCTTATATTGCCTGTGCTACAAGATGTTAGAAACAGCTGAGCCGGGTGCTCAGAAAGAGCTGGGTGCCTCAGCTCCAGGATGGGCTCTTCTGGTATTACACAAATGTGAAGTATTGTAAATTGAATTCCAGCACAAAACTTTGAATTTGTTTTCCCCAAAGCTAACCACTTCCAGAGAAGCATTAGAGACAGAGGCTTGGGATCCCTCTCATAGCAAATGACAGGGAATCACATTCCATCTGAAGCAAAAAGAGTTCATCGTCCAGCAACTGCAGCTGGAGAGGAGCAAGTAGGATTTCTTCAGGTTTACACATCAACTTTTCTTCTGTTCACCCAAGATTGTACCCAGTGGGCCACACCTCTGTCACACTGCACCACTATAGTATCATATCTCTTTTGATGTTATGTGTGATATAAAAATGAGCACCTGTTTCAAATTCTCCAAACTCAAGGTAATAAGTGCCAGCCTAGTGTTTCTGCTTTAAATAGTGCTGAAATATCTATGCAGTTGTCCAGAACTCTAGAAATCCAGGGCCTTGGCTGAATGCTTTTGGACTACCCTGTGAATGTGCAGGCACCCAGATCCATGTTCAGATCAGATGTGGTCTTTCCCTTTCTCACCAATCATGGCAGCATGAAGGAAAACCAGGAAATCTGCGAAACTCACCATCAGGCATGTCAAAGAATGAATAAATACTTTTTTTTTGCCAAATTCATAACCAGTCCTGGATGAAAGCTCAGCTTTTCTATTCAGTCACTCAGCTGTGTGAGGTGACCATGGCCAGCTATGACAGCTGTGGATGATCAGTGACACTGCTGTGCATTTTCTTGTAGAGGCCACACCTTGCACAGCTCCATCAAGTCACGGCCTTGCCAGAACCACAGGTATGAGGCTGTTCCATCCCGATGAGCATCTCTGAGAGAGGTCAGTACTGAAAGCTTCACAGGGGCTTGTCAGGAGCCCCAGCCTTTGGGTTTTGACATACTGACCACACACAAAAAGTGTTCCACACTGGTGATGGTTTTTTAGTGTTTATTTCATTAAGAGTCATTATCTGTAGCTCTGGCTCCTCTCACTATAGAAACAAATCTGACACTGGTCTCAGGCTCTCTGAACACTGGTCTAGGTGATGTTTTACGGTGGGAAAACTGAATGCACCAAACCAATTAGGCACTGTGTAAAATAAGAGGTTTCTGTGTGTAAGTGATTGTGATTGCAGATCTGAATGATGAAAAATGAGGTGACGACATCCTGGATCACTCATCATTTTTCCTGTCTTTATTTTGTCATACTTTATGTATTTGCGCTGAACAAGCCAAAGCTTTTCCCTTTCCACAGCAGTGTCTTGCTGCTGCTGGTCATTTTTTCGGTCATTCAGGCTCTGAAGGATCTGTTCTACCCAGCTAATCACTCTATCTGATGGGGATTTGTGCTGCTGCCTCTTCCTGCTCGCCATGCAAAAAATAAAGCCCTTGATGGGCTCCACGGAGCTCCTGGCACCTCTTCCTTCAGGGGTGTGTGTGAGGGGAAGTTTTGTCAAGGAGGGTTTAGTTTGGTTTTCCTTTTTTATCTCAATACCTGATGTAACACTCTACACGTCCTGCTAGACACGCTGCAATCAGTCCAGTCTGCATCAGGCAACAGTTTAGACATTTCAGGTGTCATCCATCCTTCATATCTCGTGCATGCCTTTCCTTTCATGAGCCCAGCAGATGCCTTTAATTGCCAGCCTTTGGAAGGCCAAGAAGCAATAGAGGAAACTATGGAGTCCCTCTGGCACAGGATGAAACGAAGGGGCCCAGCAGTGTTATGACATTTTCTTGCACTGAATTGGCTTTGGGAAGAATGGGCTCTTTCCTCCTGTTAGATAAGCACAGAAATCTTAAGCAGATGCTTGCAAAACATCAAACAAATATATACTTTAAAAAAATAAATATAGGCTATACCCACATGCCCCATGATCTGGCCAATATTCAGCCACCGCTGACAGAATTTAGCCTTTTTCTGGTGAAGCCTGGAGGAAAAGGAAAACCCGCAGTCTAGTCACTCCTCAGCAGGAATGGAACTGGCTCCTCCACCATCTCAGAGCTGTGTGGCGATGCCAGTGGCTGGTGGCCAACCTCCAACCCACCCTGTTGTTGTAGAGGAAAATGCAGCCCTGCTGTCCTGGGTGTTGTGTGTACACCCCAGGGACTTTAATCTGTTTAAGTTTCTCACTAAATCAGCATCGTGGAATGCAAAGGGGAATTTAATGCCATAGGGAAGAAGGTGCAGCAGTTTGAAAAACCTAAACTGCCAAAAACAAAACAAAAGGATGTTTTCTTTAGTGCATATGTAACCCTTGCACTCCTGATTTCTAGAGCATAGATAACAGGGGGGATTTCAGCTCATGTCCTTGCGCTGAAATTCACAGGTTTTGGGAAAAGCTGGATGGAAGTTTATTCATTGACAAGTGTGAGAAAAGAATGTATTGCAAGAAGTCCCTCTTCACTCCAGCCTTTGTTAAAATATTAAAGAATATTATCTGTGCCTGGGGGAGGACTTTGAAGAACCTGTTGAAGTTCAGGTCACCCATATAATCATTCAGTTCCTTGTGTGCATGGGGGGTACCAGCTTTCATTGGCCTTTGAACCACATCCTGCACAGCTCCTGCCCTGTTCAGTGCCCTGAACAGGTGATGCAACTTGTTTTCTTGTCACAGTGTGGTGCTGGGCCTTCTTTAGTCCTTATTGCCCAGCCTGATAGGAAGCTCTTTAAAATAGTCATGGTATCATGTGCTTTCTGCTGCAGTGTTGTTTGTAACTGTTTCACATTCACTAGATCACTTCATGTGTCCCTGAGGGATGTCACAGCATGGGAACCAAGACTGAAAACTTCAGATACAACTTTTCATTTGGGATGCTCAGTTTCACCTGTTTAAGGCAGTACATGTGTTTTGCAGTACATTGCACTGTACTGTGATTTCAGGGTATTGCTGTACCAACAAATGCAATATGCTGCTGGGATCACTCCCAATTTCTGGGACAAACTGGCCTAAAATATCTCCAGTCCATACTAGTTTACCCTCCTAAACTGAATAGCTGCCTGCAAATGGCTTATTAGAATCACTCCCAAGACAAAATCCACTTTAGTACAGTGGTAAGTGTTCCCACCTGGCATGTGGGAGACCCGGGTTCGATTCCTGCCAGGGAGACAGTGTTAAGAGTTGGACTCAATGATCCTTGTGGGTCCCTTCCAACTCAGAATATTCTGTGTAACTACATCTGTGAAACTACAAATGAGCTTCCAAATGATTCCAAGGGTGAGTTTGAGAGGCTACTATGTGTCCTGAGCCAAGAGGGATCTCATGGGCTAGACATGTATACATATATACATTTTTATATGTGTATGGTGTTCATATACACCAAACAGTAAAGGCAGGCATTTGGGTTATGTCCCCACTGCCTCCCCGTACAGCCACGAGTGTTCAGAAGCTCCTGCCCCTCAACTGTTGGTCAGGTCCCAGGGCCACCATGATGCCTCTATATAAAATGTAGCAAATTTGGGGCAGATGGGCAGTATTTGATCTTTATCAACTTTAGAGTATTTGATTTTGCAAGCATAGTAATGTTTTACTGTAGTTGTTCTTCATATAAATGTTTTCTACACATAGGAATATCTATTTCTACAGGCATATGCATTCATGTACAGTGTCATCCCTCTGTGCACCATTTTAATTCTAGGTATCCTTAATGATCCCAGAAAATCAGTGCAGTTGGTATTTTGGCTGCCACAGGGGACCAGCTGGCTTTGGCACCCCATCTCTGATGAAGCCTGAGTCCTCAGGAGGTTATTTATCACACCACAGTGAGAGTTGTACTGCCATGCCTGCTCAGCTGGGAGCATTCACTATCCCTTGTCCCAGGCATGATTCCCCAGGGAGAGCCTCACAGCTGCCAGGGGCAATTGGATGCCTTGCTCTGCAACCAGTGGGAGCAGCACTCGTATTTATGGTGTACGGGATAAAATCTTTATTCATAAAGCAGCAGCTTTAGCTTTTTGTTGTCAATGTGGATGTTGAACTAATCAGGAAGGGGAGCGAGGGAAGGGTGGGGACAGGAAAAGAGGAGTTTGTGGGAACATAACAATGTTAAAGAAAAAAACCTCTGCTTGCTGTCAGTTAAGTCTCTCCATTAGTTACCTCTACCATTATGGATTCATTTTGAGATCCAGACTTCAATATACATAACTTTAAATCACTAACATCCTTCATGGCTCTGTGATTTGCTGGTTCCATATGTAGCCTCTTGGCCCATTGCATTGGCACAGGTTCAACTCCTGTTCTTCCTTTGGGTTATGGTTTCCTCACTTTGATGGTGGGATCGGGAGGGGAAGAAGAGGGAAAGAGCAAGAAAGGGATGGTGAGACAGAAGGCAAGTGATGGGGGAGAGGGAAAGAACAGGACGAAAAGAGAGGAAAAAAGGAGACGTAGAAATAATAGAAAGGGGGAGAAATGGCTTAAAATAAATCAGAAGAAGTAAAGATGCAGCATGGAGAAAGTAGAAAGAGGAAAACAATGAGAAACATTGTCATGAGCAGCTGTCACCATCCTACTGCTTGTGGCAGTGCTGGGATGCTGCGGAGAGGCTGGTGCAGCCTTTTCCAAGTGCATGGGATGGCAGTGCCATGCTGCCACTTGTCCCTTCACAAGAAGGCTCAGTCCCCACCTGAACTTTATAATTAAGCTTCCTGAGATTTTGCTTGGGCTCTGGGCTGACAGCTGTATTGAATTTTGGTTTATTGTGTGATTTATCAGGGCCGCCGATGGGCGTTTCGATGATTTAGTGCTGCAAAAATACCTTGGAATGCAACGCACAGCAATATCTGCATTATTAATAACAATAATAATAAAGATAAATGTCCCTCCCCAGAGCTTTCGGTGGCTGTGCCACTCAATTTAACATTTTCAGAGTGGCATGTGGCCTCTCCATGGCACCTGGTAGTGTCTGATGAATTCAAGCAGGCAAAGAAAAGGTTATTTGTCAAATGCTCAGCCTCGACGCTATAGTATTTTGAAAACTCCAGGTCAGAGCAGCCTGAACCACATTCCTGTCCCTGACATCCAGTGAGACTGAACTTTGTCATGTTATTAAGCTGTCAGCAGCACTGGGGCGTTATTTGGATTTCTGGTGGGAACTCCTTGCACATGCTTGGGGTGCTCTAGTGGGATTATATCAACACCATTGTAAAACACACACAAATGAGCTGTGCTGTAATTACCACATGAAGACCTCACTTGGCTGGGTTAATCAGCAGAGAATGGAAATACCAGATAAACACAAATGGCCCACCAGGATGTTTACTCCAGTGGCAACAATGCCATTGTTTCCTAGGAGACCAGCCTGATTCTGGGGCTCCTCTAGCAGCTGAACCACTGACTGCCCATCTGTGCCATGAAGGCCAATATGGGGCTCTGCTTCATCCTCTGCACCAGCATCCTATAGGCATGACCAGCAGGAACACGGCTGGGAAGATGCAGAGGGAGCAAGGCATTTAGAGGTGTTACAGATATTTATGATACTTGCTGATTAATTTTTTTTTATAGGAATTTTCTCTACATCCTTGCACCAGTTCCACTCAAAGATCTGCTTTGTGAAAGTCCTGTGCCCACCAGGTAAGAGAGAGGCTGCTCTCTGTGCTCTCGTCCCCATGAGGCTCTCTGAAGTGGAAGGGACAATTATGGCTTTATCTGTTCTATCTGCCTGTCGGGAAGGGAATGCTCAGGAAAAGCAGCTGTCTGGGACAGTTTGTTCTGTTGGTCAACAAATCCCATTTCAGTGTGCTTTGACCATTTGGCTTTTGAGAGAGACACAACCCAAATTAAATTTACTGCACTTCCCAATAACACAAGTTACTGTGGTCAAGTGGTACCTCAGTAACACCAACCACCCTGGGAAGCGCAGAGGGCAAGATCCTCTTCCACAAATCCTCCTTTCTCTGCCGAGTACATCAGTCTTGTTTTACCTTCAGAGCACCTGGGGGCTGTGAGTAATGCCATGGATGGTGGTTTGCTAAACAAACTACTAAGCTGCTGGAAAATGTCCTTGTCCTAGGTGTTTGTTACAACCTCTACAGCTCTGTCCACAGAAAAGGGGTTGCCTGAGCCCTGCTTAAGTCAATCCCAAGTAGTGAGAATGGTAGTGCACAAGTCTGCCTGGCTCTGTCAGAAGGTGAGAGTAGAGCACTTGGTTTATCCTTTCCTCTAGAAAAATTACAGGAAAGCATAAGGGATGGTGACACCAGCATTGTTCGGCAGAGCAAGCTTTGAAAGAGGTTTTCCACACAGCCCAACATCCTATTACAGTAATGTAACAACAAAATAATGAAAATATGTGACACTCTATGGCAATGATATATAAGTTAGTACTACGGTTTAGTTGACATGGTGCTGTTTGGTCAAAGGTGGTACTCAATGATTTTGGAGGTCTTTTCCAACATTAATGATTCTGTCACTCTATGATTCTAATTTCTTGAAGCATCTGCACTATTTCCATGAACTTGAAATCCATATGAAATTAAGATTTCATACTGGAGCCTTCATTTGCAGAGAGAGGATTGTCCAGACATGGTCACTCATCACTCAAATGGCCAGCTTAATAGATCAGGTCTCATTTCAGAGACATTACTCTGTGAACCACAGAATCATCAGTGCCTTCCCATTCCTGGCATGCAGGAGGGTTTGCTCTTCCATGGAGGAGAAGGAGAGAGGAAAAGTGTGGTAGCCACTGGAGACAGTGGGTTAGGGAGATAAAGCCAGAGACAAGAAGGGATGGTGGTTTCTTAGGGTCTCTTTGCCATCTGCTCTGTTTTACAGAAAAGAATAGACAAACCATGCTCTGAAAAGTTTGTCTCTGAATTCCCAAGTGTCCCTGTCTTATTTCTAGGATCTTGTAGAACAGCAAACACCACGTAAGCATGATGATATCATCACCATTTCTTCCTCCCTGTTTTGTTTACCACGTGCGCCATGTTCCATGTTAGTTCTTGACCACACATCTCATGTAGGGCCTTGAGGTCTCCTATGCACTGGGGCTAAATGCAATTAGTAAATAATATTGACCAAGAAGCCCTTATCTACTCAGTGCCACCTTCACTACAACTGTGTGTTGTGGTTTAACCCCAATCAGCAACTGAGCGCAGCTGCATCCAGGGGGATGGGGGAGAGAATTTAAAGTGTAAGAATTCGAAAACTTGTCTGTTGAGATAAAGAAAGCTTAACAGGTAAAGCAAAAGCAAAAGAGAGGGGAAAACCAAGGAATTTTTTCACCACTTCCCAAAGAGCAGGCAGATGTTCAGCCATTCCCACAAAAAGTCAGGCTCCATCCCACAAAATAGTGACTTAGGAAGACAAATGCCGTAATTTCAAACATCTCCCCTTCCTTCTTCTTCCTTCCAGATCTATGTGCTGACAATGATGCCCTGTGATCTGGAATATCCTTTGGGTCAGTTGGGGGACAGCTGTCCCAGCTGTGCCCCCTCCCAACTCCTTGTGTACCCCCAGTCTCCTTGCTTGTAGGGTGAGGAGCAGAAAAAGCCTCAGTGTTGTGTAAGCCCTGATCAACAATAACAAAAACATCCCCGTGTCATCCACATGGCTTTCAGCACAAACCTAAAACACAGCCCCGTACCAGATACTGCGAAGAAAATTAACTCTATCCCAGCCAAAACCAACATATAGCCAAAAGAATGGCTATCACAGGTCTGTTCCTCTCCTGCCTTTATCCACTCTGTAGTGAGGCCAGTGAAATCCTAATGTCTTACAGTGGTGTGGTTCATCGTCTGTAGAGACTTAGTCAGGAACTTCTCGCTGCGCTGGTGACATGGGGTCTCAGAGGAACAGCTAAATGCTATCATCAATTTTCCAAAGTTTGAATACACAGCTTATAGATCTGTGTGTAGCTTCTCAGTTAAGGGATTTTTCTGAGCAATGTGTATCCCAGATTAAAAGCATTTTTCAGCCAAAAGGAAATTCTCATTAAAAATGATAATCCTATCAAGATTTTTCCATATACAATTTCTGGTTTGGACACGCATTCAAAACCTCACCAAAACAGTTAATCTATTTTTGCTTAGCAGGGTACTAAAGTTGAATATATCATTGAAATTCAGTAGTTTGAAATTAAATTATGTTTTAAAATATGATAGCAACTCAAAAGAAATTGCTCCTTCAAGTGCATCAAAATGTTTGGCTGACAATCGTTGCCACCTCATGCTCCCCCTTCTTCCCCCTTTTGCTGTCCTCTGGCACATGGACTGGGTGAACATCTTTGTTTGTGTGTACCATGGCACTTAGTAGAGAGGACCACAATTTACTCACCAATGAAGTATGAATGAAGAGGAAGGATACATGAAAAGGAGGCTCTACAGAGGGATCTGGACAAGCTGGATGGATGGGTCAAGGCCAACTATATAGAGTTCAACAAGGTCAAATGCTAGGTCCTGCACTTGGGTGGCAACAACCCCATACATGCTTGGGGAAATGTGGCTGCAGAGCTGCCTGGTGGAAAAGGTCCTGGGGGTGCTGGTTGACAGCGACTGAACATGAGTCAGCAGAGTGCCCAGGTGGCCAAGAAGGCCAATGGCACTTGGACTCCATCTGCAATAGTGTGGCCAGCAGGACCAGAACAGCGGTTGTTACTCTGTGCTGGGCATCAATGAGGCCTCAGCTCGAATCCTCGGTTCAGTTTCAGTCCCCTCACGACAAGAAAGATACTGAGGTGCTGGAACGAGTCTAGAGAAGGGCAACAGAGATGGGGAAGGGTCTGGAGCACAAGTGTGATGAGAAACAACTGAGGGAGCTGGTGAGGGAAGCTCAGCCTGGAGAAAAGGAGGCTCAGGGGAGACCTTCCCCTCTACAACACCCTGACAGCAGGTTGTGGAAAGGTGAGGATCAGACTCTTCATCAAAGTAACAAGCGAGAAGTTAAGGAGACATGAAAAGTTACTTCAGAGGAGGTTTGGATTGGATATTAGGAAAATTTCTTTACAGAAAGGTTTGTGAAACAGTGAAACAAGCTGCCCAGGGACGTGTTGGAGTCACCATTCCTGAAGGGATTTAAAAGGCATGCAGACATGACACTGAGGAACATGGCTTAGTGGTGCCCTTGGCAGTGCTGGATTAAAGGTTGGACATTCAGGGTTAGGGTTACGGTCTTAGGTCTTGCCCAACCTATATACTTATTCTGTGATTCCGTGGTAAATGATCAGTGCCTTGGGCTCAGGTAGCCACCAGCTTCTTTCTTCAGGTGCTCCATGATGGCCAAATGTAACTTGGACAGATCTTTTATTTCTATGGCTTCCATTTAAAAAAAGGCATGGGCACATACTTATCCTTAAATCCAGAGCTGAAGCCAAGGGGATTATATAGTCTGTTGATGGGGGATGGAGTGTGCTTGAAGATGTGTTTGATTCACTGAATGGGAGCATTTCCACTGAGAGAGAGAGACTGGAAAAAAAAAAAGCCAAGATCTTGGGGAAGTTTGGTGTTACTAGAGAGGGTTGACACAGCAAGAGAAGCACATTCAGATAGCTCCATATTCTTAACAACACTGACCAGCACCTTCAAAAGTAGTTTCTTTAAACTGTCCACAGCCAGGCCCTAAAAATTAATAGAAATAAATCATTAAGAATATATGAAACATAAAGATATGTAGCCAATAGATTTTGGTATGATGAGGAGATATGTGGTGATGAATTGTTCACTATGTAGCCCATGTTCTCCTTGTGGTTTTGGTTTTATGAAATGTCTTAAGCAGGAAAATAAGGAAGTAAATACCTCTGCTCCCAGCATACCTGAGCATTGAGTGTTTCATATTCTGCAATGCCAGGATTTCTTGCTCTGGTAGTTGCTTTCTCTTTGCCATCAGTCAAGATCGGCAGCTTCAGAAGACATCACATATTATTTTCCTAATGGCTGCAAAACCAAAGGATTAAAGAGAAAATTTAGAGCTTGCTTGAAAATGAGGGTTGTAAGTAGTCCCCCACAAAAGAGAAAGTATTGTGACATTTGAAAGATTATTATTCCTGGGATTCAAGGTTTTTTACCAGTGATCTGCATCTGTAGCCTTTCCCAAAATACTCTGTCATCAAATGATTCAATGTCATCATCAAAGAATTTTTGGCTACTGACTTTCCTTTAATAATAGTTGAGAAGCTTAATGAAAGGAAAGGTCTGCATAGATTTCTTCCTAAATTGGGAGAAATCCTGCCTTTTTTCTTTTGCCTTTTTTCTTTTTCTTTTTTGGTAATGTTTCTGCTCAGAGAAAATTGTAGCCTCTGGTGCCAGTGATGTGCTCTGTATGTTTTGTTTATTACAGCGGTTTTAACTGGAACCATGGGTGAGGGAGTATCATTATAAAATTCTTGATACCCCTCATATATTTGTGCAAACATAGTTGTGGGCACCGGAGGCAGTGGTGGAGATGGCAGTTTCAAAGCATTTTCTCCTTGTTTCGAAGATGTGGTGCATGCCCACATGCTCTCTAGGCAGAGAGAAACCAAGGCCCTGGTTCAGACCGGACGTCTGACCTCGTGTGTCCAACCCCACCTGGGGTGAAGCTGAGTTTCTGCAGCTGCCTCTCCAGCTGAGCCGTGGCTTGGTGGTGGTACCCGGTGGTCAGGCTCTTCCTGGTGTTCGTCATCAGGAGCATCCTGAGGAGCCATGTGGCTTCTCCCACAAGGGAACACACTGGAGTGTTACAAACTTCAGTCTGTAGTGAGAACCTCACGGCTGTGTAGGTTACACAGGGAAACAGCTGGTTCTGCCACCTTTGTCAATAACAAGTGTTGGGTCCCAGGGTGCTACAATTTCGTGCCATATCTTCACTACTGGCCTTCAGTACCACCAAAGATGAGTTCTGGAAACAAGGCCTACTGCTGCTTCCATTGCAGTTCTCTAGATTTCTTCACTATTTTCTAGCACTGAATTACTTCTGACTCCCTGTAGGTTGGCAAGAGGTGACAGCTGTGGAGGTGATAAGACACTGCTTGAAATGGAGAGGCACAGGTTTTCTAAAGAGCCAGGAGTTGGATTTCTTCCCATTTGGGGTCTACAGTCTGGAACAGATTTTCCAATGGATTCAGTCAGCAGCACTGGGTGTCTCCCACTAGGACACTGGTATCTTACTTTGCAAAAAGCTTCATTCACAAAGTTGTTAAACTTTCTTAGAAACCTGTCACCTGTGAATCACAGGTTTGCTCATTTATCTTGCTTTGTTATCAAGCTGTGGCACAGGACCCAGAGAAGTGGTAGAGTCATCACCCCTGGAGGGATTTAAAAGACTGCAGATGGGCATGATTCAGTGTTGACTTGGCAGTGCTAGGTTAATAGTTGGATTTGATGATCTTAAACGTCTTTTCCAACCTTCTATGATTCTGTAGTCATGACAACATCTTGGTTAGTAGCAACATGAGGTGGGAGGGAACTGACATTTTTATTTATCTTCAGGAACTTTTATGTCAGTAAGGGCTGTGGGTCACCTCTGCAGAATCCAGTGCTCCTGTTAAGATGAGGGCTCAGACCAAATCCTTTGGGTGGCCTTATCCTCATCTCACACTGACTACCTCAAACCAAGGTGTCTCTGCCATCAATGACATGAGATGAGCACCTCCACAAAGCTGTTTGCCCTGCTGGTTGTTGACACTTCCCTTAGAATGAGAGGAACATTGTTCTTTTCCAGAGGACAATCTCAGACTATGGATTAAGGTTGATGATGTGTGGAGTCAAGTGAGAAAAATCTCACAGGGGCTTGAGTGGGACTATGGGTGATCTGAACTGAATTCTCGGTTTGCATTGACTCAAACACTCCTCTGAAAGGGACAAATTCTGCTCCAGTCCCAGAAAGGCTCCTCTCACTGCAGTGCCACAGGCAAGATATTAGGAGATACATAACTGAGAACACATTTGTCCCTCCAGTGGTAGAGGGAGCCGCCAGCAAATTGTGATGAGTAGGAAGCAAACCAGGCGAGGGCTGTAGTCATCCCCCACTGGAGAAAAGTTCTTATTGACATCTCTGCAAATCAGGGCTGAGCTAGATGAAAGCTGTGAAGAGAGAGCCCTCTGTTCTGTTAAGTCTGTGTTGGTCTACAACCAAGGAGGGGAGTATGCTGTAACCTACAAGATCTCTGGTGGGCAGCATGAAGACAACTTTTTCTTTCATCAGTACAACTGGAATTAATATGGACTTGTTCTAGTGCAAAAAAAAAAAATAAAGTCAACTCACACTGTACATTTTCACTTTTCTCTGCTTCCCCCACTCCCTGAATATGCATTAAAAATGAGTCCTGAATTCTGTTCTGAAGAAGTGACAACTTGAGGTGCACATGCTGGGAGTATTTGGGAAATATTTATATGACAGTGTCATCTGATACAAGGAGGAGTGGGGAGATGGAACAAAACTCTCATGAAAGGAGGGAAATCAATAAAAGACTGGTCACCCAATCCTGGGATAAATATAGAACAAATTAGTAAGAAAATACCTTGCTGACTCAAGATGTCTTGTTAGGAGGGGCTCTGAAAGAAAAATGTGAGCAGAGATCACAAGATCTTGAGAAAGCAATAGTAGTTTTGTTTGCTTTGGTTGATCCGTGTCTTTATGTTGTTGTTGCTATTGTTTATTTGATGGTTCGATTTCTTTTTAACCAGGGACACACTGTCTTCACAGATGCTGATAGATGAAACAGTGCCAAGGAACATTTCAGGTGCAGCCTGTTTAAGTACCAGTATAGATGCAGTCTGTGTGTTTATGCCCAAAATAAAAATACAATATTTAAATACATATCCATTATAATAACTAGAGGCAGATTTCATGAAGGGTTTGGGGTGGGAATCCATGGAACCGCTGAGCACCAGGGTCCTGCAGTCCTGCACCTTCACTAGGGTGGCTCCATTGTATATCCCATCCTTGTGAGCTGGGTTGTCCCTGTAAAACAGAAGGAAATGACACAATTCTATCTATTTTTTTGTTGGATTTATCTTGTGTCAGTTTAATGAGTTCAATTAGTTCAGTAGAAGGCCTGGAGCAAGAGCTGCAGAGCTGAGGGAGAAGGACAAGTAAGGAGGGATCTCCAATGGTCTCAGTGGGACTTGAGCCTTGCCCATGAATATCCCACTGAGGCTGGTGACATCCCCCCCACAGGTTTACACACCTTTCTCACCTGGGACTCCCCATTCAAGAGGTTCATTTTGTTGTGTTTTGCCTTTTTTCTTCCCTCTCACAACTTATGTAATATTCTCATCTCCCTTTCCCTTCTCTGTTGTATCTTTGCCGATGTTTTCATAGGTGATGTGTATTTCAGAAGTGGGAGATCTTGCATGTGTTGTTATGCCAGTATGAGCCATTCTGTATCAAAACAATCAATTATAGGGCAGTGAGTAGTTGAAAGATTGGTATTAATAGTAATAATAAAACCTGGCATTTGGCAGTGAATGTTCAAAATTTTTGGGTGCTGGTTACATACAATCCATTGCAACAGCCTCAGACTAGCCCACACAAAGAAATCAAGTTATATATATATATGTATATATATAAGGTTGGAAAAATGCCTATTGTCATTAGTGTTGTAGCCCTTTCTTATCACAAAGAGGATAGAGAAAGATAAGCACTTTCCATGAGAAGTGACCAATTCAACAAAAAAATTCTAGAAATGGAAAACCAAAATAAAACAAGTCAATCCAACACATAGGCATTATCCAACATGAAAAACTAGGAATGAACAAAACCAGGAAAATTACTAGAAGTTTTAAAAGTCTGTAAAATAGTGTTTCGAAACCTAAGGAAAAGGAAAAAAATAGTGTTTTGTTTGGAGGAGTTTGGGTTTTTTTATTGTTTGGTTTTTTGTTTTTTGTTTTAAACTCACTTTCAAACAGCCCTCAGTCAACTATTTTGCAGAGCTGTAGTCTTTTGGGGAATACTTGAAAGTTAACATTAGATTTACATGCATATTTACTAATATAGAACGTCACTTCTGTTTTAGATTGCTAAATAAGCAGAACTGGTTCATTTTACTGAATTACCTTGTATTGATAGTTCTTCAAGATATATTAGTGCTCTTTTAAGGGTAAGGGAACTGAGGCACAGAGAAAAATTAATTAGACAAGTACTAAAATACAATATATCTAGGCTATATTTCCACCTTCTTCAACAATGAAATATTCATGGGACAATATCCTGTACTTAAATTTCGGCAGTGTTTCGGGAAACATCTTGTAAATGAAAGTAGACGGAAAGTCACTGCTCTCCTGTTGTGCACTGGTGTTAAGGATTTGACTACTGGCAGAAACTGGCCAAGTTTAAGTAAACTAATACAACTGTGCACAGTGGGAACAGCACAGCAGATAATTTGTTTCCATAATCCATATGTTGTTGTCACTTACAGATTCAGTTGAAAGCAAGGTATTTTTCCTGTGCTCAAAATTTAATGGAAAATGAATATTCTTCTAGTGATTTTTAAAAAATTTGAAATGTGGACAATGTCAGTTCAAATGTGGAGAAAAAGCTTAGGCATATCTCTGGCATATCTCTGGGATCCCTAGCTTTTCAGCTCTTTCCACGTGCCTTGCACACTTCCACAAGTGAAAAGAGTCAAACATCCCTAGGTTATTTCTTCAGCTCAGGAGGAGAGAGCCACACTACTTGAAAATTTGCTGATTTCCTCTTGGCCGTTAAATGGAGTGATAAATATATTTATTTATATACCATAACAATTTGGCTCAGATGCTCGGTGTGTCATAGAATCATAGAATGTGGTGGGTTGGAAGGTGCCTTAAAGACCAACCCACTTGCCATGGGCAGGGACATCTTTCTCTAGATCAGGTTGCTCCAAGCCTCATCTTGAAGACTTCCAGGGATGAGACAGATGTTGCTTCTCTGGGCAACCTGTGCCAATGCTTCATTACTCTCAAGGTAAAGAATTTTTTCCCTCACATCTAATCTAAATCTCTTCTCCTTTAGTTTAAAAGTTTTCCCCCTTGTCCTATCGCTACCTGCCCATGTCTGCCCATGTCTCTTTTTCATAGTCTGCTTTTATGTACTGAAAGACCCCAATGAGATCTCCTGGAGCCTTCTCTTCTCCACGCTGAACATGCACAGAAGAGAACATGTGGTCCATCCCCACCCAACGTACTTTCAGTGGCTCCATACTCACACCTCTCAAACAAAGTGGGGAATGATAAACTTCGGGAGGCGCGTTGTCTGCAGAGAGAACGCGCAATGCTCTCACAATGCTCTCACAATGCCCAGCGCCTGTGGTTCTGGCACCAGCGGAGCTGACTGCTGCACTTTCACCAGCGGATCACTTCAGGCAATGCAGAATTGAATTCAGGGAGAATTCAGGGAAATTGCTTGTGTAATAACAGGGCAGGAGTTTTCACCCACCTCTTTCACCCTCGCCTGAGCACTACAGAGAGTAGTTATCTGTATGAATTGGCTTCCTCAGCCAGTCTGAGTCATTTTTGTGAGTCAAGTTTTAAGGGATTCTTTGTGGCTACACATTGACTCTGGTTTTGTCCCTGGCATTCCTACAGGAAATTCAGCTCCACAGTTTTGGTGTCAGACTCAGCAAAAAAAGCCCTAGACTGAGTGGGAAGAGTTAGACCCTCCGGGAGAACAGAGACTGTGTGAAGAGGCAGGGTGAGGACAGGTTACCCCATTGCCCTTGTTATTCTAGTTCTGTGGATAACCAGAAGGTTACAGCCTTCAGCACTTCTGCCAGTCAGAGTTATTTTTGATTAAATATAAAGCCAGGAAGTTTTTAATATGGACAAAGCAATAATGGGTTGTGTCACTGGTGAATTCTAAAAATTATAATGCTGAGTCTGTGTTAAAAACCATTAGCCTACATATTTCTTTTCTTTTTTTTTTTTTTAGATTTAGATTTCCTTTAGTTTAGATTTTTTTTTTCATTTAGGTTCAGTCACGGGCTCAAATCTTAAAAAGTACTTTTCTTGCTAAAGACACTACCTATAAACTTGTGTAGAAGCTGACAACCTGTCTGGAACACTCACATAACTCAGACTTTCATGGTGAGCAATATGTTCTACACTAAGTGGCATTGCCCTGTTATCATAGTGTGTTTATATCTTTCTGTGTCCTCCAAAAACCCCACAGGGTATCAGAATATATGCAGTAGCTGATCAGTGATCAAATATGAATTAGCTGAAGATGCGTAAGGAATAGGAATAGAAATAGAAAGAAAAAAATTAATATGATGAAAGAAACTATATGTTGGGCTGGAAGCAGGCTATGGAGACAGGATGAAAGAGTTGGAGCTGTTCAGCCTGGAGAAAGGAAGGATACAAGGAGACCTTAGAGCACCTTCCAGTACCAAAAAGGGGCTGGAAGAGAGCTGGAGAGGGACTTTGCATAAAAGCACGAAGTGATAGGACAAGAGGAAACAGAATTAAGCTGCAGAAGAGAGTGTTAGATTAGATATCAGGAAGAAATTCTGAGTGTGATGAGGCACTGGAGCAGGTTTCCCAGTGAGGTTGTGAGTGTCTGGCACCCTTGTTCCAGGACAGGCTGGATGGGGCTTGGAGCAACCAGTGGAAGGTGTCCCTGCTAATGGCAGGGGGTCAGAACTGAATTATCTCTGAGCAAGTTCCCTTCCAACCTAAATCCTCCTGTGGTTCTATGATTCTATAATTTGCTGATGACAGAAAGAGAAGGACTGGGTTATCATGCAGCAAGATCTGATGTCCTGAGGATGAGAAAAGCAGAAATTAGATGCTATTCAGCAAAGCAAAACACAAAGATTTCACTCTAGAATTACTAATGGGAACTCTTGTTGGAATATCACAACCATCACCTGGAGGCAACTGAGCTGAGAAAGGCATTAGTGCTGATAGCACATTTATTCCATGTGCCAGCAACCTCTTCTGAAGCCTCTAATACCAGCCATACTCTGAGAGGGGACCATAGTAAGATGAGCAGCTATTTCCAGTTTGGCAGCCTGGCAATTTTTGTTTCCCTGGGAACTGGCAACTGCCCACATGTGCTGAGCCACTGTGTAAGAATCCATAATTAATGTCACATTTGCTCTACCATCAGTCTAGACACATTTGTCTAAACTATTGTTTTTAGAAAAGAAATAAAAATATAAAAAATGTCAATCCCCAACAGACAGAAAGTAGAGAGTAAATAAAGCCTGGCAGGCTCTTTTGCCTTTGATCACTTTTCTACATTCCTAGTTGTCTTTTGAAAAAATCTGGCACAGATTTGAAAAAGTGATTTCTTTTGTCCTCTTTGACTTTACAGTTGCCATGCATTAGTTGGCATGACATAACAGAAATGCTGTTAGAGTTAAATAAAGTAGACACCAAGTTTAAGGTTTAGCAGAGCTGTGTTGTATATATTATTTGGGCACCTTTTGCTGTTCTGTTGTTCCAGTATAATTTTCTTCAGCCTGAAAATGTCCAGAAAGATTCAAAAATAGCTTCACTTATCTCTGAAATTTAGTCATTTGTGAAGTGTTGTGCTGAAGGAATAGTATTACAAAGACTGGGATCAGAAGTGTATCATCAAACATCCAGATGAAAGCACAGGGAAAATTTCAATTTAAAGAATTTTATTTGATATCTTGCTTCATAGCACCTTACGATTTGTTCTCAAAAACTGCCAGTATAGATGACCATTTCTTAACACTATCCTATTTTCTAATAAAAAAGAAGAATTCCTTCCCTCCCTCCCTCCCTCCCTCCCTTTCTTTCTCTCTTACCTCATCTTCTTCCCATCTCCCTTTCTCTTGTGCCATCGAAATTCTGGTCCTCTAAACCTGTTTGTAGAGATTAAAGTACTGATCTAGGGTTCCTTAGAATTTAATGGAATATGACATCCTACCTGTCATTTTACAGCTCCCTCTCAGGATGGAATAAGAAACTTCCCTCTCCGCCTTTTTCACAACGAATTTAGGCAAGTAACTTAGATATCACCTTAATTCATAACTTCAGGTGTCCATATATGCAGATTCACCTGTTAACTATCTGTCTTGGGTCTCACTACAGTCAAAATCTTGTACGTACAGTTAGTGGAACCTTGGGCAAAGGACATCTGGTGCAATGTAGGTGTCTACAGCAAGATGAACCTCAGTCAGCATTGGGATTAAACCTCCAATGACTAAAACAGGGGTGGGATGCCCAGCTCACATGTAAATGTGCCCTGAAAGCACTTTGGACATGGTTCATCCCACCCTTCATGCCTCAGTGTAGTACTGATCAGTCACTGGAGAAATGACCCCTCTTACTGTTCTATTTTTTAAACTGTCTACAAAACATTATGTGATATGCAGAAGTTGCCTGCAGTGAATTTTTTTCTTGAGAAGGATGGGTTAGAATGACCTCAAAGACATTCTTTGCAGATCATATCTACCTATTTATAGCATTTCAAAGTTCTTATCAACATGATATCACCACAAAAGCCTTTTAACTGGAGACAGAAAAGAGCTGCCTTCGGTTTTAATGCATCTAAATATTTATGCCACCCTCATTCACATAATTTCTGAGCATTTAACAAAAGGATGCAAACAGTCTGTATATTTACTTTCTCCAAGTTTTCCCTCCTCTGGTAAGACAAACAGCTCTAGTAAGTTCTCCACACAGCTCTCCTAACTATACTCTTGCAAATACATGGAAAAAATTATTATTGGGTTGAAGGAGAAGGATAGACCAACATTAAGTGTCTTGCAAAATCTTGTCTTGAAGTGGCAGTAATGCAAATTGTGTAAAATTAGAGGGAAATATATAATAAGCAAAGGTTGTGCACAGTTTGCATGGCAATTATTTTTATTTTGCTATGTGATGACAGCCTTTCTGTATTTCTGTCTGAGTGCAGGGAAGTTTAGAAAAAACATGATTGTAAGAGAAATTGTAATGAAGGGAGATGTGAAGAAAGCAAAGTCAGAAGAGTGAGTGAATGGCGAGAAACACTGTGCAGAAATAACATTTTTCTCATTCAAGTAGCCTAGATCATGCCTAAAAATGAGGCTCAGCCGGAATAAATTAAGTTTTCCCTACTAAAGTAGATATTTTAATAAAAGCGGTGATTCAGTTATGTTTGAAAATTATATTTTAACTGAAGAGCTCAGAAGACTTCTTTAGACTCAAAGTCTGTTTGTAGATTTTTGAGGCATTTTTGAGGGGTGAAACACTCTCAGTGTAAGTAAAGTATCACATAACTGTTGCAAGGGTTTGACATCACTTTTGTGCCATCTTTCCTAAAGCAAAGCTCAGAATACGTGCTGAAAGGCCACTGTCTGTCTTCTAAAGCTCAGTACAAAGCAAACCTACAGTTGTACACAACTTTCATCCAGGAATTTAAACATCTCCCCACTCTTCTACCTCATGCACACACACGTGCACTGGACTCCTGTTCCCTTTCCCTGCGTGAACATCAGCAATCAAACAATGACCTGCAAGTCGGCAGAGGAATGAGACATACAACTAAACCAGCAGTGAAATAAAAAACAGCTGGTGCAACTGAATAGCTGTTATTCTGAGCACATGAACCTGAAAAGATACTGTTTAGTTTATAAGACAAACAAAATTTCCCTTCTGTTTGATCTAGGAGAGCATCTACCATCAGGAGCTGTCCATTTTCATTTAGTCTTTCTGGTGCCAGGGCCAACTGTGCAGAGTTATAAACAAAGAGCAGCAAGTATCACTTTCCTTGTTAATTTGACAGTAAACAGTACTAATTTGACCGTGCAGCTGTTTATTGATACCGCCTCCCCAACAATTTAATATACAAACCAGTAGCCAGTGTGTTGAGACTACACTGTTTATAAAATGCAAGGAGCTGGAGAGGCCACAATCTCATGTTGTAAAGCAGACATCAGGAGGGACTCTCATTTGTGCATTTCACCTTGAACAAGGGCAAGCTGTGGAAATCATAGAACCACAGGGTGGTTTGGGTTGTGGGGGCCTTGAAGATCATCTGGTTCCAATGCCCTACCATGGGCAGGGACACCTTCCACTAAACCAGGTTGCTCTAATCCTCGTGCAACCTGACCTTGAACAGGGATGGGACATCCAGGACTTCTCTGGGCAGCAAATATCAACAAATGTATTACTCAGATCAAGATGAATGATTTTTTTTTTTCCATGGGTGTCTTCAATGTTGTTATGAACCAGTTATTAAAATTATTAGAAATGCCTCTGCACAACTAAGGTGCAGATAAGGCCATAGACCAAAGTCAGTAGTATGGATTTTATTTAACAGTAAATATGAGTGTCATGGGGAGAGCCCTTTTGTTCTATTGTAAAACTTTTCTCCTTTTTACCAGAACAGACAATAGGTTTCTCTTCTTATCTCCCTTTCCCTCCCCTGAAAGCAATGTGGCCAGGGGAGGGGCTTTCTCCTTTTTACCTGACAACCAATGAAGGATCCTGTGTCTTATCTTCCCTTCCTGGCAAGGCATGTGCCCAGGGAAGGAGTTTTTTCTCTTTTCTACTGGACAAACAATGGAGGATTCTTTTTTCTTTTCTTCCCTTCCCGGCAAAATATGTGACTAGGGGAGGGGCCTGAGGGCCAGGGCGGGCTGAGTGACAGCCAATGGCATGTGAAGACATGCCCACAAGGCATGTGACATGGGAGGGGCCTGAAGCCCTATAAGTGGAGCTGCTGGGGCTCAGGAGGGGAGGTTTGTGGACCTTCTGGACTGAGGATGCTGTTTTCACCACTGATCTCTACTGCTGCCATTTTGCCCAGGACCATGTGGACCTTTGACTTCTCATCTCAGCACAGCTTTTCCCCTGCTGACTGTTGGATCTCTCCTGCAGCCCCTTGGACATTTCAGGAAAGGATCACTGGCTGTTACTCCACTGGTTTGCCTACACTGAACCCTATTTCCCCTGCCCCTGGAATCCCAGAGCTGTTATTGTTGTTTTTCAAACATATGTATATATTAGTTATATTAATTTTTTCCTTTCTCCCAGTAAAGTTCTTATTTCTCTCCATATATATATATAGATATTATTCAAGTATTTCTAAATTCAATTCATACTTCATCTTAATTGACCCAGGACAATGAGGCAGAAAAAATAGGAAAAGAGGGGGAGGAAGAGGGTGTCAAAGAGAGTTTAATAGGAAAAAATATCACCACTGCATGGAACACGATGGCATCCCGTGAGTCATTTTTGGTCTGCTTGGTGGTGAAGGCCCCAAAAACATAGAGTCTAAAGGATTAATATACGTTCAGGAGATGCCAGGCATCTCCCCTGAGGAGTAGGGGGAGCTTTGCAGTGTCTTTCGACAAGCTCTGGATTTGTTGCCTCAGTTGGATCATGTGCAGTACTCTGCTGGTGGAAGGCCTCAGAAATAAATCTGAAGGGTGCTTTGGGGGTCTTCGATGGTTTATGACCCTTTCTCAGCTGGATCTTGTGTGAATGTCCTGTGTGTGTGTGGTTTTCTCAGAGCTGGAGGGCTTTACTCTATTTGGTGTGGAGAGATTTTTTCATCACCCCCCAAAACCCTTCTCTTCTACCTCTTGACCAGCTTTGTTTACTTCTCCTCAGACCTGAGGTGATCAGACAATAGTCTTATCTCATGTTTTCCCTTCACAGCCCAAATTCCAGTCAGGAAGCATATTGGGGAAGTGGGGTGCTTTTGTGGCTGCTTCCTTGACAAAAAGGCTTTCTACAATTTTGACAATGCTTAAGACATCAACAACATTTCTGTCCCCCACAAAGGTGGTGTTTCCAGAACCATTTTGTATTAGTCTTTCTCTGACTTCTGTGAGTTCAATGAGAGTGTTACCATGCTGCAGTGCCTGCTCAACTAGCTTTCAGTATCATGACACTGAAAAGAAATCTTATGGTTTTATTTAGAAGACATTCTTGGTACTGAAATGGATGAAATGCTGTATTGCATAAAATGGTAACTGGGGAGAGTTGTGCTGAAAAAAATGAAGTTGAGTCTGGAGTTGCTTAAATATTATGATATAAAAATGGAGGAGAGGGATCGTTAAAGGTACATTAATTTACTTCTATGAACACCTGCATCAAGGTTGATAGCAGGGTAAAGATAGAGGATTTGTAGTTCCACAGAGGACAAATAGTGGTGAATGATTGTACTGTCTCACCTTCATCCTGACTGGGTAAGGGACACAGGTTGTTATTCCCAGTTGTCCTTGTAATCTGTGGACTTGATTGGAAGATATAGATCATGTTGAAGGGATCAGGACGAGAGGTCATAGTCTTAAGCTTCAACAGGGAAAGTTTAGGCTAGATATTAGGAAAAGGTTTTTTACTGAAAGAGTGATCCGGATGTGGAATGGGCTGCCCGCAGAGGTGGTTGAGTCACCAACCCTGGATGTGTTCAAGGGGAGGCTGGATGAGGTGCTGAGTGATATGATCTAGATGTAGAGGATAGGCTAGCTGGATTATAGGTTGGACTAGATGATCTTCAAGGTCCTTTCCAACCTTATCTATACTGTGATACTGTGTGATACTGTGGTAATGTGAAGAGCAAGTAGTTACTCTCTTGAAATTTCAAGAAGTTCCATTCTGCAGGTTCCATTCAGGTGACAGGGAACTTCTCACCTTCTGGTTTTGAAGACATGAGTGGATCAAACTGGCAGTCTTGGATGTAACATTATGGCACAGGTCAACAACCTCAGTCATCCTGGGGCCAGTAGTTTACTCTGGCCATCTCTTTTTCCTAGTAAAGTAAAAAAACCCCTTTTTCTTTCTTTCTTTTT
>WEKX01016672.1:525518-630043 GCA_013390025.1 Pitta sordida | reverse complement strand
TTTTTTTTTTTTTTTTTTTTTAGCTTGTAGGTGGCCTGTTTCAGAAGAAACTATAATAAAAACAAAGTCAAGACTTTTCTTGCCCATGATTTTGACATTATTTTTTATAAGGGTTTTTTGCTTTTGCATTTTCTTTTCTCTTGCCGATTTTGTTAATTCTTCCTTGGAGTGATGACTGATGCTGAATCAGCCTTTTGGATGAAGGATTGTTTTAAAGATTGTAATGAATGTTTGGAAGAATTCATACCACTTGATTATGCCAAGTTTTGATTGGATCACTTTTACTTGGCAGAGATGGTGATATTAGCTTTGATTTTTATTTTAAATCACTGTTGCCCAATTTGAAAAGTCAATAGTTTAATAATTAGAAATAGGTGTATAGTTTTCATTGGGCTGAAAGGGAGTTTAAGTGTACATATAATACACTTCTGTGCATTGGCAATTCAAGATGTAGCAGAGAGACTGATGAAAACTGCTTACCACCAAAGATACAGAAATTAGCAGAAAAATTTGGGTGTACCAGCAGAAATATCATGACTCTATTTGCTCTGAGATTTTATGAAGAAATTGAAATAAAATATGTATAATGTCTCTATTGTCCTCCTAAAGCATAAAGAAAGGGCTAAGTACTTGAAATTATATCCTGACACTCTTTTTGATTCTCACTGTGTGCAAAATGAAACTACACAAATCTGGGATGCTCATGGTTGCCCTATGACAGGTAGCTGCTGAGCTGTCCCTGAGTTCTGTGAGGTCAGGATATTAAAATGTTATCTCTTGTGACATAGCTGAGGAGAACTTCCACATCTCAGGGTGGCAATGTGTTTGTAAACAAGTAAGGATGAACCTTCAACCCTGCACAGGGTTTCAAAATGGTTTAAAGTCTACACATGCTGCTAAGAACTGTTCTCCCAAGTGAGCCTGAAAGATGTCTTCCCCTCACTGAGCTCAAGTAAGCTTAGCTGAGAAATGTACTTCCCTCTTCTTCTTTTGTATTTGGGTGGTACCAAGAGCTGCTGTGTTCAGTGAAGAATTCTGTGTCCGACATGTCCTGAACTGGAATAGAATCACAGAGTCACAGAATAGTTTGGGCTGGAAGAGACCTTAAAGATCATCAAGTTCCAGCTCCAGTGCCATGAGCAGAGACATCTTCTCCTAGACCAAGTTGCTCCAAGCACTGTCCAACCTGGCCTTGAGCACCTCCAGGGATGGGATGTCCACAATTTCTCTAGGCAACCTGTTCCAGTGCCTCATCACCCTCAAAGTAAAGAATTTCTTCCTTACATCTAATCTAAACCTTCCCACTCTCAGTTTAAAGCCAATCCCCTTTGTCCTATCACTACCTGTCCTTGTAAAAAGTTCCTCTCTGACTTTCACTAGGCATTACCAAGCTCATATTGTGGTTTTGGGTTTTCCCTAGATGATACCACAACTTCCACAAGGGAGCTGTGTCTGAAAGTTGCCTGCAGCCACAAGCTTTTGCTCCACCCTGTTGACTTGCTCTTTCATATCGCTTTGTGCATTGCTTTGTACCTGCTCAGCTGAGGAAAGGGACAGTAGGAGGAAAGCCAACACATGGTTGTAGGTGTTCTGGTAGTATATCTTAACAAACCACTTGTGGACTCCAGTTAATAGCAGCAAGCCTGAAAGAATGGTCTAGCACTTCTCTTGGGCAGTGGCAGAGCAGCTCTTGCACACCCNGGGTCCCTTCTGGCCTAGAGTGGCCTGCTACACTGTGAGGGAACTAGGTTGGTGTTTACCACTCTGGGATGTGCTTTCGGATCTGTACGGGTGTTATATGGTGAGTTGGACTAGATGTTCCACTCATTTTTTCTTCTGTTTACATTGGCCTGCCATGAGGACTGGTGCTTGGACTTGGTGAACCTGGCTCTCTCTCCAAATTTTTATAGAAACCGAGGTCTGTTGAAGATTTACATGACCAAGGTCTAAAAGATCTTTGCAAATGATAAATTACATTGAGCTCAGAGCACAGTTTGCAGGTTTCTTGAATTCTTGTGGATGGCAACTGCAGGACAGTTGTCCCTAACTCTGAAATAACATCTAAATGGTGAGATTTAGGCTCAGGGAGCCAGGAACAGGAAGGGTCCTCCCAATTGAAACTAATTGGATCCATGCTCTGATATCCGTGCCTGTTTCCAAAAGGGTATAATGATTCCAGCCAGACTGTTTGTTCAGTGTCAGTCTGAATTTATCTTCATGCTACTTCACTTTATTTTAATCTGACATTATTTTCATGTTTATTTTACCTAATAAGTGAATCATTTAACTATAAAAGGCTCATTTTGGAGGGTTAAGGGTGGAATCTGGAATGGGTGAAGCTTGGAATAACCGCTGACCCTCTCGATTATGCTGGAGCAGGGCATGAGCAATGATGTCACATTAGGGAGGGAAGCCAGACACATAGGGGTGAACAGGCCTGCCATTCTGCCTTCCTCATCATTGGAAATGTCAGTAGACTTGCTGGAAGGATAGATGTGGTTGAGTTTGTGATAAAGACACCCTGAAGTCTCCACCAAGCAGAATATGTTGATGTTATTGCTGAATTTTTACCTTGAAGAATGGATTTTGAAAGAAAACTAATGGCATTAATACCAAAAAACCACTGTTTTGCTCAATCGGCAACATCATGATATAAATGAAATACGAGGGATACACAGCCTGTGATTCAAAAAGTGCACTCTGAAACCAGGAAACTGTTTCTGAAAACTGGGCCCTTTCATAATTTCTCAGACTGTCTTGCAATATAAGTTTTCAGTTCTTTAACAGTAAATTGTGTTATTCCTAATATATGTTGTTCTGAAGGTATAATTTAGTAAAAGATACATTAATATCTCATGATTTCAAGGGAATTTGTTTTCTTTTTTTTTCACTTGAAGTGGGATTTATATTGTACATATAACTTGATAAAACTACAGTGAGCATATCTACATTAGGAATGCTCAGCTGGCATCTACTATAAGCAAAGGAAAGATACATGATCCCTTGGGGATCACTTAGTCTAGCTTGGTTTTGCTATGTATATTTGGAAGAGGTACATCATGACTTCTTTTTGATTCTTGAGACAGTTGACGTGATTCCTCTTGGAGAAGGAAAGGGTCCACCTTCTTGTGGCCTTTCAATATTTACAAAGGTCTAGTAAGAAAAGTGAAGACTTTTTACCAGTGCCTGTAGTGACAGGGCAAGGGTCAATGGTTTTAAACTGTCAGAAGACAGATTTAGATTGGATGTAAGGAAGCAGTTTTTTATGATGAAGGTGGTGAGACACTGAAATTACTTGTCTTGAGATGCTGTGAATGTCATTAGAGGTATTCAAAGCCAGACTGGATGGGGTTTTGAAGAATCTGTTCCAGTGGAAGATATTCCAGCCCATGGTAAGACTTTGGTCTGGATAGCCTTTGAAGGTCTCTTCCAATACAAACTACTCCATGATTCTATGATTCTGTGACTACAGAGCCCACAGTGACTGCTTCTATGCAGAAGTCTGTATTTTAAGTGTATACCTGTGGTCAGATGGACTTGATCCTTTTGTTCTAAAAGTCGAAATTCAGAAAGAGTGTGATCTGACCCACATCTTCCCTGGCCAAAGCACAACTTTAATGTAACTAACTGTGTTTTCCAGAGAAGTATCTATTGTTGGTTTTGAGATCTTCTGCATAGTCTTCACTATTTTTTTCTAGATCTATCCTTACCTCTGTTGCTGTTTAAACAGCTTGTGTTTGACTGGGACGAGGTTACAGAATGATCCAATTCACTTGGTATCGAGGCTTTGTCTTCATTTACTATTTAGCCACCTGGAAAATTTTGTGTAACCTGAAAACTTTATGAACAGCAATTTTTATGCTTGTTTTCAGAACAATGATCAAAGCACTGAATGATATAACACAATTCCATTCCCTGTAGGAGACCAGTGGATGTACCATATTAAAAACTAATTTCCTGTTGACATTCCTCTTTCTGACATCTCTTAGCTAATAATTTCTTAATTAATTTCACTTATGTGCTGTTGAGCGTGTGCAATGTTCATGGTTGCAGTAGAATGACAACACAGTCAACTGACCTTGCAAAAGCCTGTAGCCTTCATACGTCTCAGAAAATATTGTTATAGACAAAATCTGTTGTTTCAAAGGAGAATCAAGTTAATTTGAACTTACTGAGTGGCATCAATTATGTATTATTTATAAATTCTTTACTTATTCTACATTCCTTTATTTTTCCCATGAATTTAAGTCACATCAGTCTTAGCTTATCTGCATCATCTCACTTCTCTGCCTTGAAAACTTGCATGAGAATTTTGATCTAACTTCTGAAATTTTGAGCTTCTACAGTGATTCAAAATAGGTATCAACTCACAAAAAACTCTTTAAGGTAGTTTTTACAGAATCACAGAATCACAGAATATTCTGAGTTGGAAGGGACCCACAAGGGTCATCGAGTCTACCTCTTAACACTGTCTCCCTGGCGGGAATTAGATTCAAATTACCAAGTTGCTGAATAAAAAATCTTCAATTTCTCATGGATTGCCAGAGCATGTTTCTTGAAAGCAATTAGACTGGAATCCATACTCTCTCCACACACAAACCAGTCATCTGAGTACAAGGAGAACTTCTTTTTATGGGTCGCATACAAGCCTTGACTGAAACACGTGACTACATGTTAATTGCTGTTAACAATATGCAACACTTCCTATACTGAAGAAAAGTTGATGCAAGATCAATATGCCCATGAGATTGTACTACCTGAAAAAATAATGAACAGAAAGACCAAGTAAATGACCTACACAAATCCATACCTTGGCCATCTTATTCCTCTTATCCTTATGTCTGAAGTATTGCATACCAAAATGTTTTTGTGGGCCAAGAAACAGAAGGGCAAGTCCTGCCCTCATTAATACCAATTCAAACCCACAGAAGCCATTAGGATTGGAACACTCCTCCTGGCTGCTACTTTTAGCCCAGTACTGGCACTTTATTCCTTACGCAAAACCTCACTGATGAAATTTCGGAGAACCAAAACCAACTCTGACTGATTTAAGAGAAGGATGGTGTTGTGGTCAAGGCACTCAGCTTGGATATATGAGACATAAATTCATGAAGAAATGGTTAGTTTCTTCAATCTTGGTCTGTGATCATTGGTAAGTAACACTGTAAGAGTGAAATATTAATGAATGCTTCACAGGGGTTTTGAATAGCTCTGGATCATATTTTAGTTGAAACAATGAGGATCTAAGTCAGCTAATTTACACTTCACAACCATTACAGACCTGAGACTTTCTTTCCACAGAAAAGGGGTTACTCAAAGAACAAAGAGGTTAAAGAGGTAAAGAATACAAAGCATTAGAGCACAGGCCATGAAGTCTTGTCAGTACTTGATACCTGAGTAATAAATAGTTGAGGAACATTTAGTCATTCATGAAGCGTCATTCTTACAAAGATTTTATAACAGCGTTCCTTCATATTAATAGAAAATTACTATCTTAAGGAAAAAAATGATTTTGCTACAAGATCTATTCTGTTGAGCTGCAATACAGCTATATAATTGTCTTGCTATTATACAACAGAATTTTTCTTATTGAAATAAGGCTTTGTGCAATTGGACAACCTGTATCAAATAAACTGAGTTAGGCAGATTTGCCTAAAGTTATCTTGGACTCTCACCCTCTCTCCACCACAGTAATCCAATCCTGCAAAATTTCACAATGAGCTTTTGGCAGCTGTTCCCCTAAGGTCCATGGCTCTTCCGATAAAATCTTAGGAAATTATCAGAAAAAAACCTTCAAAGCTAGAGCGAGAGAGAGCACATCATTACAGTGGTTGACATAATGGCATCTGGAGGAAGACATTACCACTCAAAAATTGACCATGGCCGTGTGGTGAGCACTGTGGCTTCTCCTGACTTCAAAGCTCAACATGGTAGTTAACAGATGACAATACCCACTTCCTTGGGCCTTACTGAATTTACTTACTGGGCTTCTTGAAAATTATCTTCTCTACCACATGAGTGACCAAAAAGAAAACCTCTACAGAAAAAAAAATACGTTAGGATCTGTATGGTGGAGTCAAATGTGTCCATGTTTATGTGGGGCTTTGATGTGTGTGAACAAGTGCTGACTCCAGACTTATTAGCTTAGTATAATGTGTCCCCAAATATTTTTAATGCGGTTTTTGGACACAGTGAGAATATCAAATCTGAGATGTGAGGTCAAAGAAAAGCACACCTGTGCTCATGCTAGTTCACCTATTTAGGAGCTTTTATCTATTTGTCTCTCTGCCTTGTTGTTCTTCAGTCTGTCCATCAGGGAATCATTAAATGCCCACATGCATAATTTGACACATGATGCATATGTTTTTTTCTCTGTATTGAGACTGTCTAGGATAGAAGGATGGGATTAGGCACACTCATAAGTAGGAAAGAGCCTGGGAGAAGTAAGAAAGGAAGGGGAAGAAGGAATGAGTTCTGGTTTTTTGCTCGATGCAGTCTGGATGACTCCCAGCATTTCTATTGCTCATTATTCCTTTGAAGTCAGTAAATGTCTGTGAAAATTACTGGTGAAGTTTTCTCACCTTTACCTAGCTCTTGTAGAAGAGGACAGTTTGCTCTCACTACTGCTTTGTCTTTTATCTTTAATAATGGTCGGTCCACAGACTGCGTCAATAGAGTCCAGTCCTTCCCACGTGAATGGGATGGTGGCACCTGATGAGCCACGGAGGGGGAAGGGAGGGTGGAGTTTTTATGAGACCTAGGATAGTACATTTGAAATAAATAAATAATCCAACCAAACTGAAAGTATATTTTATAGTTGTAGAATGAAGCACTTAAAAGCTGATAAATGCCCGAATTAAGAGTGTCAATCAAGTTCCAAACATTGCCTTCTGGCGTTGTAAATTATGATACTCTTTAGTTATCTCATTACATACAGATTTTTCCTCAAGGCTTCTGTCTTTATTAATGCACACGTAACAATGAGGAGCAGAAAAAGAAATGGTAGATTTGCCTATTAAACTTGCATCAAATTAAGCAGAGCTGAGTGCAAAAAATGGAGCTGCAAAAAAAGGATACAACAGCTCCAAAGGGGCAGTTAAACCACTAATTCTGAGATAAATTTTTGACAATTATTTTGGTGTCTTCTTCATCTCTGTATCTGGGGAAGTGTTGACTCAGATTATAACCAACCATCTGAGTAGTCATCACTTTGACAAAGTGGTTCCTCTGAGGCACTGCAGATTCTAGCTAGTTGTGAAACCATAAATACAATCTTCACAGTCATTCAAACTTATAAGATATATAGAGACATACCAGAATTTCTATTTCACCTTTACTGTTTTGACTGAAACAATACTGAAACATCTTTCAAAGATTTTACCCAGCAAACTGGGCAATCCTTCTAGTTTCTGTAATCTCCGTAATTCCTCTCTTACTGGTTGAAAAAATATTCTAGAAGTTCTGTTTCTGAGGGCTTTTTGTTTCAGACAACCAAGCAAAGCTGTGTGTTTATGCATACAAGGCATGGACATATGCGGTCTTCTTGGCCTGTCACAAGACAAAGCACATTAATGTTAGAACTGGTGGTCTCTATTCAAGCTCCACTGAGGGAGACCCAAATCAAAGATGAGCTCAGCAAAAGGCGATATCAACATCTCTTCAGTCTCTTTGCATGATTCAAACAACTGTGGTGTCACCATTATAGGCAAGGAGGTGAACCATGATTTCAATTTTATCTGCTCCAAAATTGGCCTTAAATATATTCCACCACGACACTTCACGGAACAAGTTTGAGACTGATAGACAAATTAATATGTTTTGGCAGCACATCCAGAACAGTCATTGGTAATGCATTGCAAAGGTCAGTTTACCCTTTGACCATCACTTAGGTCTGGAGTAGAAAGAGACCTGATATTTAGTCCTCATATCTGTACAAACCAACCCCGATGCTACTGCTTCTACTGAAAATGTCAGACAGGCAATAATAATGCTGCTGGCTGTCTCATCATGCATATGTGCATGGGTCAAAGACAGAAAAATTGCACAGGAATGCATAAAGTTGAGTTTTTTTATGAACATTTTGAAGCCTGCTTTGTAATCTTACTATTGTCTTTCTAATGTAGTTTTACATGTGGTTGTGTGTGATATAGTATCAGAATCAGAGGAATTTAAGACTGAAAGTCTGGAGAAATCTTCATGAAGACATTGAAGACATGAAATCATCCATGCAGTGACACTTTTGTCTGTTCTTGTTGAATTTTAAGCTCGTTGCTTCTTGTTTACCTTCCCTCGCTCTTTTCCTGCACCTTGTATGTCCAAGCCCATAAAAATTCTGAGCTGTGTGAAGCAAAGTTTTGAACCCTTCTGCCTCCCAAAGGAACTTTTCACTTCAGTTGTGATTTATTGTCTAGGAAGACATGGTTAAAGGAAACAGATTTTCTGTTTGAGTATTTTTTGTTTTAAGCTGATTTCCTTGGTAGAAGGCAACTCTAGAAGAAGATTTGGTATTCTCCACCTGTAGAGAAGCTTGTCTTCCCTGGTGTCTCACAGACAAGCCACCCACAGCACAGTGAAGAGGTGCTTTTGGGGTGAGGGAATGGTGCTTCAGCCCTTTCCCAGGAGTTTGCCAGGAATTTACCCTCGCCAGGAATTTAGCAGGAGTAACTTTGGAACACCTTCCTTCAGTAAGGATCTCAATAGGCAAGTCTATCTCATGGTCATGTCCAACAAAAAAGCCTTTGTCTTTACAATTAGAAAGGACTTCAGACATTGTGTTCTCTTGTGGTGAAAGTACTTACCTAGAAAAACAGTGGAAATCAAAGTGAATAGCCATGTGTCTGCCACAATATGTCACAACTGCATATAATAACTGTGCTCCCTTCCAGATTTGTTGAGAAATTTCAAGTGTGTCCACATCAAATTTCATGCCATTTCAGACAGGGTTTTTTTTCAGTTCTGTCTACCATCTCCATTTCTAAAAATTCTTTTTCATTGCTTGAGGAGTTTTCTTTTTTTTTTTTTAATTTTCCATCTAAAAGCATTACTGAAAAGTGATGTGAAATAGATAAATCTGTCAGTTTCCTCTTTCATTCTCAGACTCACACATATATGAAAGAGAGGGTGTGCATGAAGTGCAAGAGATGGCAAGAAAATTTAGAAAGTCATCTGCATGCCCTTTTTACTTCTGCAGTGAATGAAAACTTAATGTCCTGAAGTACCAGAGTCCTGCAAGACTTGCAAAGCTGGCATGCTGATGCCAAAAACATGCTGTCATTTGTGGCTCCTCACACTTCCTTGACCACAAGAGAGCCTGGAGACAGGAATCCACCACTGAGGCTTTGAAAAAGTTGCATTAGGTTATTGAGCAACTGGATTAATGAAATTCTCCTTGTTATCCTATTCGTGGTGTCTCTCAGCTTTGCAACCCATAGCCAAATGCCAGTTTCTGACCACATTTTTACCGAGAATATTGTACATTTTCACACTAGATGGTCTGGTTTCCGTGTTATCCCAGACACAAATTAGCTGGGAAAAATGTGTATTGTATACATATGCATGTGCACATCCCTCTGTACTTCAAGAGGTTTAGGTCACAAAGGCAAGCAAGAAATTATGAAAAGCCACAGTTTAGGTAACTTTTGCAGTCTTGGTTTTCTTTCCATATGCAGAAGGTCTATGGAGTTATTTAAAAGGCATGTAGAAGTGGCACTTGGGGACACGGTTTAGTGGTGGGCTTGGCAGTGATGGGTTAACAGTTGAACTCGATGATCTTAGAGGTCTTTTCCAACCTGAACAATTCTAGGATTGTATAATGCCTTGAGTTAAATGATCAGATCCTCTCTGTTCCAAACCATCTTGATCTCACCAGTGCTCAGGATCAGTAATCTCGAGGGTGAGTGAGAAGCACAGAGACCCAGGAGATGCAATATGGCAATACTGTAACTCCTGTGAGGGTGTGGGGAAATGGAGTAGGGGATTACAGGGGGAGAAAAGAGGGTGTTAGAGGCCCCATCTGTTTCTTGCTGAGATTGCCTGCTCTTGGTACTGTGAACACTAGTGCTTCCATCTCCCCGTGCAAATAGAATTACTTCTTTCTCTTCAGCTACCAGCACATAAAGCTTGCATAGCAAATTATTTTTTCCTTTAAAAAGAACATAAATTGCCAACTTTAGTAATTGTGTGAAAAGCCTTAACAGACAACACCAGCATCAACAAGTGGGTCAAACCCCGTATTTGAGGATCTTTCTTTTCCTTTGCTCTACTTATACCCACCTCCCCCACAGCTGGCATTTTACCCATCTCCCTCACCAGCAACCTCCCTCATACTGCTCGACTCCAGCAGGAGGAGCAATGGGAGCACATGAGAGGCATCCCCCATCTCCCAGCTCCCCCAGCATTAACAGCACCCCTTCCACAGCCAAGAGCAGCAAATTATCTGGAAACTCGTATTTGGCTCAGGGCTGGAGGAAACTCCAGAGCTGTTAAACTTGAAAAAAAGTCTCTGTGGAGTGTGTGCGACCTCAGAGTTCCCAAAGGCTCATTTCATAGGATAATTTCGCCGGGTAATTTCACTGGAGAAGGTTTTCGCAGGAAAAGGCATGTCTCTGACAGTAGGGTAAGCCCTTGCTGAATTCCAAATCCCTGCTCCAGAGAAGAGGGAGAGTAGAATTTTTTAATGAAACACCTATTTGGGTTTCGTTGTGTTTTATGTCATGAGACAATGGACTTTTTTTTTTTCCTTGGGCTCTGTTTTGGGAACAAGTGAACAACATTTGTAAAATTTCAGCCCAAATCATTAAATTTAAAAAGTTACGAAGTTGTATAAAAGGAGTATCACAGTGGGAGGAAGTACAGACTTCCCTTACTATAGGCCAGGATATGAAAGTCACATATAGGGTAATGTTGTCTGAATAATGATATGGAGCCAAGGGTTCGTGCAGTTTTCTTCTGCAGGTGAAGGACTGGGCTCCTTTCAGCTGCTTCTCAGTGCTGTCACAGAGGGTATATGCAACACCAAATGATGTTAAAAGAAGGTTAGAGATTCTCTAGTCACCTGTTCTCCCCTCTGTCTACTAAATGTATTCCTGGGTGGATACAGGTGTACCTTTAAGAGGATTGGCAACATTTAGGGATGCAGCTTGGGTTAGGCTGCATTTATCAGTGCATTTAGATATTTAGCAGTGCCAGGAGGAAGGATTTGTGGCAAATTGAGGGGAAAGAGCCGAAGATGCCTTGGGGGCATCTCCAAGGTTAGGTGGGTGGTAATTCAGGGATCTGGATTTTATAGAAGCTTAAAAGGGTAGTAAGGAGAAGTAAAGCACCTCAGATCCTTTGTGGTTCTTGACCTCAACAGCTGTGCAATGGAGGATAATTTTTAAAAATCACAATAGAATCACAAAAAAAGGTAGGAAGGAACCTTAAAAATCAACGAGTTCCAATCCCTCTTGCATGAGAAGGAACACCTTCCACCAGATCAGCTTGCACAAGGCCCTGTGCACTCTGACCTTGAACACTTCCAGGAATGGGGCATCCACAGCTTCCCTGGGAAATTTGTGCCAATGCCTCGCGACTGTTGCAGTAAAAAAATTTCTTCCTAACATCTAAACTAAATTTTTCCTCCTCTAGTTTAACACTCTTGTCCTCTCACTACCTGCCTGTTTAAAAAGCCTCATTCCCTTTTTTTAATAATCCCCTTTTAAAAGTCGGACATTTGAACTGGGAACCACTCTTAGCAAAGCCAAGAGAAAGGTCTTGAAAAACTCTAGAGAAAGCCAAACTGTCAGAAAGTAAGAACAAACACTGGTGTTGTGCTTCTGCATTTCCAGTGGTGTGTTTCAAAGATGAAACAGTGCCATGCAGATGCCATGTCCACCCACAAACTCAACACCAAACACAGCAGGAGATTCGTTCATCTGTTGTGGAAGGTGATCCAAAGTGCACAAGCTCTCACCCTTGAGCAAGTACACTGCTAATCACCTAGATGACCACATAGGCAGGGGGCAGCTGGTCATCAATTAGCCAGAGATTCCTGAGGCTGGAAAGGGCTGACAGGGCTGAGGTTGAAGATTATGCTGTGACTCCGCTGCTCCACTCCTCCAGGAAAACAGCAAGACTGGCTTGGAACAAGCCACTGTGAAATGGCAGGACATTCTTGTGGTTGGCTCCATTATAATTTGCTTTGGAAATATTTTGGACATCTCTCTTCTTTCTTGGGCAGGGGGGAGGAAGTGTTTGAACATTTAAACCCAATGTGTCTGGATCTGTTCCTGCTTACTGCTGTGTGAGAAGGTGAAGGCAACACTTGAGCTTAGAAGAAGAGTAGAACTGGTTGAAAGTTTCATGACTGTAAAATGCTTTTAGTAATTTATCTGACTAAATGGTTTATGCCAGCATGTTGTGTTTCCATATTTCTCTATCTTTGAACCATTCTTGGGACAGTTGGACAGTTTGGGAAAGGCAAATTTACCTCACAAATGATATTGTTGCATTAGGAAAAAAAAAATCTATCCTTTTTTCTTGTCACCTGCCTTCTCTTTTTCTCACATGACTTTGGACATAAATTAATATTCCAATAGCAATGAATTATTTTCTTTTTAGCAGCCAACCTGAATTCTTTATATCATATTTACAAGATACATACATGCAGATATACATAGAGTATTGAAAGGGCATTGGGGTAGATAAAGACATGAATATAGAATTTGCTGGTCCAAAACCTGGATTTAGTACCACCAAGAAAGGGGTCTGGTGTGCAGGTTGTGCAAAACTTTGTGAGTCCTAATGCCAGAAACTTCACCTCTCTGCCTTGAATTATTATCCTATAAACCGGAGTTAATTTTACTTGTCACTTTGTAAAACACTTTGAGGAATATTGGCCAAAATTACCATCTAGGAAAAAAAGGGTTATTAATATTATTAGGACTGATGACACAAAGTTAAGCTGTTCCAATTTTACCCAATGGCCAAACACACGCTCAAGTTTTACAAATTGCAGTGTGGGCTATCCAATTTCACAAGCACGCTTGCCACTCAGTGCCACAGCTTTATACCTCTGGCTCCACAGTTAAAGTGAACTGAGTATAATTGCCATAGAATTTATGTCAATTTTGTGGAAATGTTGTGATTACTCACAGCTGAGACTTCAAAGACATCTTAAAGCACTTCACAGCCATGGAGTTTCCCGTCATGAGTCTCGTGAGATCTACCTGCTGCACTTGCCACCGAGCCTGGAAATCTGCCCACCAAGCTTCAACCAGTGCCCACACAGGGAGCCCAGCTCCTGAATTTAGGACAGTGAGCCTGGAACAGGAATATTCACCTTTGCTTCCATTGGCTCAAACCTGAAATTTTCTGGGTCTATGCGGAGATGGACAGGGGCTAGTTCATAGCTGAAATAGAAAAAAGGAGGCTGTCTGGATTATCCACCTAGGATTATGTTTTATTCAATAATATAAATAAGTATAGATCTCCAAAAGCTGAAAAATTAACCTCTGCTAAACCTCTGCATTGAAACAGCCTGTCAGGTGCTCACCAGGTCACGCATCTGGTCTTTGCTATCTGGCTGTTGCACGGTGTTCCTGAGAAGCATTGCAGGCAGTGACACACCAGAATGTTTGGGAGCAAGGGAGAACACCTGAACATGATCTATGCTGTGACATTTGATCTTCGGAGCAGAGAAATGGGCCTGACCACCATTTAATTTATTTTTATGAATGTAGCTGTTCTGAGTAGGATCATTTGGCCTCTCTTGTAAGGTGCATCTTTAAAAAAGTCATTTCCAGGATGGGAGAATTAGCAAATAGTTTAAAATTAAATACGTAACTGAGAGCAATGCAGAAAACCATCTCTTATGTGGATGCAAGTCATACTTTTACAACCAGAAGTATCATAGTAAAAATCTGGTCAACCACCTTTCTTATACTAACCAAAATTTCTGCACGCGCACTTGAGAGTGAATGACAAATAATTTTGTTAATCTGTTGGCAGAAATGAGATGGTTTATAATTCCTATTATAGATGTGGTGTTTATGGAAATGATTAGGGTCCTTGGCACTGTTGGTTTAATGATTGCACTTGATGATCTTGATGGTCTTTTCCAACCTTAATAACTCTGTGACTTCATAAAAATGATTAAAAAAAATTGTTGTTGTTTTCAGCAGGTTTCCAGAGGATGAGTAAAATGGGCTGAGAACAACTGAAAGATTTGACAAAATGCAGTGTACATAAAGCAATGAACCATGTAACATCCATTTTAAACTAAAACACTTTCTGTTTGAGCAGCAACTATCTGCTTTTGATACCAGTCTACTACCTATATGAGAAAAAAAATATAAGGTTCTATTGTGTGGGAACTTGTTTAAAGTCTCAAAATAACTTGTTTTTTTTCTTTTCCATGGTGAGGAAATGAGAGATCTGAGTCAAAAATCAAGGTCTTTTAATGCTGCATGTCATTCAGAAAGAGAGGAAGAAGCAGGCTCTGCTGCTAAAAGATAACTGTCTGGAGAGATGAGATTACAGGCACTAAAATGCAAGTACTGTTTTCTTTACTTTATAAAAGAGGAACTAACGGATACATGCATCATGCAGAGGTTTGAATATAAATTTTGTCTAAGATGAGAAACTTCCAGTTTGGAAAAAGCTATAATCCAGGGAATCTTAGCCTCTGTAGCCTCTCCAGTACTATCTGATCTTGCATTGAAAGGCAGAGGGATCGAGATGGCCTTGTGATTGTATCTAGTCACACTGACAGTTTGGTGCAAAAAATGGACATTGTCAAGGTTGTCATCTTGTGGGTTTGAGGTTGACACCAAGTTCTGGTCCAGCACTCAGCTTTCACCTTTGAGTGATGCAGAGGAAAGCAAGCAAGTTGCTGGGCTCCATTTCCTTTTTTCCTTCCAAGAGTTTTACTCAGGGCTCTCTGCTCTCAGCAGCTGCTCTCTGCAGCTTGTAGAATGGTACTGCTCCATAAACGAAATGGAACAGTCACTTTCTGATTTGAAATTTGTTGGAAAACTCAGCTCCAAGTCACTGAGGGATTGCACTTCTCCTCCACTCGGAGGAAGCTCGTCTGCAGGAGTGAGCTCTGAGCCCCACAAGTGTCAGACAAGTCCTGCTTACCTGACACGTCATGGTGCAACTCAGGAACCTCCAGACCGGAAAGCTGAGGTAGAAGTTGTAATGGCTCATATCCACTGGGTTGGTAAAAAGAGGACCTGAAACTCAGGCACACCAGGGGCTTTAAGAAGCCACACAACGTTCTCAACACCAAATTTTGGTTCTCATGCATCACTGGGAGTTTTGCATGAGAATTAATGTTTGGTGTCAAGCCAATAAAATTTCTACCTTGTGTCAGGTCTTCAGCTGCTTTTTTTTTCATTTTTGAGCAATGAAATGGCGTCTTATGTATTTGCAACTAAATATGGCTGAAAGTTTAAGTAAGCATGATAATAAAGGGTTATGGAAATGCGCTGACCATAACTCAGAGCACAAGTCGCAGTGTATGAGAATGCACACGTTTGGGGGTTAGGTTTATGAGAAATAAAGATCTGAATGATGCTGTGCTTGAGAGTTATGGGCTTTGTGTTTTCTTAGTGCCAGGAGTGATTTATTTCTTGTAAACAGTTTTGCTCAACCGGGCCATCCTGTTACTACGGACCTTGTTTGGTATAAAAACTAACGGCATAGAAAAATATTGCTCCAGCAAGGTTTAACTGGTTGTCAGCCCAAACATGTGGCTGAACATGAATTCCACTGCTTGAAATATCCTCTAGTCGCTCAGCAACATCTTAATGTCAAGAGGAGATTATAGTCAGCGTTCCCGTTGAGCCGTGACTCAGAGGTACTGTATGGAAAGAGGACATTTCCAGCAAAAGCATGATATGGAAACTAAACACAGAAGTGCTGGAAATCTTCCCTCCCATAGAAAAAAAAATAAAAAAAAGAAATGTGAAAGGCTAGCTCTTCTGAAGTGGAAGTTNATAAATATATATAAAAGCATTTGCAGGATCATGTCATATGCAATCTAGGAGAGATTAAAAAAAGTCTATGTAATATGTCAGCCTTAAAAGGTTGTGATTAGTGCCATGAAATTCACCTGGAGACCAGTTGCTAGTGGTCCACAACAGAGGTTTATACTGGAGCCAACAGTGTTTAATATCTTTGTTAGTGATCTGATTGATGGAACAGAGTGGGCCCTCTGCAAGACTGCAGGTGATACAAAAGCTGAAGGAGTGGCTGATAGACCAGACAGATGTGCTGCTATTTAGAGAGATCTCAACGGGGNGAGGTTTAATCTCAATGTTAGGAAGCGGTTTTTCACGGAGAGAGTAATTGCATATTGGAATGGGCTGCCCAGGGAGGTGGTGGAGTCGCCATCCCTGGAAGTGTTTAAGAGAAGACTGGACGAGGAGCTTAGTGACATGGTCTAGCTGGTCTAGCTGGGGGGTGAGGGCTGGATGACCCTGGGCCCCCTCCGGCTCGGAGTGGCCTGCTAGACTGTGAGGCATCTAGGTTGTTATTATGCTCTGGGATGTGCTCTTGGTCGCTGTACGGGTATTAGATGGTGAGTTGGACTAGATGATCCTTGTGGGTCCCTTCCAACTCATAATTTTCTGTGATTCTGTGATTCTGTGATTCTGTTCTATTGTGTGGGAACTTGTTTAAAGTCTCAAAATAACTTGTTTTTTTTCTTTTCCATGGTGAGGAAATGAGAGATCTGAGTCAAAAATCAAGGTCTTTTAATGCTGCATGTCATTCAGAAAGAGAGGAAGAAGCAGGCTCTGTTGCTAAAAGATAACTGTCTGGAGAGATGAGATTACAGGCACTAAAATGCAAGTACTGTTTTCTTTACTTTATAAAAGAGGAACTAACGGATACATGCATCATGCAGAGGTTTGAATATAAATTTTGTCTAAGATGAGAAACTTCCAGTTTGGAAAAAGCTATAATCCAGGGAATCTTAGCCTCTGTAGCCTCTCCAGTACTATCTGATCTTGCATTGAAAGGCAGAGGGATCGAGATGGCCTTGTGATTGTATCTAGTCACACTGACAGTTTGGTGCAAAAATGGACATTGTCAAGGCTGTCATCTTGTGGGTTTGAGGTTGACACCAAGTTCTGGTCCAGCACTCAGCTTTCACCTTTGAGTGATGCAGAGGAAAGCAAGCAAGTTGCTGGGCTCCATTTCCTTTTTTCCTTCCAAGAGTTTTACTCAGGGCTCTCTGCTCTCAGCAGCTGCTCTCTGCAGCTTGTAGAATGGTACTGCTCCATAAACGAAATGGAACAGTCACTTTCTGATTTGAAATTTGTTGGAAAACTCAGCTCCAAGTCACTGAGGGATTGCACTTCTCCTCCACTCGGAGGAAGCTCGTCTGCAGGAGTGAGCTCTGAGCCCCACAAGTGTCAGACAAGTCCTGCTTACCTGACACGTCATGGTGCAACTCAGGAACCTCCAGACCGGAAAGCTGAGGTAGAAGTTGTAATGGCTCATATCCACTGGGTTGGTAAAAAGAGGACCTGAAACTCAGGCACACCAGGGGCTTTAAGAAGCCACACAACGTTCTCAACACCAAATTTTGGTTCTCATGCATCACTGGGAGTTTTGCATGAGAATTAATGTTTGGTGTCAAGCCAATAAAATTTCTACCTTGTGTCAGGTCTTCAGCTGCTTTTTTTTTCATTTTTGAGCAATGAAATGGCGTCTTATGTATTTGCAACTAAATATGGCTGAAAGATTAAGTAAGCATGATAATAAAGGGTTATGGAAATGCGCTGACCACAACTCAGAGCACAAGTCGCAGTGTATGAGAATGCACACGTTTGGGGGTTAGGTTTATGAGAAATAAAGATCTGAATGATGCTGTGCTTGAGAGTTATGGGCTTTGTGTTTTCTTAGTGCCAGGAGTGATTTATTTCTTGTAAACAGTTTTGCTCAACCGGGCCATCCTGTTACTACGGACCTTGTTTGGTATAAAAACTAACGGCATAGAAAAATATTGCTCCAGCAAGGTTTAACTGGTTGTCAGCCCAAACATGTGGCTGAACATGAATTCCACTGCTTGAAATATCCTCTAGTCGCTCAGCAACATCTTAATGTCAAGAGGAGATTATAGTCAGCGTTCCCGTTGAGCCGTGACTCAGAGGTACTGTATGGAAAGAGGACATTTCCAGCAAAAGCATGATATGGAAACTAAACACAGAAGTGCTGGAAATCTTCCCTCCCATAGAAAAAAAAATAAAAAAAAGAAATGTGAAAGGCTAGCTCTTCTGAAGTGGAAGTTTGGCTGCTGCTGGGAAAGTTATGAAAATACACATTACATGCCTGGTTCCTCATATATAACTGTGTTTCACAGCACGTTTCATCACCCACCTTTGCCTTTCCTTTTTTTATTCCAAAAAGACTCAGGAGGAGACCTTGCTTCTCAATAAAAAAGAAAGTGCAAGACCTTGGAGAGGTGACATTTTTGTAGGAATTCTTATAACTCGAAACAGTGTCCTTTTGCTTGTTCTGCATAAAAGCTGGCGATTAACATACCTTAGACACTTTGAGAGGTATGGAAATGCTTAAAAAAAACATGGACTGAAGAGACCTGCCTCAGTGAAATTTACTTTAAAAAACCCAAGGAGACACTTAAATATTCATAGTTTCCATTTCTAATCTTTTTCCCTGTAAGTTTCCTGACATACATAATTCTCAGCTATGTTTTGTGAGATGCCCAGCATCCTGAGGTCAGATGCATATTTCTTCTTGGGATCCAGATTAGCTATTTTAAATGTTCTGATCCTATACAGACTTGCACACAGGCGTAAATATAAAACGACTGGGTCTATATGAAGTTTTAAAGCCANATCACAGCATTGCCATGGAGCTCAGCAAAGGGAAATGCCAAATCCCACCCCCGTGTAAGAACAATCCCATGTCACCTGGGTGGAAAGGAGCTTTGAAGATCTGGGATCCTGGTGGATTTTTCAGCCTGAGGAAGAGAAGGTTTCAGGGGAGGTTGGAGGGAAAGAAAACAGAGCCATATTCGTTTTAGTGGAGCTCAGTAAATGAAGAATAGGCAGCGGACACAGGGTGAAATTCAGCAAATTCCACTTAAACATAAGAGAAACCTTTTTCTCTGGGTAAGTGGTCACACACAGGAAACAGGTTGCCCAGGGAAGTTGTGGAGTGTCTATCTTTCAACATATCCAAAACTCAACTGGACATAGCCCTGGGCAATTCGCTGCAGGTGACCCTGCTCTGAGCAAGGTCTTGGTTTAGCCAATCTCCAGAGGTGCCTCCAGACCCAACAGTTCTGTGATTTTGCAATTCTATTGAAGAGAACACAATTATTTGGATTTATCTGATGGATGATTTCTTCAGTTGCTTAACTTTGTTAAAAGCCATAAAAGTTTATAGAGGAATTAAATGATGGCCTTTGTTCCAGAATAAATCCCATCTGCTCATGCATAAGGTTGCTTTAAAATCAATTATTTGTTTTAGGTCCTCAGGTATATGTGGTAATCTTATCTAAAAGCAATGAATTTCACAGATTCATTATTCAATTTGTTAAAAAGTTCTTTCCTCTCATGTGTTTAGAAAAACTTTGTTCCCATTTTCTTTGTTCTTTTAGTTTTCTCACTATGAGAGACAACAAATAGAAAACTTGGTTTTGCCTTTTATCTCAAATATCTTCTCATAAAATCGTACCTACGCAAAACCAGCATGTGATAAATTTCACTAGCCTTGGAAAAAAAGTTGAAAAAAACAGGGTGAAACAGCCTATAGGATTATGTGTGGAGTATTCAGGTAACAGTCTTTTGCTGAAAGGGTTGTATAAAAATGTTTTTTTTCCCAGTATTTTTCTCTTCACTTGACAATTTTCCAGTTTTCTAAGTGCAGTGATTCAGTTCCTAGCAGAAAATGGCCTGGGTCCAGTTATGACACTGTCTTTAGGAATCATTTGCAATGAGAATGTGAGCTGAATTTCATAACCAAGAGCAGAGTTTATAGGGGTTCGAATCCTGAATTGGATATGAATTTTTTGGTTGGGTTTGTCCGAAATATTAATTGTTGCTGTTGCAGGAGACCTGGACTTCACTCTTCTTTCTGCATAAACTGCATTAAAAGTGGCTTCTTCCATTTAAAACCAACAGTCTTAAAAAAACACCCCACTTTTCTGCATTCAAAAGCCATTCATTCATCAGAATAGTTCTGTCCACCTCCTGATGGTGGATACAGTGGGAAGTGTCTCGTGACTCAAACTGGAATGAATCACCCAGTGGGATAGAGCTGACCAACGGCCACCAGCTGGATGAGAATAAGCCAACAGACAGCTACGAATTTGTTTTTTTCAAGTTGGTCATCTTTAGAAAGTACAGCAGAGGATGAGTTTAAGAAGGGAACCAAAATAATGAAAATAGGGAAGGTTTAGAGATATTTACGCTAAACTCTTCCAAACTCAGGGAAAGAAGGCATGAATATATTAGAACAAAATTACAAATAGGCAGAAAAGATTAAATTCACAGTCAGCTCAGAGCCTCTAGTTCCTACCAGGCAAAGAGGTACACCAAAATGATGCTGACTCTTGGAGAACTGTAATTTGATTTCTTCAGCTGCAGTTCAGAGGAGAATCCAGGCCCTAGTTACTTTAGCACTAAGGATCCTATTACTGCTGATGTAAACAGGAACCTCTTCCAAATGCAGATAAGCAGTAAGGGATGTAATATTGGACTATCCTGCCAGTTTAGAGGGGACCTTTCTGCTAAAGGCTTGAGGCATGCATGTGCATGGCAATGCACTGAGGTATATCCCACTACTGCCTTCGTGGTAGGCTGGGAGGGGGCTTTGGCCCTCAGGACTGTCAGCTGGGCATTTTCCTGAGCATTACATTTATTTTAAGAAGCAAATATCGCTGGGTTGATGTGTGCACTTAGCCTTGATGAAGTCATTAATGTGGTTTCCAGCATACTGTTCATAAAATTCATGGCTGCACTTAATTGCTACCATGTTCCTCCTCCTCACATATTCTTATATTAGTAAGAAAAAATGCTGAAAGCCCTAATAAACTACACACAGACGAGGAATGCTTGAACTGCTGTTAACTGGTCACATCACCACAGATATGCAGGCCAGTTGTCAAACAAGGGATTATGTGTCTCTTGAGGCGCTGAGTAACAGCACGGCCAGTGAGGTGGCTCAAGCCCAGTTCTCCTGACCCAGATGCCACCAGCAGACACACATTTCTGGCTCCGATGGGTGGATGGGGAGAGGAGGAACGCTGCTTATTTACTCTTAGAGTTGTGTCATCTTTTTGGTTGGCACTTTACTCCTGTGACGCTGAGCTGAGGGCCCACTGAAGAGCACAACCCATTGATACTCTTCTAGGAAAAGGTAGGGTTGTCCCACCAGGGACAGTTTTTCTTCCTGAGAATTCCTGTGTGGTCTTTCTGAGTGCACATCTCTACGAAAGGCCAGGGAAAAGCTTGGGTTCTGCCCAATCTGCTGAATTTGGGGCTTTCTTTTAGGAAATGAGGGAAAAGGGAGCAGGAGACTAATTAGCTGTTGAGTATATCGAACAAGTATCTTAACTAATTTTTTGCTTTTGGCTTGCTAGATGTTTAAAGAGTTGTATTTATCTCACTTTAGCTTTTTAAAAGCTAAATTTCTTGTCTAAAAAAGTTGTGTGGTTAGCATCTTCAGAGTTCATTAATCCCCCCTATTTAGATATATTTTGTCCTTCAGTCATCTCTCCCTACTCCCAGTCTTAAAAGTCTTTTCCAACTGCAACAGTTCTATGATTGTAATCCCTCTCTGATCTTCTCCTCCTGAATTCATAAGGAATCTCATTGACTTGCCTAGGTTGGGTCACTAATTTTTGGTGAGCCAAAAATCAAGATAAGGCCCACTACCTGTGACTGAATCTCAGGACCTCAGCTGCACTCAGGCTCCAACTAGCACATGCCAGGAGGAGCTGTGCTGCTCAGGGTGGCAGTGCTTTGCACTTGAACTGCTGTTTCTCTGACTCAGGTCACCAGGGAAAGTTTAAGCAGTGACTCTGCGCAGAGATCAGCATTACAAGGGCATCGCCTTGACACTCATATCCAATGAGAACAAGACCTTTTTCTTTGTAGCCATGTCACATCCAATTTAAGGCAACACACAGGTTGCTGGAGGACATTGTCAGGGAGCCAGGATCCAGCCAGCTGGTTTAGATGGCTTGTGCTGCAGAGTGGACTGATGGTTGCATGACTCAAATGACTGTGATGGCTTTTTGAGCGAGTTTTTTGTACTGGCCTGGGGTTTTGGCCCTCTGGACACTCCAGTGCTTAATGACTTGGGGACCTGACACTCTCTACTGCAGAAACTGTTCGGACCACTACTCAAATTCGTCCTGGGGAGCATCTGACTGTGTATAACACATTTAGATAAGACTGAAAATATGTTTTCTTACTTGCTGTTGTGGGTGAAACAAGCTGCAAGCAGAATGTATCTATCCTGGTCAGGATTTAACCAGAAGATGGTGAATGAGACCTTTAATTTGAAGTCTCCTGGCCACAGTAGAACCAGGAGAAAACCCCTTTGTTCCCATCTCCCTCCAGAAACTGGCAGCGAAAGCTTAGCAAGAGGCATTGACAAAATATTTGAGGGTTAACCGTATTGCCATCTGGAATGGGATTGCCAGAAAGGAGTAAGAGAAAGACTCCTTTTTCACATGTAACTTGTTTAATAAAAATAAAATTCCTCTTGCATTTCTGACATGGGACTGTAACCACTCCACCTTAACTCGCTTTGTCATGCTCAGATCTATGAAGTAAGAGGAAATTATGGAAATTTATCATGTCTGGGTTCTCAGGATTGATTATGACTCGCTGCTTTTATCTTCCAAACAGTCACTAAATCTAATTGCCTTGTTGTAATGGATTAACCCCTGTGGTCCACAGTAGCATTTATATTGTGTTCAAAGAGACTGTTACAGAGTTAGGGTACTTTTTTTTGGCATTATACTTTCATAGCATGTAGGGGCTGTTTGGGAATAACTCACCCTTTGTGGGTCTTGGGGGTCTAATTGGCTCATTGTGCTGCCTTTCTGCAGGGGATGAATTTCCCATCACTTTGGGAGCAAGTATAGACGGGTCAAAGGGCCTTCCAACAGCAAAACCATTTCTTTTAAATTACAACACAAGCAGATTTTGAAACCGTGTGTTCAAACATCAGGATCTGTATTGTAATCAAAACCATTCCCTTGCTGATATTTGTGTGATTAGTGTTATTATTAGTCATTGTACCTCAGCCCCTGGGAAACCTGAACTCTAGGGTCAGGTCCCCAGTTAGGAGCTTTATAAACACAGCCCCTGTGCTAATAAAGGTCCCACCTAAGCTGTCTTACACCATGTTTGCCAAGGGCTAAGGGCTCGCACACTGGCTCTCCTGGTGACACAGCAGGTCCTGGTGACTCTCCAATTGTTGATAACAAGATCTTGTTCCTCAGAAGTAGGTGTTAGGCAGAGCAGGTTGCATGCTCAGTGCTGAAAAGAATCAGCACTCAAAGTACACTGGTACCCCAAACCCTGACCAGTATCTTTGGAGGTATATGACATGTGGTAAAAGATAAAGAGAAAATGAAAAATTCAGAGGAATGAAGGACGGGATTGGCAAACTTTTCATGTGGGGTAGGGCCTCTAATGTTAAAGGAGGAGCACAAATGCCTCCATCTGTGTCAGAAATAGGGAAGGAGAGTGTTGTGAGATAGGGAGGGAGCAAGAGAAATGTCATGAAACAAAATAAAACAAATGAATAAGATGATGTTGCAGCTTTGAAAGCACACGTGAGATCCGACCTGGAGAAAGTTCAAGAGGAAAGGGAGTAAAAAATGAAGATGGTGAGGCAAAAGCAAGGCAAGCTAAAACTACACTGAAGGGCTTGATAATGTTAGAATATAGGGTTGTCTGGAAATAGATAAATATGTATTTAGCTAGAATGTCAGGAAAGTTACAGAAAGATGTACTGGGCGAGAGGAAAATCAACCAAATCTTGGAGTCCCCATGAGAGTTTCTATACCAAATAAGGGGGATTGAGAAGCAGCTAGGGCTCAGTTCCAGGGCTGAGTTGTTTAGATGATGGGTTGGTGTTGGATTATAGGTTAGACTTGATGATCCCAAAGGTTCTTTCCAACCTTGCTAATACTGTGACATGTGGGAAGCAGAGGAGGCCTGACAAGGGAAAGGGGACACAAAAGGGAAGGGTAGGAGCAAGGAAGAAAAGGGGCAGAACCAACAACCACCAAAGTAGAGCCCAGTAACAGAGATGCTCAGGAGACTATGGGCCATGTTAGATGAAAATCAGTGTAATGGCCAGCCAGCTGCTGGAGCAGGAATCAGAAAATGGTTGTCAAGACAGAGGTCAATGAAATAGACTTTTATAAAACACTCTATAAATGATATTTGAATCAGGTTTGGGGGTAAAACAATTTTTAAAGGAAACATTTCAGAATTATTCTGAAGTGAATAGGAAGCAGTTGTGGTCCAGGCTACACAATCAGTAAATCTTATCTAACACATCTCCCTCTTTCATCACACAACATGATCACAATCTCAAATGTGTGTAACTCAATGTTCAATAGCTTCAAGGAAAAGAATAGAGCAGGTGAATTAATGTCTTTAAGTTGCTTGATTTAAAGAAGGGCAAATTGTCTGAAACATTTTTGTGGATGCACAATTCCTAATATTATTAGTTTTATTTGACTTTTTACAATGTACTTTTATTTAACACAATTAAGGGAATTCTTGTCTTAGCCATTAGCGAAATAATTGCTTTTAAAGATCTCAATCACCCTCAAGTTGGTTTTATACCCTAATTGTTATACTGATAAGTGCTTAAATGAATTGCTTCACAAAAATTGTCATTGGAAAATGGAATCTGTTTAAAGTCTGTTAAATGAAAATACTTTTTAATTACAGAAATTGCTTTCCCGCTGGCTGTACAGCTTGAACAGCACAGTTTAGGCCATGCTGAAATGGCTCAAGATGAACTTTTGTTTCATCCCCAAGTTTGGTACAATGGTTTCCAGAGGTTAGTTCAGGAGACTGAATTGCTGATCCCTCACTTGATGTCTTCTGACCCATCTTTCACTCCAATATTTTCCCACTGTAGCAAGTCATGAGGATTCACACGAACAGGCTGAGATTACTGTGTCTAGGGATACATTATTACTGTGGGTAAAACCATGACATCTTTGCAAACAACAAACCTTTCTTATCTGGGATGAGCTTAACTGTACTGCTCAGAATCCGTATTGCAAAATAATTTATAGCAGTTCATTGGGACACAAGCTGATATAGAGAAGGAAAACAACATTTTTACATTTTTAGGCACAGTTTATGCAAGGAACTGTAGTCTGCCTTAACTGTTTCACTGCCTTTTAAGGCAATTTGTTAATGAGTATAGATTACAGAAATTTGCCTGTTAAGAATGTAAATTCATTGCTCCTTTCCATATGCATATATTTTTAGACAAGCTAAGGTACTTCTGGATGTTTCTGTGGTGTTCTTCAGCAACCATATTTTGAATATCAATGTCACCTTAGTTTCAAGTCTATCTAGTGGTGATGAGTTCCCCAAGTCAATTATGCGTAGAGTCTTTTTAGACAGTGTTAGCAATGCTTGAAAAATCTGCTTTCCTTTCATGGCCTAGGCAAGGCTGGGGTTGTGGTGTCTTTATGGCCTCCCTAGAGACAGCCCAGAGCCCTGTTATAGCACTTTCAGGTGTCCTTCCACAGTGAAGATGTTCACTTATGCAAACCCACCAGCTCATGACCTGATGACCTGACCTGCTCCTTGGCAAGTGGCCACAATGTTGTTCCATGAGCATGAGTATGTGTGTGTTTCTGTGTGTCAAATGTGGAAGACTGATTTCAGTGAAGACAAGAAGAATAAAAACCTGTAAAAACCCCAATAACAAAACAAAACAATAGCAAAAAAAGCAAAAACAAAAAACCAAAAAACCCAACAAAGCAAAATAAATGGTTAGTCTCAAAACTAATCTGACACCAGAAAGCTTCTCTCATGTTCAGGCATCTGCAAAAGGCCCAGGCACTGGCAAGAAGAGGATTTAAACAACAAACTAAACAGTGGAGTACTGTATTTATGAGGGAACAACATGACAGACTCTATTTAGGTTTTATACCAAAAGCTTAACCTTTTGCAGTCTGTGGGTTTGAGCTGCACTAACAAGAAGCAATTACTGCGGTGGATTTTTATTTTTTTGCTTATGGTGTACAGCCCCAGGCTTCTCAGTGTGGCTTCTCCCAGAGCTGGCACACAATAAGAAGGGTATATGCCAGAGCTGCTCTTACTTCTCCAAGGCAATGAATCAGAAAGGGCTGTGGTGTTCTAATCTGAACACCTTTTTTTTTTCCTAGGCTGGAAATCCATTGCTTTCTTAGAAACCAGGCAGACATTGCAATCCTTCCTGCTCTCTCTTCTATTCCCCCATAGATAGCTCACTGGAGGCACATATACATATATTTTGGCTGAGCAGCATGATGGATGAGGAGCCTGGTGACATACAAAGTGCAATTTTCTTTATTTAGATGTCTGCACCTCTCCCATAGAGAGGGGATTACAAGGATGGGCAGAGCAATCCTTCCTTTCATGCTGGTTGTTGGCTCCCAAAATGTCTCAACACAGAAAACAGCTCCAAGCACAGACTCAGGGAAAGAATAAAGGCCAGAGTTGACAGAAGTTCAGATTCAACAAGTTATTAAAAGCTGCTAAGTGTGTCTGGGCTCCTCACTTTCCCTTGCAGTCTCAGGGTTGACTGGGTGCCCTGAGATTTCATGATCTTCTGTCAACAATTAGCCAGAAAATTAAAACTCATAAGAGCGTAACAGCATGTCTTTACATGGCAGAAAAGTCTGCTTGCATGCCAAGAAACAGAACTGGAGAATCTGTGGGAAATCTGCCATTTGGAGACACCTGCCATGAAAGTATTTTTATGCATGTAGATGTGTGTGTGCATATACCTGTCTCTGTGCTTGCACGTGTGTGTGTGTAAATGCACACTTCTACCCATAAAGTGGGTTGAGGAATACATTTGATGCACTTGAGACAAAAAAAAGCACTTTCTTCTCCAAATTTCACCTTTATCCAGTCTTTGCAATGCCCTCAGATAGTTTGGTCAACATATTTTTAAAAACAATTCCTTTGTGTTTGGCTTCATTTCATGGATCGATCACGAACACAGCAAGGTCTGGTCTAATATTCCATCACCTCAAAGGGAAGTTCTGTATTGGTGATATGGCCTAAATGCTATCAGTAATCTGACTGTTGAATGGGTACACAGACACAACACTTGGAGTCACAGATCCCTCATTCACTCCTAACAGCATAGCTGAAAAAATAAGTAAACAGAGGCTTGAATTATTGTCATAGAAACATAATCAGTTTGAATAGCTGGAATATTCACTATAGTTCAAGTCTACCCTACGAGTTCTTTTGAGAAAAATTGGTTTCTTTTATAAGATACAGTTGCTATGTGCAGACTGCAGGATAATAATTCACAAAAATATGTAGCCCGTAAGTCCTATCTCATTTTCTGTCTTCCATGATTCCCTTGGATTTATTCCACATTAATGATTACTTGCTAAGCAATTTTTGCAAATTACTCTACTTGCAGATTTTTTTTAATGGGGGTGTCCACAATTTAACCAGTTCAGTGCATATATTTTTACCTTTTTGCTACATCAACTATTCTGCTATGATAATGCATCCTTTCTGTTTTGTTTTTGTTGCATTGTTTGTCTGGGGTTTTTTGTTTGTTTGCTTTAGTTTGAGGGGGCTGAGTTTTGTTGTTGTTGTTGTGGCTTTGGTTGGGTGGGTATTTTTTCTTTTAGTGTTAGTGCCTTTGCTTGGTATATATATACAGTAAATATATAAATATATACAGTAAGTATTGCAATGGCAGTGCACGGGTTCCTACAATTTTCACATGTCTTATCCTTCTTGGTGCAGAAGATATTCAGGAAATCACAGATATAAACATAATCAGCAGCATCAATGGTTTGTCTAGTTCAAATGCTACACCTGTGATAGAGGCTGGAACCCAGTACCTGTGCTTTTGTCTCCTCAGACAGTTGCTATTTCAGCTCTACTGAATCATAACCCCTTTTAGGAAAGTAAATGTTTTATTACAGGTAATTTTATGGCCTTAAAGATGAGCAGTTGCCATTTCCTGGAGCTAAAAAGGCAATGGATCTGAATTTATAGCTTGTAGCTGACTATTTTCCTGCTATCTTAGTTAAAGGCAAATAAGGGCTCTTGTAATTTAACTGGGAAAACAGTGCAGGATAGAGGGAAGAAATCATCTATATGTTGATGGCTAAACCCAGATTATTTTGTACACAGCAGCCAAGGACCAGCCAACTCCTCATCCAGAAGCTGTAAGGCTGTGGAGAGCCCTGATCTGTGGGGTGGCAGGTTTGGAGCTGTCTAAAGGCTTGAGATGAGGAAGTCAAAGCCAAATTTGGAGGAGATCTAGGGCTCTGTAGATCCCTGGGTGCCATCACTGACAGGGGCACGGGGAAATGCATACGTATGTGTTGGCCAAAGTAAGAAAGTGAACATATTTCATGGACACTGTGTGTAAACAAGAATATGGAAGAGATACCTTCAACATCTGTCGTGGGTTGATTGTCTTCTTAAAAATTTTTCTTTCAGTTTTTCCTCCCAGGCCAGGTTTGCTAGACATTCTCCCATCCTCACGTGAGTTTCACTCTTGTCCCAGTCAACTTTTCCCTGGTCAGTATTTACTCTTCCCTAAGAGAGATGTCAGAACTGTGTGCCGGATCTCAGCTGGGGACATATTGATATTGTGGAGGGCAGGAGGGGTGCTTCATGGTCTTGTGGACAACCCTGCTCTTGGTTGTGTTTGCCTATTTTTTATTTGACAGCATGAGAGCATTGACGTACATTCACTCAACTTCTGATCCATGGTAACACTTTGACCTTCCTCAGTAAAACTGCCAATCTTCATCTTGCTGATTACTCATAGTCCAAACTGGATTTCTGCATGTGCTACTGTTAGATGGCATCCTATTCTTTCAGATCATGTCACCATTTTTTCCAGCTCATCCTGATCCATATCCATTCCATACTGATAGTGCCAGACCAGGGCAGACCCCTCCATACATTCTATTTACTAAAACTTGAGCAGAATTTTCATTCAGGAGTAGAATAATTTATGGGTTCAACAGCACTGAACAACCATCATGATTTCCTTACAGAGATGCAGGAATTTCAGCTGAGGATTGGGTGGGTGTTTAGGGTGCAGAATAATTTACAGCTATACATGCTGATAGACTGACAAATATTGCAAGAGAGAGCACAGGAGCAAGATACTGCTGGGCAAATTCTCTCGTTTCTCTTTCTACCCAAAGTACCACTAAGTGACCAGATGGGTCCAGAACTTCATCCTGTGCCATTATTTACTAGATTCCAGCAGCTGAGCCTCCAGCTTCTTTTCTCCAAAACTGCAAATCCAAAGCCTTTCACACATTCAAAGTGAAGATGGAAAGTGAGTTTCTTCATGAAAACCCACAGAGGTGGGACCTGGCACTCAGAGGATTTTGCTCCTTATGTGTCAGAAAGGATTAAGGAGGTCACTTTGTATTATAAGCTCGAAAATTTTCACATTCAATGTTCATCCTGGTCTGATCCTAATATACATTGTATGACCCAATAGAAAAAACAAATTAAGGATATTAAAAATGATGATACAAGGGTTTGGAGGGGAAAAAAAGCTCCATTTTGGAAGTGAAATGAGAGATTTAAGTAAATCCTATAGAGTATGTTACATGTAATCCTAACAAACTGTCTATGAAATCCTAAGAATTTTTAGGAATCTGTTGATTCCTCACAGCAAGTGAATAACATAAAGTTATGAACATTAGTGTAAATAGGGTCTTTTATTGGTAAAAAAAAAAAACAAACAAACCAAAACTACAAGAACATTTAGTATAATATATTTATATGTGTATTTGTGTATTTCATAAATGGTTCACTGGAACATGCAAATTCCTTGGCTCTCAGCACAGCTCTACACAGATGGTGAACTTTAGTCAGTTAAATAAGTGGAACATTTCACTTCAAACTTTTCCTTTTATCTTTCACCTTTCTCTGCTGTTTCCCTCCCCTCTTTTCTGCCAGCTACTCCACAAAGAAGCCTGGGAAAGACTGTAAGGCAGTCTCCTCAGATCACTTAATATTACCTCTGTGAAGACAGCCTGAATTCAAAGGCTGCATGTGAGAGACTGGGAAGATCTTAATTTCTCCCTTGGCAGTGATTTTATGCTGATAAATCACAGTTTGCTCTGCATGTTTCAGTTCAGAGAGATCTGCACAGGCTGACAGCATTAACAGCCTCCTTCAGGAGCAGTTGAAACCCCCTTCAGCTCATTTAGGACATGAGGTACACAATCTGTATATAGCGTGCATCAACTTTTAAACTAGATCCATGCAAATTATTTGAAGTTTTAATACCAAAATCACAGAAAGGTTTGGGTTGGAAGGGACCCTAAAGACCACCTGTTTCCAACCCCCCTGCCATAGGCAGGAACACCTCCCACTATCCCAAGTTGCTCAGAGCTCCATTCAGCCTGGCCTTGGACATTTCCAGGGATGGGGCAGGCACAGCTTCTCTGGGCAACCTGTGCCAGGGCTTCACCACTCTCACCTGTGCCAAAGTACAACAACCATGTGTTCATTGCGCAAAAATTAGATCCATGGCCTCATATATCCTCAAGTTTGGAATGGGGGCACCATAGTAAATAATTTTATTAATTCATTTAATCAGTGAATTTAAAGCTAGAAAGACAATGAGTAGACATTTAATATGGAGGTGCACATATTAGATTGTGCACACTAGCCTGGCTATATACTCCAATAATTTTGGTTTGATAAAGCAATAATATTGTATTGGCTAAAATATGCCTTTGACATTTTTATAGCCCCTTGAAAAGTTCCACAGGTGAATATTTCATTGCTTTCCCTATAGCTTGTAATAATGAATAATCACTTCCATTGTTACATTTCTACTTGTAATATTTAGGGCTTCTATTCCCATTATCCTTTTCTCTGATTGATTAAAGACCAACTGTATGCTGAGTCTTTCCTCCTTGAGAACATTTTCACAGATTCTAATTGCATTACTGTTCAATTATCTTTTTGATAAACTCCATGGAATGAAGAATTTGAACTGAGATTGAATTTCTCATTGAAAGCCATTTCCAGTAGTTTGAGATTTGCCTTCCAATTTTTCAAAAGTTCTTTAAATATGAAGTAATTCAGAATTTATGTATGAAATATTCCAGAATTTTGTGATCTAATCCCATGCACAAGACTTTCACCTGCCAGATAAAGCTGGAGTCTTATCTCCTTTCTAATAAAGAAAATAAATCAGTTTTTCTCTAAGCTGCAAAGGGAAGTTTTAAATGGAGACAGGCATAGGCTATAAGCTGTATTTAGATTTGAATGAAGATCTTCATACGTCCTAAACTAATGCATGGAGAAGTTACTTGGAGTAATTTCATGGCCAGTCCTTTTGTATTAAGGCTTCTTGAACTTCCATAGAGCTGAAAATGAGGGTCTACAAGATAAATATGTCTGCAAAAGTGCTGCCAGCCTGAGTGAGGCATCTGGCTGTTTCCTCTGCCCTGAAGAAACCTTGATATTAGCAGACAATTTCTGTGTAGTGAAATAAATTTTGCTAATTGCCATTTTTCTTCCTCTTTTTACAATAGCCTTGGGTACATTTTCCCGTTGCTTTGTCAAGTGGGTCAAACTCTTCTTTTACTTCCCTGACTTCAATAGCCTGATTACTACCAGTTGTTTGGTAGCCTAACATCTGCATTGTTTTATTCTGTATACTTTATTGAGCATGGGTGTTGGACTCTGGCTTTTGGCTGGGACTGACCAGCAGAAGGAAAGGAAGGATAAAAAGTCCAGGATAAAAAGATTAAATTTGAAGGTATTGAGGGTTTTGTTTTAAAAAAATGATCCCTTCTATGTGTGAAATACCTTAATTGAAAAACAAAGTCAAAATGGAAAGATAACAAGCCAGTTTCTTTTTTAATCTCATTTTATACTTGGAATTTCAATTTTCCCCCCTTCATTAATCCCACAGATGCTCCTCATATTAATTTTTCCCCCTCACATTAATCCCACAGATGCTCAGGGAAATGGGAGATTCATTGCAAGGTCTACTGATCCTTTCATTTGCTTTGCTGGAAAGGTCTGCACAGTGAGCAAAGTGCTAACCCTAATCCTGCCCTTTCCTTTCTATTGTCCTCAGTGGAAAATGTCCATTCCATAATTCCCAATCAGATGTGGCATTTCCCATGTGCCAGTGAACAGGACGGGAACTCAGTGAAATGAATAAATATTCCCCAACTGAAAAGATATTTTTTCCTGCTTCATTATCACAAAAATTCATTATCACCACGTGCTGAAATTAGATTAAAAGTGGTGAAGATTGCAGGAGACGAGAGGCTGGATCATGCAACTACACCATGCCCAGGAAAATGACTTTCCACCAGTCTCTCTTTTCCTTCAGGTTCCATCAGGACACAGCCTGAGCCATTTCACCTTGAGCTCCTATTAAGGCAGGCAGAACAAGTGTGAAAACCTGAAGTTAAAATCTGCTTTATAGGTCTTCCAGAAGATAAGGTACATCTGATTTTCAGGAAACGCTGCACCCTTACGTCCTTGACATCTCTTCTACTATTGTAAGCAAGATGCTCAAAAGATTGCCAGGTGATCCTTTTTGGTTGGCCTAAAGTCAAATCTATTTGTAGAAAACTAAGGAAAAACTCAAAACTCCTGGACAAGCAAACTGAGACACTCTCCTGTCTGATGTGAATCTTCAAATGCCAGAGGAAGCCAACAAGTCCATGAAAACTTCTGTGAAGCCAGTCTGGGGCTGATGTGCTTTAAAGGCTGATATACTTTAGGTGTTTTGAGAGATACTCTGGTGATGTGCCCCAGCACAGCACCCTGGAACTCATAACCTGGATTTTTGTAAATGATGAGAGCTGCATCCTGACCTAAGGTTAGCAGAAGTGTGACGTGCTCAGTCTTATTGACGTTGTGTTTCTTTTCTTTTCCAACACTGAATGCTGTTTAAATTACAACAGAAACCTCCAGCAGTCCTGATAATAGGGACAAACCTGACTTGTAGCTCCAAGTAATATATATGCTTCACCCCAACACTGCAAGATATTAGCTCAAGGCATGTCAGCCTCTTGGGTTTTAATTAATGAAGTTCCTGTTAAGGACATTTTTTTCATCACTTACTCTATTCCAACACATTTCTTTCATTTGAAACCTGAGTGCTCTGCCAAGCAGGCCCACAATGTCAGAAGGGGAGGGAGTGCCTGTCTAAACTACAGTCGTGTCTCTGTTCAACTTGATTCAATTTAGTAGAATTTCACTTCATTGAATGACAAGATGCAGTATTTTGACAGTTGCCTATTTATGCTAAAGTTGAGGCATAATAAAATCAGCTTGGCATCTGGCTCATTCTATCTGTAGCTTTTACTTTAAAATGATGGGGGGATTTTTTGTTTGACTGACATTACTGTTTAGTGTCTGATTTGTTCTCTTGGCCTGTTTACCCATGCATTTGTTGACTTTTGTTTTCGTTGGATTTTTTTACTGTTGCTGTTAAAGAAAAATTTTCCTAAGAAACTGGCATTCTGTGCCTCAAACACGCCCTTCCTCAGCTGCAAACCTAAAAAAGTGAAAAGGAAGGAATCTCTTCAAATCTTACTGGACAAAGTTAAATGCAACAAACTGAACAAAAAACTCCTGGAGTTTTAAAGCAACAAATGCTGAGGCTGTGAGTAAGAGGCATTATGTTTCTGAGGCAAAATCCTCTCCTGGCTCTGGTATGAAGTTTGTGTGATGCGGGGTTGACAGCCCCTGCAATGGCACCTTTGTATGTTTGTTTGTTGGGCTCCCCACCCCAACTCACAAGCCCCTCAAGAGAAATCTTTGTCCTTCCCTTTGTTGCAGAATATTCACTTGAGCCAGGAAAGGGTTTGGTTCTCTTACCCCTACCATCAGAGCACAGACCTGGGCCCTGAGGCTCTGGTAGGCACCTGCTCCTCAGTCTAAGGGCATTTGCTTTAGTCTTAGTTGTCCCAGTGTGAAACAACCTTTGTCCTGTACAGACCCAGAAAGATTTCAAGACCCAGGCCCAAACCCGTATTTTTCATGCCCAGTGTTGACCTCTGGGCATCTCTCTGGGGATTTTGTGAAGAATCTGTCCATGTGTTGATGCGCATCAAAAACCAAAGAAACAAACTAACAAAACCCAAAAATCACCTCCCCATAAACACACTTAAGCTCTCTGGTCAATAACATGCTTTATTGAAAAAAAAAAAAAAAAGCCATGTTTTGTGATCTGTATATTAGATCCAATGCAAAACCACTTTTTGAGGTACCTTCTGAATGAAGTAGGTTGTCACGGTCCTTATCAATTATGATCACCACAAATCTCTACCCGTGCCTGAGTACCTTGTTATCCCAGCCATCATCACAAGGTTTTCTTTCAAGCTGAGCACTCAGCTGCAGCCCTGTCACCTGGAGAGAGGACAGGCACTGGGCTCCAGTTTGTTGTCCTGCCAGCCATGAGGGGATCCCACCCTCTATCCCTGACTCTTGGAGCTGGGATCTGCCCTGAGCTCTGCCTCTGCAGAATGGCAGCCAGGTACAGCTCTGCACCATGCTAAAGCCTTTAAGAGGATGATGGATGTTATAAAGTGTAGTAGGAGCTTACAATTGCATAAATGTAGCATCTATCTTTAGTTATCCCTGTGCTAGAATATCCTTAAAAATTCTGGATAGTTGTTATTTTTATAGTTTGCCTTTTGTTCCATGTGTTTGTCCCAAGAATTACAAGCACAAAGTAATTTCAAGCTCTGACTTCATGCTCAGCTCTCTCAGGGACGTCAGATTGGAGCACATCACCTGGATAACCTAATCCACTCCCCTCCGAGCAAAGACGTAACAGATGCTAAGCCTGGGAGGTCCCCTAAGGGCCTTTTCTATGTTCAAATCCAAACATCATTGCCGGCATTCCCCAAGACTCAGGGAAAAAAAAAATAAAATTCATCTATAGCTCAAGAAAGGAAAACAACCTTTAAACTATGCCATTCCACAGGATGAGCCCAGGAGACATTCAAGTCATTGCCATTGGTTTTTGGCACCTTTAGTTGCAGGACACTGGCCAGGGGAAAATGCCCAAGGAAACCAACCAATGCACAAAGTTATTAAAAATCTGATATGGAGAAGACTTTCTTGGCCTTCTAATTTATGAATGGCTCAAACTTAAGCACAGGAGCAAAAAGAAATCAAGAGGGAAACTACAGTGCACCTGACCCCTTGTCCCATGTCAGGCTATGATGAATCTGAGCAAAATAGGGAAAAAACAAACACCAAAAATCAGCAGCCAAGTTGTTCATCAAAGGTGGGAAAAAAATTTTCCTGGCCTCTCTAGGCATCCAGTGGAAACCCTGAAGCATGGAATTAATTAAATACAAAGAAACATAATTAATTTAATTAAATGCAGCCCTTTTAGAAAGAGTTGCTCTAATTAATGCCTGCTCCTGCAAAAGCTTATGAATGTATTTAACCCCATTCCCAAAGACAATATTTGCAGGATCTCGATTAGAGCAGCCAAGAGCTCACTAATGTGAGTGCAAGTGAACGCTTTGCACTTACAGTGTGAAAACAGACACAAGAAACACCATTTTAAACAAAAGAGATCAAAACATCCCTTGGTTTAATATCCTCTGGGGCCAGGAGGCACCATTCAGATTACCTAGACTGACTTTCTGCGTAATGCCAACCACAAAACCTTGCTGTGTGATTCTCACATTAGGTCTGGCAGACTCTGATCCTGCCAGATCCTGCCACCCATTTCCACAGCAGAAGGTTTGGTGGGGCTTTTTGGTACATCAATTTCACCCTCTGATAGCACTTGGCAGTCGCTGAGCTCAAATTTATTAAGTCAAATCATTTGCTAATTAAGTGGCAGACCTTATCATATCATTGGTCTTAATCAGTTCCCACACAACAAAACCTATTAAATAAAACATCCCAGCTGAAAGCTTTGGAAATGAGTCTCAGTCACCTCCAACAGAGTTTGGGAAACTAAGGCTCAGAGACTGACAGTTTGTTACCATTGCATTGTTGTGTATTCCAGGATCTAGTAGATCTGCCATATTTCCTAACCTTCAAAACTTGGTGTGAATGGCTGTTGTTCTTTTTTCCCCCACCATTACCAGACATCTTAGAGGGATGTTTTCCTAAAAGGATGTTTTACCTGGAGAGACTGGTAAACTTTCATTGAAGAGTGACATCTTGTCACTTGCTGTGTATATTTCAGTATTTAATATTTCAAGGTTGCCTCCTCATCACAGCTGATGTGCATTATCTGCAGCTCTCAGAATTTACAATCCTCTGCTTCATCCATTACAGGGCCAGGAAAATTGTCTCCATATCAGATTTGTCCATGAATTTAGGTGGTGTTATTTTAGCTGTTGCAAACATTGAATATTACTGCAGCAGAATTCTTCACATTTCCACAGTTCACCACACTTAGCACTATGCATACTTTGAATTCTTAGAATGGGATTAATAAGGGTTTTGAGAATGAGCATTGTGATTTTGTGGAAATATTGACAGCTTTTCTGAGAGTTTAATTCTTTTGAGAGACACTATAAATATGAGGAGACGTTATTTTTAATGCAAGTTCACCTTTTTGGTGTTAATTCATCTTGTAGTCCAAAGTAAGGCAAATGTTATTAACCTCTATCTCCAGATAGGAAGCAGATGCAAGAGATCTTAGCTGTTCTTCCCAAGGCCTGTTACGAGGTTTGGCTCAAACGTCAACATGAGTGAATGTTTTACTCTTAGTGATAGGTTGGTTTAGTTTCCTATTTAGTATTGGTTGAAACGCTGCAAATCCCCCTTAGAGACAAAACACGGCCTCCTTAAGAGAAAATTGTTCTAAAAGCCTTAGTGACATTTTCCAAGGTATTTTGTGTGTTTTCTCCTCATTTCCTTGAAATTGCAGTGAGAAGGAATTTTATCATCAAAGTGAGCAGAACTGGCAAGGCGTGAATGAACACAAACCAAAGAGGCTCCCGGTCGTGTCTGCCTTCGATGAGATCCATACACGGCACCTTTTCGCTCCGTCTGCGGGGAGATCCCAGCTGTCATGAGAGTGTTCCTTCTGCAAATTTCAATTCCCCTCCAGACCTTGAGGAAGTGACTAGAACGTGCCCAGATTCATACAGTTCATTGGGTCACTTTTATGAAATCCTTCAATCTTCTTCTCTTTTTCTAAGGTTGGGGTTTTTTTGTTGTTTCCTAGTTGGCCATATAAGCAGCCGTTCGGGTGTAGAAAGACTAACATCCACACAGGTACCTGAACAGCCAGGCACCCCGGGCCCTTGCAACTCCTTCTTGAAAAAAATAAACCCAAAGCAATTAAATAGTTAGGAAACTTGCTGGAGGAATAGCAAAGTGCAGGTTCAAATCATGGTTGTAAGCATGGATTTCAGCGAGGCTTTTGCACAGCTCAAGCAATAGCTCTGGGCACTGGGCAGACATAAATTGCCCTCACCTATTGGTGATCAAAAGGGACAGACATTTGCAAAGCACTTGAAGAAGCAATATTTGTTGATGGAAAAGGTAATTGTTGACTATGGATCAACCAAATCCTGGTTATTAATTAAATCCTTGACAGAGCCTCTGCTTGGCAGGGGGGCAAGGAGTGGCTCCTTTATTCAGCCTGCACTGTGCTTGTCTCACCTGAACTAAGGTGGTACCAACTCCTGGTTTTACCTCTGGGCACCAAACACACAACATACCAACCACAGGCTCTAGAAACACCCAGCTGGACCAGTTTAACATTTTTTCAGACATTCATATTTATGGGACACTGTGTGGTTATAACTGAGGCATGCAAAGAAGTAGAGTACTGTCAGGTGGGCTCAGATGTACACCACAACAACACAAATCAACCTCAGCTATAAACTGAAGCAAATTCCCTCTGCCCACATTGCTCCTGAGCTACATTTCATTATCTGTTGAATGCCTGATGCCAAAGGCAATTTCTTTGCATATCTACCTCTGCTATCTTGTTTCACTTTCCCCTCCCTCCAAATGAGTACCAATTACTGAACCCTGCTGTTCATAATTCAGGCAGACTTGGGGCTTCTTTATATCTCCGTGATTCTTTCTGGTTCATTTGTTCCAAAAGAACCTGACAAATGGCGTCAAAGATTATTTGACCTTGACTTCCACCGTCAGCCTTTCCTGCCCACATGTAGCAATAGGGAAGAGGATTTCATGGGCCTGAGTCACCAGGGCCAACCTGAGCTGAGGATACTCCATTATTGTTGACGTGGAAGGAAACAGGAGCGTGCCAAGTGTCCTTTCAGTCACTGCAGGGTACTCCTGGAATACACTCTAACATCGATCACCTGCCCAAACCGCTCAAATCTTCAATGAGCCTGAGATCAGAGACAGGCTTAAAAGAATAGAGAAATCATTTTCATTCTAGCTGTCAAAATTTCATATAAAACGTTCAGGTTACAGGAAAAGGATCCTGTTACTCTGCTGAATTTGATCAACACTTATACTTTTTCCAAAACCTCAAGATCTAAATGAATTCTCTTCCCTGGGCTTAAAAACAAAACAAAGCAGCAAGCAGGACACAGATGTGACATGGGGCAATAATTTCTCAGAATATTGCAAAGACCATGGTGTACTGTTTCATGTAGACACTGAAAACATCATACTTATACCCAGAGTTTGCCAAGAGGATGTCAAGAACTTAATTTTGAACTCTAATCTCCAACCTAATATGGTAACAGCAAAGAGCAGAGTGGTGCACACACTGCCTTTATTTGCCTTTGCTGTATATTCAGAGGCTTCTCTACCCAGGCCAGTTGCTGGGAACCAAATTCAGGTGTGAGTTTACAGCAAACACTTCCTTTTGCACTACAGTCTCATCCAGACACACTTTCCACAATTAAGTGTGGAGCTGGCTGTTTTACTGCCCTGGACATAGGGAAGAGACTTCCCAATCCCCAAATGTTTTGAACAGCCATATTACTTGCTTCAGGGTTAGGCACCTCATTGCTATTTACGCCAAAATCTGTTCCAAAATCTCAGCTCTATCCTTCCCCGATTCAGTGCTTTGTGAAGACCATGGAATCATGGGATAAACTGAATAAATAACAAAAGACTGAAGTAAAGACTGTAGTGGGATTAGAAACTTCACATGCCTATTTTATATGAATAAAAATCAGATTTGCCATTGAACTGGCTGTGATGAAAATGCAAGAAAGCGTCTGAGAATATTTGGAAGCCTTTCCCTCAGTAATATATAGAAAGCAGATACTGATTCCTAAATAATTACTGAGACAAAAGGTATGTTTCAGCTGGAAAGCACAAAACATCTGACTGCAAATATGATACATGGAAAGAATGACTCACATACTAAAGGGGGTGATTCAAAATGGAATTATTTACTCTTGAAAATATCTGTTCATGGGATGACTTGAACGAAATATTGAAACTAAGGATTATAATGCATTTACACTAAGCAGGAGTTTCAAGGACAGATGTTTGAAGGAAGAGGGGAAAGTATTACACAGGGGAAGGAAAGTGTTGCCTTACTGCTAGAACATGGACTTGAAATCCAGAAAATAAATAATGAGTCTCTTTGCTAAGGCTTTGCACTACTAAGACATTATGTAGCTGTCTTTTGGGGTGAGGAGATTTTTTTTCTCTATTTCAGTTCCCCACTCTACCAAGTCATTCCTTGTTTTTTAGGGTCATTGTGAGGTTTAACCCGTCGATTTTCTAAGCACATCCTGAATGTCTCAGATGACATCAGCATAAGAATTGAAGGAGGCATTTTTTTAGGCAAGAACAAATAGTCAGGAAGGATTTTGATTCAAAGGAGCTGAAAGCAAATAGCATGAGCATCCTTAAGCAAAATTGAGATGACTTCACTGCTGATGATAAGCGAGTATTCAACTGTTGTACTCTTGAGAGCAATCAATATGTTAGAGGAAGACAGGGCTTTTTTTATTAACCAGAAAACTCTGTTGGGTCAGTGTTGCAAATGACAGTTAATTTTTAAAGGATTTACATTTAAAAAACCAAAAACCAAAAAAGCTTGCCTTTTTCTAGCTCAAAATGTTCAAATTATTATACAGATAACAGGATCAGCACCAAGATACTGCAGCCCCAAAGCACCTAGCTCCTGCTCCGGGTCCCACACAACCTTGTATCCAGCTTGAATATGCGCTTTCTGCATGAATTACAGTAGAGAACAGCTTTCAGAATCATCTTTTCCTTCTTACAGTTGGTGGAGAAGGTATTTAATTTACAGCCAGGGTTTCACAGAAGGATAAGCCTTTGGAGACAATACAGAAGCTGAAGGCAATGGGTCTGAGACGATGCTTCTTATTTTAAATTACAGAAGCTTTCATCTCTGACTATGGTTGGATGCCATTTTCCCTCTTTATCCTCCTTGTATCTGTTAAAGTATTAAACTAATCAAAATAGTAAATATTAACAAATCACAGGGCCTGTCATATCTTAAAGGCATTCAGCACTGGGGAAACATTTATTTCTATGATGGAATATTGCATGAGCAGTTAAAGCCTTACAGAGCAACAATAAGTTCCTCCAGAGCATTCATCTAGGTCTACTTCAGAGAGACAGTAGCATCCACAGTGATCACTGCCTCATCCCTGCAAGTGTCCAAGGCCAGGTTGAATGGGGTTTTGAGCAATCTGATCTCATGGAAGGTGCCCCTGCCCAGGGCAGGTTGGAATAAGATGGTATTTTAGGTCCCTTCCTACACAAATTATTCCACGATAATCCCTGTCTCAGCTTCTAGTTGGTGTTTCAGCTACACAAGTATTACATGTGTTCATCCTACCTATATGTGTTGAACACAGGTGTTCTCCTTTAATATTTTTTAAATCCCTTACAAAAGAGACGTAACCTGTTGACAGCATTAGGAACCCTGTTCTAACTACCTACATACCTCACCTTGGCAGGGTCTAGTCAGGTCTGGACACATGTGCATTGGTTTAATCAGAGTCTTACAAAGTCATATCTGCTCTTATAGAGCCTAATTCTGTGACAAATAAAGTCAGCTGAAAATGCCCACGCTGACTTAAAACCACAATCCAAAAGCCATCAGTATCTACAGCCAATACCTAAGGGAAAACCTGGGGCATCAAGTGGTGCTTATGAAAAACTGCAGCTGAACACCTTTAAGGAAGTTTTAGGAAGTTCATTTTGGGGTAGTACATTCTGCAGGATTTATTTCTTTTGAAATGTTGTTTCAATGCTTTCTGTTCCGTCCTGAAGGATATAGGGGATTCCTGCAACATGCTGTCAGAACAGCCAAGGAAGATTTTGGGTTTATCCTTCTGCCTTGTGGTACATGTCTCAAAGACAAGGCTTTTCGATACAAAGGACTATGTGGAAAAAAAATCTGCAAATGTGGGGGAAAAAAATCGCCCTCAACTTTATTTTTTGAGATGATGTGTCATAGCCTTTCTAGTTAAAGTGCTTTCACTAGCAATCTGCTTAGGAAAATATGAAATCAGAATATTAAAAAGTGGAAATTAGACATTTGCCTTTGTAGATACATAATAAACAGTCAAACTTAATTAGTTTCAAAATACGTGGTAAGTATAATCTACCAGTACTGCATCCAAAATTAAATGAAACCACGGAAAAGATCTGCAGAGCAATGTGTTTGGCATCTGCTCGGCTCCTCAGAGTCACTCTTCATGACTGCTCAGGGCAGGATTTTCTATGGCAACTCTTTCTGCTTGCACAGTAATCAGTCACTCAAATATGCAATCAGTCCTTAAAAAAAAGGAGGAATTTAATTTGTGCTGTGAATTCCAGATCTCATGGAGAAGGACCATACTAAGTTCATCCAAGGAACATGGTTAGCTAACATGGAACAGTGTTCAGCTAGGGCATGTATGTATATAAATATATATATATATGTCTCCACACTACTAAAAGTTGTGTCCCATTTAATACTATAAAAATGCACAGTCTTTTACATTCTGTACTTCTGCTGAGGGCTACAGAAATCCTGGGCTACAAAAATCTTGGGCTACAATGCCTGCAGAGAGACCATGGCTTTGTCCTGGCTTGTGGGCTGCATTATCTTTGTACTTTTGTATTGATACTGTTGCTATAATGCAATGAAATGTTGCGGTGCTCTCTGTGTAATACTGTTAAGTTGCATTTTCAAGAAGAGAAACTAAAGAACTAAGCAATGTAATCTAAGACATGAACAGTATCATCAAGGTCTAAAGCTGACCCTTTCTTCTCAAATGGTGAATTTTTTAATGGAAAATCTCTCTTTGAGTGGAAATCAATACAGAAGTTCTTAGTCTTCATCTAAAATTGTTATTCAGAATAGTGAGGACTAGTGATTTTCTTCTGCTAACCTCATCATGTTATTTCATACCAATTGTGGGAAACCATCCTTAGGTAAGTGATAGTTGTATTATTCCCAACAAATGCTTGTTTTACCTGTTCTTGAACACCTCCTGTGTCGGAGATTCCACAGCCTTGCAAAGCAATCCATCTCAGCACTTAATTACATTTATGTTTACATTTTTCCCCACAGGCTATCCTAAATCTTTCTTGTTGCAATTTAAACTTATTACTTCTTGTTCTACCTTCACTAGATGTGAGGATAGTTTATTCCCTTCCTCTTTACTGCTAATTTCACATATCTGAAGAGTAGTTTTGCAACTCCATGAAAGAAAAGCCTAGATAATCCTAATTCCTTCCACTTTCAGGTCATATTTTGTAGCCTTCTTACCATTCTTGTTGAACTTTTCATGTGTGCCCTGCCACTGGACAATATCTTTCTAGAACTGAACAGAATAATTAAATTTAAATTTAAGCAAAGCAAGTAGAGCAGAAGGAGTATATCACATATTTTATTAACAATATTCCCTATTGTCCTTGTCAAATACCATCTAATTTTTTACCAGTCATTTCTTTATTTTGTGAAAATTAATTTAATTCTGCTTTGGTCCCTGTATATACTTTCAGAATTCACTTTTGGATGCCTGCATAATTTATGATTCTTATATTTAATGAGTTTTCTCTCCCCTCTCTCAGCAATTTATTCATGAGAGGATTGAACCTTACCACAGAGGACAACTACAAGCCCCTGTTCATGACACCTTTCCTGGTAGAGAGTGTAGTATTGGCAATCATTAGTTTCTCAGCAATTTCATCTCTCATTATTGTCTCTTTGACTTGCTCCAAAGAATACTGTTTAAAACAATATCAAAATCTTATTAGAGGCAGGATAAAACATCTATGCTTCTCCCTTGTGCAAAAGGTCTGTTGCTGTGCCAGAAAAACTGTTTGGTTTGACAAGATTTCTTCCAAAAAAAATCCACAATGGCCATTTCTCCTCTAATGCTTTTTCACAGGCACTATAATTCCCACTTCACAAGTCTGGACCACAGAGTCACTTGCCTTTAGGATTTGGTGGGAGACCTGAATAGCTTGATTTGCAGAACAGGTTCCTGGAGTTCATAATTTCCTTCCTGCCCTCCATCCACCTTGATCGTAACAGTACCAGCAGACTGGAAGCTTCTATATCTTTCTTATTCACCTACAGATGATGATATGGGTGTTGTTTCAATACTAACTACAGCCCAACCTCTGACTCCCAGCCATAGGATTTAAAAAAAGTGCATTTTCAAAATTTATTTCCTGCCTTACATCTAGACCTCAGTGATGGAGGATTGGGAGTAGCAGCTGTGCTACTGTTGCCCCAGCAGCTGCTCTGGATGATGCATCACGTTGGGTTTTGCTAACAAGAGGGCTCCTGTGCCTGCTCCCACCCCAGGAGCACCAGCTGAGGGGTTTTCTTCACTGGCCTCTGCAGACAGAGCTGCAGTTGCTCAGCTGGAGAGGAGCCAGCTAAGTTTTGAAAACCAAGCAGCTTCATTAGTGCAGTGCTTGTACCTAAACAGATCCTAAGTGTGCAGGAAGCTCTGGGCTCTTCAGTGAGCTGCTTGTTGCTTCGGGATCAGAGCTGATTCACCCACACCCGAGCTGGAGACCTGAGGATGTGAGCACAGCTCTGCTGCCTGTGAAAGGCCATGAGAACAAGTTCAGTTTGTAATGCACACTCAAGGATGGGCTGCACCTTCTCCTTGGAGAGAAAAGAATTTGCATCCATTACGTCAGTATATTGAAGAATTATAGATTCATAGAATGGTTTGGGCTGCAAGAGACCTTAAAAATTATCTAGTTACAACTACCTGCCCTGGGCAGGGCAGGGACAACTTCCACCCAGAGTCCCATCCAACTTGGTCTTGAACACTTCCAGGGATGGAGCATCCACAGCTTCTCTGAGCAACCTGTGCCAGTGTCTCACCACCCTCACAATAAAGAATTTCTTCCTAATATCCGATCTAAACTTACTCTCAGTTTAGAGTCATGTATGACATATATAAAGTCCTCTTTCCAATGTTATCCTTTTGTGTCCCTAAATGTCCTTCTAGGCAACCAAAGAAGTGTTACAATTTATCTTTTTTCCTTATAGATGAGGACAGTGGGAGGAAATGGGTCATGGTAAGGATGGTTTTCAGCTCAGGTCTCTAGTCAGTCACCCTACATACAACTGCTGGATTATGAGAGAGATCCAGTTGTTGGGATAGTTCTAAATAGTTCATGGGAGAATGAGAAGGCAGAGGATGACAGCTCAACTAGTCCACAGATACGTGCAAATTGGATTATTCTTGGTTTTGGCCTTTATTAATGAACACACCCTGAAAGTCCATGCTTCCCATCACAAACCCAGCACAATAAGCCACTGCTTTCCAAACATTTTGACCCCAAATCTCCAAAGAGCCACCAGATACTTTTCACATACTTTAGAAAGCAGAGACTGGTTTCTAAAAGCACTCTCCAAAACTCCTTAGGAGGCAGAGAAGCCAATGGCTCCCAGATGTCCCACTGCTTCCCTGCAGAATAACCTTAACTAGGTGCTCAGCTGGCTCCAGGGCTTCAATTCATCTGCTTCTCTCCACATCAGTAATTTTGGGTCTCTTGGCATCAATGTAGGAAGACAGCTGCCTGCCATGGGCAAGGTAGAGGATCCACACCTGGACAGCCTGCAAACTGTAATTCAGGAGGCTACACTGCCACAAAGACACCGTGCAATGTGTCACTTGGCTCGGCCTCAGTGCTGGAACTGGCTCCCAGTCTTTGTATTTCACAGTCTCACCTAATATATTACTGCCTGACCTGCCACCAAAGCCCAGGAACAGGAGGGTGAGAGATTTCTGTCCGTAGGGTAATGGCTACAGAGGTGGGTCTGCCTTACACTTCTTATTAACCCTGGCATACCTCCTGTTTAATTCACAGAATGTAAAAACCAGAGAGGATTTAGTTCACAGTACATTTGCAAAAGAGCTTAGACTATACAAATAAGCATCTTGCAGCAATTGCAAGTAGAGGCAGGTTCCAGAAGGGGAAAAAAATAGTCTGATGCATGTCATCTTGTGGTTTTTTGCTAGATTAATGAAAAGCCCACACAGCATAATTATGTTTACAATAAGCTTACAGGATTTTCCCACAAGGTAGAGGAGAGTCATAGAGGGATCAGGTTAAACCAATTATTTAACCTTTACAGAGCTAAACTTGCAAGTGTTTCAGAGGAAAGGAAAATGAACTATTTTATTGGTTGCTTACAAACAGGTATTAAAATAGTGGTTTTTTTTTTTAATTCCATCACATTGCAAGAGCACATCCTGGCAGATTCAATTCACATGATTGGGAAACAAATCGTTGGGTGCCTAAATGACTTAAATATTCCATTACTGACTCAAGTTTGCTTTTTGTTACCATTAATGAGTCTCCTCACAAGTAATCTAACATGTCTGATAAGGCTCTTCCCAGAACATGGCATCCAGATTGAGGAGTTTTAATGACAGAGTGAACAAATAAATCATTGAGCTCGACTGGGAGATGTTGCATTCACCAACGTCAAGATTTCCTTTTCTGGAGCTGTTTTTTTGGGCTTGAAGCAAGTGGGCAATGGTGGAAAGCACTGAAAAGAAAACAATATAGTATCATTTATCAGACCTTTTGCAATGTCAGCTCTCCATTGTTCTTGCTTAAAAAAAACCCCCATACTTCTTGGCTTCCCTAATTCATCAGAGAGACATGCAGTTGTTCTGGTTTAGACATTAACATTTGTTTTGTTTATTCCAGTTCCAGTGGGCAAAAAATCAAGTAAACCTGATTAATTCAGTGGTCTACCTATGATTTTTGCAAAGGATATGGCAAGCTATGATATAGTAGAGTTTGAGAAATACAGATACAACACCCTAGGGGATAAATTCTATGGATGTTGTTGACAGAGCATCTGTCTAAATGATCTTACAGCTAGTACGGGGCAAAATCAATTTTATTTTCACTTTGCTGACAATTTGAAAATATAGGGAAAAAAAAACCATTACTGCTCAAAATTCAAATACTTTGGCAAACTGCATCCTGGAGAAAACATTCAGAACACTTGATGTGTTTAATCTGGATTTGGGAGCGTCTTACTTTTCATTGAGATAAAAAGGGGATTTTGTAACAAGTTGTCATTCCTGTCGCAGAATACCAAATAATTTCTGTAAAAAATGCTCTCTGAACCCCACCAAATTACCAGCCAACTGCAGTCAGCAACATGCTTTACACATCAAATAATAATCAGCTGGCATATGAGAAGAATGTAAATGAAAACAATATCCAAATGGTCAACCTGGGGCTCTCCAGCTACACACTATAAAGCCATTTACACATGACTCCCTTTCACAGAATCACAGAATATTATGAGTTGGAAGGGACCCACAAGGATCATCTAGTCCAACTCACCATCTAATACCAGTACAGCGACCAAGAGCACATCCTAGAGCGTAATACCAACCTAGATGCCTCACGGTCTAGCAGGCCACTCCGAGCCGGAAGGGGCCCAGGGTCATCCAGCCCTACACCTCCCTGCTAGACCATGTCACTAAGCTCCTCGTCCAGTCTTCTCTTAAACACTTCCAGGGATGGCGACTCCACCACCTCCCTGGGCAGCCCATTCCAATATGCAATTACTCTCTCCGTGAAAAACCGCTTCCTAACGTTAAGATTAAACCTCCCCTGGCGTAGCTTGAGGCTGTGCCCTCTCGTTCTGGTGTCGTCAGCCTGGAAGAAGAGGTCTACACCCATCTGGCTGCAACCTCCCCGCAGGTAGCTGTAAACAGCAATGAGGTCCCCTCTGAGCCTCCTCTTCTCCAGACTGAACAGTCCCAGTTCCTGTAGTCGCTCCTCGTAGGGCCTGCACGGAGGTTGGGACTCACTGGGAAAGCCACCCCTCTGGCTGCAGAGAAATCCAGCCAGCACGAGCATCCCAGCCTGTGCTAGGATTGAGCACATGTTCAGAAATAAGTAATAAGACCCCACAGGGAGATGTTAACCTTTTCCACCTGTGAACACCTCCTGGCACTCCTCTGCTCCCTGTTCTGTCTGCTTTGTGTAGGGTAGGTCTCATTATTATGGTGATTTTGGCAAGCAGCTGTCAGGGTAAGGGAGATGCAGCACCTGGGCGTGCATGGGCTGATCCTTCCTCGATGTCCTACAGCAGATGACATTTACTCTTTAGAAGGAATCCCAGTTGCAACAACCAACAGTAAATTTGACGTACCATAGAGCTAACCTGGCCAAGAGACAGCTCAGTCTGCACACACGGAGATGTGCATCAAAAAATACTCAAATTTCTCATTGGCTTCTGTACAGCTTAGAGGAGATAATGCCTTGAACATTTCAAGAACAAGGTCAAACATTTTCAGTCACGGCATTTCCAGTTCAGAAACTCAGTTGCTATTTGGGCAGCACAGACGTCCGATTTTCCAGTTGTGCTAGTCAGACATAAGGGAACTATAATCTTTTCACACCTCTGAAAATTAAACCAATTACGTCTAGAAACCATAAAGGAATTGGGTGACTCGAGGTCTTATACAGGAGTGGGAATAGATATAGTAATGATTTGAGGTTTTTCCTTGCACATATTCCTCTCACCGGTGTAACCAGAGCAGTCAAAGCACTACAAAGTCAAAGAGTGATACTAAACCACCTGATAAATAGATCACATTTTCTGATTTACTTACATTGCTTCATGTAAAAAAAGCACAGGTAAAAGATAACTTCTGGTGTCATGTCATCTCTAAGATTATGTCCTGCCTCCATGTGAAAGAAAAACTTATTCTCTGCCACAATAACATTTTTTTTTTCCTTTTTGGAGGCAGAAATTTAGGTCAAAATGGTTAGCCATTTGCAAGAAGACTAAATTAATTTTTGGTGTTAAATTCTGGGCACAATTCCCTTCGATTTCTAATGGGGATCTCAAATTTTACAGCTGGTTGGCTGCTATGGTTGGGACGAGTATTTTGCATTCCCCGTGAGAATCTGCCCAGAATTGGCAAAGTTTCAAGCTTTTGAAACACCACGATTCACAGAGTTTTTAAAGATGTTGGGCAACCTGCCCAAAGCCTCTGTCTGCCCAGTTATTTTGTTATCTCAAGTGGCAGAAGTCCGAGAGGGTGACAGAGAAGCTCCAGCCCTGCTGATGGCCCATGTGGGTGCCAGGACCATAAATCCTTCTGCCAAGTCTACTTTTTCAGGCTTCCTTCTTGAAAACCTGGGAAAAGAAACAGAAAATGTTGACTGTAGAATGATGCAAAGGTTAGGAATCACCAAACTGAAGAGTACTCATTTGGCTTCAGTCTGGTTTCTTACATCTCAAATGGAGTTTATGTAGATTTTGATGGCTCAGTGGCGCATTTCCCATTGATCTTATTCAGTGCAATGAGGGTCTGTTCTGGGACCCAACGTTCTGAAGGAAGGACATATTTTCAGCACTGCTATCTCAGTGCTTTCAAAGTGTGAAAAGGGTAAGGAAAGACTAGAACATGAAGGTTGCAGGACAAGAATATATGTCTCTTGGTTAAATGAGTTGAGTTGGATTCACTTTTAACCTGGTGTCTATTCAGCCCATCTTTGGCCACTGAAGCCAAACTTTTATGACAAGTCCTTAACTTTGCATTTCTCATCTTCTAGGTAACATCATGGATTCTGACTTGCAGGAGCTGCTGTCAATCCTGACTGCAGCCAAGACCAGGTCTTGTGCCTTATACTGTGTCCCCCTAGATCCCACCTTCCATCTCCTTGTGCCTCGCTTCACTGACAGACCAAAAAGGATAACATCACTCCCTCCTCTCTATTTTGGGAAGACAAATGATTGAATGTTTGTGAAGCCTTCAGATCCTGTGGTGGTGAGCCCCACAGGAGAAGCCACAAGGAAATTAATAATTCTGTCTTCAGAATGAGATTTTTACTGTAAATAAGGCCTGGGGTCACACTTCAGATAATAAGCAGAGAACAAAATATTGAATTAGGAGAGCATCATCCATTCTGAATGAGGTGGTGGAAAATATACTAGCATTTAATTAAGGACTTATATAATTCATATACACAAGGAAAATGATTTAAGGTTCATTTTTGAGTTAAGAATTGATTTGCAACCTTAATAATACTCTTTTAAAACAATGCGTGGGTGGCATGTATGATTGTTATAGCCTGCCAGCCAGGTAATTCAAGGGAAGAGGGAAGCTTTGAGCTTTCAGCCCCTGGTCATTTCTTATGGATAATTCACTACCTGCACATCCTTCCTGGAAGCAGCTACATGTATGTTACTGATGGCTTATAAAAACAAAACAAAACCAGAAAGATGTAACGCAATATTTATTTAAAATCCCTGTTTTGGGAAATCATTGAATCATGTCTGTCTTGAGGCATTGTGGTTCCTTTTCTAAATACTTCTTACTGAAGATATTTCACCGTAAAACAACCAGTCTTAGGGCTGCCTGCTCCAGGGCCAGGGAAGAATTGTTTGAACAGCAACTTTCAGCCTTTCAAAATTAGAAATTCTTTGCTAAAACACCTTTTATTTTCTTTAAGATCAAAACCCACACTTTGTTTGAGAACATGAGTTATTATTTCAAGGGATTTTAAAAACTTGTCCAGAGTAGGATGGGGATCACTGGGTTTTTACCTGGGAGGCTTCTTCTTTTTTTTTTTTTTTAATTATGACAGCAGGCACCTGGAATCTGTCAGGGCTTTTGTCTGAACCCATCTGCATCTGTCATGCTGATCCCATTTCCAGTTTCAGACGTGATCCGACACAACAGAAACAGAAAATTGATGCTGCACTGTGAAGCTGGCATGCAGGGAAGATTTCTTGGCTGAAAATGACTGGGTCATGGTTTAGGGACACTTGTAGGACCTTGAGACTCTAACACTGATCAGAAAGGTCAGGAATTAACCTTCAGGACGATTCTAAAAATCCACTTTAGTACAGTGGTAAGTGTCCCCACCTGGCACGTGGGAGACCCGGGTTCGATTCCCGCCAGGGAGACAGTGTTAAGAGTTGGACTCGCTGATCCTTGTGGGTCCCTTCCAACTCAGAATATTCTGTGATTCTGTGATTCAACAGGGCTGAATGAAGCAGAGGAGGAAACCCTGACAGAAGCATTAAAGCTCCACTTGTATGTCATAGAAGTGTCAGATACATGTGAACAGACAGGGACTGCTTAAAATGAGCAAAATTGGCCAATATCTAATAACAGAGGGGACAAGTGTATCATCCCTGTATCACATGCATATCGAGCCACTGGGGGGGTAAATACAGAGGCAGTAACAGAGCAGTGGATATTGCTCTTCCCAGTTCCTGTGATTATTAAGTGTGCAGATTTACATGAGGAAAATCCCCAAGAGGCACAACTCAAGAGCATCACTAGTGTAAGTGTCTGGAAGCCAATGAAATGGAACATGTTTTCATGAGTAGGAAATCAATGATTTTATTTTTTTTTAACCACTGTTTCCTCTTGTCAAGCATCTACATTTCTTTAGTGAACATCTGAAATTAGAGCAGCGTGGCAAAGAAAAACATCAAGCCCCTGCAGGTCCAGAAGAAGTCACCAAAATTCAAGATTTGACCTTACAACCTCTGACTTTAACCACCCAGGATATATGATTTGCTCTAACAGGAAGATAACACTTCCCTGTCTTAGTGATGCAATCTGAGATGTGAAGAAAAAATTTATTTTCTCCTGACAAATACATGAGTCAGAAGGCACTTTAATTGGGGAGTGGGGGGGGAAGGAACTGGCTTCTCATCCCACAAAAAGTGCCCCCAAATCCAAGAGCCCGCTCATCTGGCTTTCTGGAGGAGGGGGGAAAAATTCTCTTCCTCTCTGTCCACTCATTCTTTTCTCTTTTCACCTTTTCTTTTCGTTTGTTTTTCTCTCTCTTTTCTTCTTACCAAGTAAAAAGGCAAGCTTGCTTTCCTGAGCCTCCCAGGAGGGTTTAAAATATTCCTACAAATGCCACCAAAAAGACTCTAAGGGTATCTCTCCTTGGGACTTAATTAGTAGAAAGAACTATGCAACTACCAAGTGTATGCAATCAAATGTACGTTTAAGGGAAATCCACTTTAGTACAGTGGTAAGTGTCCCCACCTGGCGTGTGGGAGACCCGGGTTCGATTCCCGCCAGGGAGACAGTGTTGAGTTGGACTCGATGATCCTTGTGGGTCCCTTCCAACTCAGAATATTCTGTGTGATTCTGTGTGTAATGCAATCTAATAGCCATTGGCACAGTGAAATCTAACATGCCAGATTGTACCTGAAAAGAAGGGGTCTAGACAGCACCTTTGCTGTCAAAAAAAACCCAAACCAGAGATAGCAAGTGAAGATAATAAACAATATTTTCTCTGTTGCCGGCTCATCAGTTCTTATTTAACCAGCCAATGCAACAAAAGCTTAATACAAAAATACACTGCAACCTTCTTTTACCCCTCCCTCTTCTGCTCTCACTCTTCCCCTCTCTCTCTCTCTCTCTCTCTGGGATCGGCTTATTTAAAAACTGTATTTCTGCCTAGGCATTCAAAAATGCCGAACGCCTCAAGCAAACTAGTAGAATAAGCATGTTTCTCTACTGTTTCTTGGCAGGGTCCACTGCCTGAGTCCTGCTTTAAATTAAAGCACATGTGGCTTGAGTTTAGCATTATCATGAAAATGAAATTACCACTTTAGAAAAGTCAAGTTATTTTGGAAGTGAAAACTGCAGGTCAGAGCCCACCAAAATTCCAAAACCTTGCTCGAATAAATGTCTTGTTGAAGGTTCAGAGCTGCTGCCATGGACAGTGCATCCTTTTGTCTCTTGATTTATAGTTTTCTGTTTCATGGTTTCCTATATTTGCTACATGCTCTCTGGAAAACCTTGCAGACTGTGGCTCCTTGTCACCAGCTCCCTCTGCAGCTCCTCCCTTGGAAAGAGGAGAGACGTAAAAATTAGTTGTTCAGAAATCAGCTGCATTGACCTGAGGCTCATCCTACTGTTTTGAAGTGCTTTTAGAAATTGCCCTGGTGATGGTAAATACAACAAAACCAAGTTGAAGTGCTGGTTGTTTGCTCAGTTAAAATCCCTCTGTACAAGTAGAATAATTCTCTTGCCATCAGATGAGAGCTGTGTGGAAAGGAGGAAGGGAACCTTCACTCTCCCAGGTTGGAATGGGTTCTCCTGTGCTCTTTTTCATGCCCAGATGATTTAGTAGGAGGTAAAACTCATCCGAAACATGATGGTTTGAACAAATTTTGGGCGTTGTTTGTGTATGCATGTGTATATCTTTATTATATCTGTAACATAATACTTAGAAGAACTATATGTTTTTCTTCTCCTCTGAGCTTGTTATCATGCTAAACTAGGTACATTAAGTCAAAAAACCTGACAGATATATATCAGGACCCACTGCTGGCATTGAGAAGTGACTTGTCATATGGTAGTAATGAGCCATCTATAAGATGACACTTGCCAGAACCTGAACTCTATCAAAAGAGTGGATTTTAAAAGAAATATCATCAGATGGGTTTGATTCTATTGCTCCACAACATTGTTTTTTAAATTTTATTGCAATTCCACTGACTTCAGTGGAGTGAAGCCAGTCTCTGAGGGGGTTGGGAAGAAGTAGGAGTCAGCCATCAACATGCCAAATATTGCAGCTGAGTTGGAATGACCAGTGTGTTGTATAATCCTGGGGAAACATGTACAATGATTGTGCAAATGGAGCTGGTGATCTGGCTAAGAAACCAAGCCACAATAACTCACCCTGTTTCCTACACACATGACTATGTACCCTCATACACTTAGAGAGAAAACGGTGTCTAGAAGAAAATAATTCTTCAGCCAAAAACTTCAGAGACATTTGGAAGGACAGGAGAGTGGCGAGTGCCAAGAAAACTTTACCCAGTCTAAGAATTAGTAACATTGCCTTGCCTGCTCAGATTTGCCAACATGACTGGAATTGAGAGTGAAATGATTACTGATTTGCAGAGAATTTGTATCAAGTATTCACCTTTCATGGAACATTCCTTTCATGGAACATTTAGAATCAAATGGAATGAAAATTAATAGAATAGAATAGAATAGAATAGAATAGAATAGAATAGAATAGAATAGAATAGAATAGAATAGAATAGAATAGAAGCAGTTGGAAGGGGCCTACAATGTTCTTTTCATCTAACAGAGAGTACCTTTAGTAGGTACCTACTCCTAACTTTAGGTCAGCCCACCTACAGCCCAAAGAGTTGGAGTTTGGTTCAAGTCCTACTATAATATGGGAGGTAATCATGAGCAAAGCTCATAACTGGTATCATCAGGTGATGCACCTCTCCGGCAGCCAAGGGATTGGTCTTGAGGTTCCTGTGGACCTATTTTCAGACACATTCTCTTTTTCCTCCTACCTTTATCTCTTCCAGAAGGGTTTTTCATAAGAGTAGTCTGTAAGACCGGGCTTTCCAAACAATCACAGTGATAGAAGGGGAATTTTGCTTCTATGGAGAGATCCAGAGCAAGAGACCTGGTTTCATCAGTCACAGGGCCGCAGAGCCTGGGGATAAGGAGAAAGAGAAACTGATAGTTTAGGGTAGAGCAAATGACTTCAAATCCATCAAGAATTTCATGGGTAGCTCTGAAGAAGCACAAGGCTAGAAGCTGGGGGACAACAGACAGAGGCTTGTAGAAACAGAGTATTATGGAAAAAGCACACAGAAACAACTGCTTTCCACTTTTGTATAAGACACAAAGTAGAGAATACCAGAGGAAATCATCAGTCTTCAGATTTAGATTAAAAAAAGCATTTTTTAATCAAAAGTTTAACTAAGCAGGGGACCTCATGGTAATAGGCTTGTGCAGAAGCTAGAAGTGTAAATGAGCTTTAGGTAAGATTCAAAAATTCAGGAACAATAACAGGTGTACTAGTGAACAGATCGTAACCCCTAACTTCAAAAAATCCCTGCTGAAAAATCTGTGGGACACCAAGAGGGCACTAGTAAAAATCCCTCTATTTCCCCCTGCTCACCATGAGCTGTACAATTGTTCTATCACAGAAATTACAAGGGAGGATCCACAGGTTCACAGGTTATTGTGAGCTGGAAGGGACCCACAGGATCATCTAGTCCAACTCCCAAGCGAACGCCCACCCAGAGATCGAACCCACAGCCGTGGAACCATGGGCACCATGCTCCATCCATCCAAGCCTCCCACCATCTAGACCATGTCACTGAGTTCCTCATCCAGTCTTTCCTTAAACACCTCCAGGGATGGCGATTCTACCACCTCCCTGGGCAGACTATTCCAATGAGAGATCGCTCTCTCTGCGAAAAAACTCTTCCTAACATCCAGTCTAAACCTCCCCTGGCGTAGTTTAAGGCCATGTCGTCTTGTTCTGGTGCTGGCAGCCTGAGAGAAGAGATTCACACCCACCTGACTGCAACCTCCCCTCAGTTAGTTGTAAACAGCAATGAGGTCACCTCTGAGCCTCCTCTTCTCCAGGTTGAACAACTCCAGCTCCTGCAGTCGCTCCCCATAGGGCTTGTCCTCCAGTGCTTTCACCATCCTTGTCGTCCTTCTCTGGACCCTCTCAAGCAGCTCAACACCCTTCTTAAACTCCTTTATATACATAACTACACCTGGATTTTTGCACTCAGGGTTAGTGTGAACAATTGAATCCTCTCCTTGGTTTTCAACCCAGACCCTTTCTTTCTCCCTGCTGAGTGCTGCATATCTGCTGAGCCATCCTCAATACCCTGAGTACATCTATGCTGTCATGTTAGCTCTTGCTTCAAGTCTGTGATTAGCCTTGACCTCTCTGATCTTCTCTGCCACTATTAAGCTCATTCTCTGACTCATGTCTGCAATGAGCTCACTGGCTTTCCAGGCAGAGGAAATTCAGGAATCCAGGAGCAGAGAAGCAGGTGGGAGATGAGTTTGTCTCATGGTTACTGCACACATTTGAAACACGTACTTGCCAGTTCTGCCCCATATATGCACAGGAATTTATATATATAAGTTTATTTTCCTAAATACACACACAGATAACATAAACATGAGAAATATTTGTGTTATATATTATTTCTTGACTATATATATATATTCTAATGAGAAGAGTACTAAACCTGAGGGAAGGCAGGAGTGAGAAATTCTGTCTGTATATGCTGTAGACGTTTTCTGTGGCAAAGGGGGGTGATACAGATTTGGATTTCCATTATAGTTCTTAAAAAAATTCACTAAACCTGAAATAGACCCTAAACAGTCACACTGCAAGGCAGAACTTCAGCCTTACTTCCTTCTCCCATGGTGACCTTACTCAAACTTGAAGAGCCCCCATAAAGCCAAAAGGAGGAAGTCTCTCAGCAGGTGAGAGTCAAGTCTTAGGCTACTACGTGAATGCAGATCACAGCCCAAAGATCTTGATGATGTTCTAGAAGGCTCTAGAAGGTAAAATATCTGCCAGAATATGACAGAGTTCATTTATATGTCTTAATCTGTCAGATTAAGACATATAAATGAAGATGAATACCTGCAAGCTGGTCTCTAAACTCCAGGTGCAGTTCATGAAGTTGTAGCTGGTGGAGTCAGTGAGGTCAGATGCAGCTGACCAGATCCAGGTCCTAACCTGCAAACTGACTTCTGTCCTGGCATCCCATGACTGTAACAATCTACATTTCTGAATCACACATATGTCTTTTTAACATTCGATTTACACTAAGACTCTCAAGAATCTGAATTTTGTCTTGTAGATCCTAAAAAATTGCCAATGGTGTCTCCTTTATTGATATAACACAGTCTCTCTGTCTTGTAATTCCCCTATTTTAAGACGGTGACAATGTTACTTCTTTTTTTCTGTGGGATATAGCAAAGATAAATATAGGAAAGGTTTTTAAGCTTTCGAATGTTACTATACTTCACCATGAAATATTTTAAGTAGATATAGGCTAAATAAATAAAGCATGTAGCAGTTCTTATTTACAGAGATAAGAATATGATTTTTTGTTTTAAATTTTTTAAGTATGGCCCAGAATTCCACTGCCTTATTTCCATACTTATTGTGAAAGTGTGAGAAAGAACTATGTGTTTAAAGACTCCAGTATCTCTTATTTGGTTAATGTCCTACAAGTATTTAAATGAGTCATTTGATGGCTCTGCACTTCATGATTGGTTAAGCTATTTAACATACTTTATTGCTTCTGTGATTTATTGCCTGGTGAGGACACTCAAGAAAGTCTGAGAACCTCTTTGGGGTTTATTGAACTGGTACATATTTTATGCTGATTTCAAATAAATCAATGTCTATTATAGCATAAAAAATGGGAACATTGGAAAGAACGTTGAGGAGAACTATTTCCGGAGCTTTGTGTTCTGCTTCATGCATAAAGCATGAGGGCTTCATTAACATGGAAGTATGTGCATGTGAACCTTTGGGTCCTTATTAATCATTTTGTGACTAATACATGGAGCTCAATGATTCCCATAAGCTTCTCTAAAAGAAACCATAATGTACACACTGTGTGAGATGGTTCCCCAAAGGAGTGTGTAACTGTAATGTCTCAGATGCCCTGTGCGTAGGAATCTCTTGACAGATGTGCTGTTCAGCATGTCCTTCCTTGCCCCACTCATTGCTTTTCAAACAAGGCCGTTAAGAAATAAAGCAGATCATCACCAGTCCTCTAGTTCAGCTGGCACCTTGGTCATTCACAGCCCTCAGGAATTCTGTTGTTGATTAAATGAGAGTGGTACTGAACCAGAAATAAAAAAAACCAATCCCAAACCAACCTATGTAATCTTACTGACCCAGGACTTTACTGTGATGTAAGTACTCATGTGGATGGAGTTAAGGTTTCAGGATGATTAAATTATGACTCTTTCTCTTGGTAGTTATCTGTGAGGGCTTCTCTAGGCACCCTCCTGAGGCTGGAGAAAAACAAGTCTCCTTGAATCTCTGGTTTATGCTAAATTAGAGTAAAATAGAAAAGTGCTCACCAGATGTTTCTGGAGTGGTCATTCCCACTAGAGGACAAGGAGAACAATGTCAGGGTAACGATGAGTGTTCTTTCAAGGAGTTTTTTGCAGTCTCTTCCACCCTTGTGTCCTCTGCAGAATCAAGATATCTACTCTCTGCTTGATGGACCGACCTCTGTGGAAATCTCTTGGCAAGTTATGTCTTCTGATTTTGGCATATTCATAGAATTCATAGAATAGAATATTCTGAGTTGGAAGGGACCCACAAGGATCATCGAGTCCAACTCTTAAACGGCACCACTGCCTCCCTGGCAGGAATCGAACCCCTGGTCTCCCGCATGAGAGACGGGGACACTCACCACTGTAATAAAGTGGATTTTAAAAAAATTCCTGCCGTGACTCGGATTCGAACCGAGGTTGCTGCGGCCACAACGCAGAGTACTGACCACTATACGATCACGGCTGCCCAGCACCCGGCGCCACCGCCACGGACAATATTCTTACCTACTCAATGGATATAATAATTTCACCTGGACTGTGTCTAGTTTGCTTATGAGAATAGTGAGAGAAAAAGCTTTGATTTTTAAATACTTCAGCCTTTCCCAAACTGAAAAACCTGTTTCCTCATTTTGAAAGAATACTAGATTGCTTTATTCTTGGCAAATCTGTACTGGCTGCTGCTCGTGTCCTTACTATTTTCCAGGTGTAATAATTTGTTCGCTTGTTGATTCCAGAATTTTTCTGGGGCTAAAACGTAAACTGACCGGCCTATGGTTCCTTGGCTTCTCTATTTGTCTCTTTTTATAATGGACACTATTTCAAATTCCAGTTTTTCACCTTTCAGCCAAAGGCTTGTCAAAGATAATTGCTAACACTTGTAAGACTGCTTTACCCGGCTCTTCCAGGCTATGTCTGTTTGTGCAAGCCTTGTGGTACAATAGAAGTGGATCAGTCCTAAGAACCAATCAGTGACCGCACTGTTTGTTTGGGTTTTTCCTCAGACTTGCTCTAGTTTGGTCTCAGAGACTTCATGCCCATTATCAACTATTAATTAACACTCCCAGAGTGTGTTTTCCTGTGGGTTTTTTTTTTTCATTCTAAGTCTAAGCCTGTCTAGAAAGAAAACCAGAGCACAGTTAACATAGCTAATTAGGAGGTCCTCTACAAAAGTATATTCCCTAACAAAACTCAAGGGACTTGATGGTGCACTCTCAGCATCCCAGTCCAGAATTCATCAATCTCAACCAATCTGAGAATAAATAAATCATAAGACTACCCATTGTTCATGATGTTGACCATTTTACATCTTTAAATGACAACTTATTGAAAAAGGTCTTAAATGTATCCTTGTATCAGCATCATCTGATGATAATTCTTCCTCTCTGTTGGGTAATAGACCAGCGCTCCTTGGTTCTCATCTTAACTGCTGATGAATCTGTAGAATGTTTTCCTCATAAACGGGATATTAATTGAAACTTTAATCCCATTTTGTGTTTTGCCTTCTCTGACTTTATTCCTAGTGTGTTTCTTCTCTTCCTGTATACTCATTCTAGTAATCTCTCCTCCTGTCTTCTCCCTGCATGATTCTTCTGCTTGAGGTACCAAGAATTCATGCTTTAGCCAAGCATCTTGCCCCTGCGCTGCTTGTTCCAACGCACAAGTTAAGAGCTAATACCAGAGCATGAATTTGAGCACAGTGGTCACTTAAGATCTCCTGGACAGGCTGAGAGAGCTGGGGTTGGACAGGGCTCAGAGCAACCTGATCTAGTGTAAGGTGAACCGCTTATGGCAGGGGGATTGGAGCAGATGACCTTTAAAGATCCCTTCCGATCCAGGCCATTCTATGACTCATGATTCTATGATCCCTTCCAGCCCTTTATTTATGTGATACTGTGATGGTTTTCTTTGTGGTGCCACAGGAATAATTTATTAATATTGTTGGTACATTGCTCCTTGGAGAACCACAATCTGTTCAAGTAACATTGTTGCATCTCTGCACAAGAAAGGAAGAAAAACATGACCTCTGTCTAGACCTGAACCAAAGGCTATCCAGGATTTTTAGGTCATTCAGGAAGAAGGTAGAATGGCACATACAGTCACAAAGCTTTTTTTGCAGAACAGCACTTCACAGCAGGTCGTGAATAGACATGAGTGAAATTTAGCAACTGGTCTGGCTGAGGATTAAAATTTCTATGAGTCAACAGACTGGCTTTTAACCAGAAGGAGTCATGTCTAGCCTCCTACAGCAGTTGAAAACCTACTATAGCCTTGCAAGTGTCCATAAAGGTTATGGAAAAGCAGAGATTTTTATTGGTGGTACTGTGCATGTTTAGTTCCTTCTTTTTTCTTTTGCTTTTTTTTTTCTTTTTTTTTTTTGCACAGAAGTTGTTCTGAGGACACAAAGTTCTCATCCAGAATCAGAGAATCAGAAGTCATGGCTTGTGTTACAAGGGTACAGGAGAACTGGCAAGAAACACAGAGCCCATGAGAACAAACTAGCAGCACAATGGATTTGCAATATTTAATCAAGTTCTTGATGATCACAAATCTTGCAACACATTCCAAAACTACTAAAAACACTATACAGAAACCAGCTGAGCCAATATTTAAAGCCTTTTTAATTTAACAGAACTCATTTTTTATAGTATCCAGGATATGTTTCTGGCTTTCCTTCTTGTCACATGATCTCCTGTCCAGATGTGCTGGTGTATATCTTGTAGTGGACCAGCCAAACCACAGCACTTTCCTCCCGCTTGTAGCATGTTACAGTAATTCAACCATATTTCTCCCAGCTACAGAAGCACTACATTAATATGTGGTATAACAACAATAACACAGGAGGGGATAAAGCTAACCATAACTTTAACTATGTATCTAAAAATAATAAGAAGAATGAAGTGACCCTATTCGAAGAGGTTAATTTGTGTGCAGAGTATAAAATCCAAATACGCAGTTGTTTTGGAAACTTCCCCTTTTTCTCACCTGCAATAGAAAATTTGTGCTGAGGAGAAGATTTCCTGCAGTTTTCTACAGGAAATTAGCCTCTCCCTTTGTTTAGATCCCACAGATTGTACTGTGTGCTCACGGGCAGCCAGCTCAGGTCTCCTACATTTTTGCTGCTTTTTTTTTCCAGTGGTGGCTTCCACGAAGGAGGAGAAGGGAATTCCAGGGTTGTGGGTTAATTATTAACACGGTTAAGCCTGGCAGCATGCTCAGAATTAGAAAGGAAAGGCCTCAGGGCTGATTCTTCCCTCCTGTTCACAGGATAACCCCATCGGGCTGACTGCGACCTCCCAAGGCAAAGGCCGTATCCACACTCCTCCATGGAAAGTTAGTGGGATTCTTATGAATGGCTCCATTAGGAGCCAGATGGGCTGGATGCCAAAGAAATCAGTGGAGTTGCTTCTGATTTACATGGGGATAAGCATGTGGGTGTATTAAATCCATAATCCTCATGCCCACAGAGGCCGGGAGCTCAGCAGCTGAGTCGTGCAAAGTGCCACAGAGAACCCTCCGGTGCCAAAAAGCATGGACAACCCATCTGTGTCAAAAAGCATTGGGAATGCTGGCACAGAGATATACCAGGCTTAGAGGAAAAGTGGGTTCAGCCACCTCATCCTAAACAGCGATTTCACCTTGTGTGCTTCTGCAGTCTCCATTGCCCCATGACCTCAGCACTTCATCTTGTAGATCATTATTGTGTCTCTGGAAGGTGGAATGATGTTGTTTTAAAGAAAAAAAGGTCCAGACTCTTCCTGCCTAGCTTGGCACGTGCAGCTTAGCAGGCAGATGAGTCTATATGAATTAGGCATTCCTTGCAGTCAGTGCAAAAACGAGGCCACCAAGACCTCACTGCTTTCTAAGGGTGACTGTAGAGCTACTAAGTTTATTTATGCCCCTTAATTTAGACGGCCTGGCTCTAGCCAAGAAACACAATGGGCACATTTTAAGGGCATAAAGCATTTCTTGAGGAAGAGTTAAGTACCTAATTCCTGCTGAAAGCTGAGGAAATGATGAGTCAAGCCCAGTAACAATTTTTTCACTTTTGCAGAGTTGCTTCCATGTATTTTGGCACTGTCATGGAGGTGTCCTTGCCATACTGGGAGGCTGAACAGAGTTTCCTCGATGTCACCCTCAGTAATGATTTTTCTTTGCATGAACATAAAAGGCATTTAGCAGCTCCCACCACTGCTGAGTCCAAAATTCACCATGGAGAACAAAATCTCCCCTTGCTGAGTCCTAGACAGTCTAACACCTTGCTGGTTTTGGTGACCTCTCCACTCAGATTTTAATGCTGAAGTTGTCCTGCCATGGATTTGAGCAGTAACATTGGAACCCCATGACCAGTAACACTAGAGAAGCCTTGGGTGTCCATTTCTCCACTAGTACAATTCATAATGTATAATTTATTAATTTTAGTTACCATTTAATGAATAATAAATAAATAATAAATTATCATTTAGCATTCATTATTTATTCTTTATCATTAAAGGAAAAGATGAAGCTCTGCAAACCAGGGACTGATGACTTTTTCAGCCTCATGCACCCCAGAAATACACATCTACTCCCACACAGCACTTAGCTGCTTCAGCCTCTCCTCTCCTCTCCTCTCCTCTCCTCTCCTCTCCTCTCCTCTCCTCCTCTCCTCTCCTTTCTTATATCTTCGCCTCTTGCTCATCATCTTTCCTGACTAACTTCCATCTGATATCCTTAGAGAATTCCCCCACTCTCCTCTCCTCCGCCCTCCAAATTTATATACTATATATATTGTTCTTAATATGGATTTGTTCTAAAGGAGAATAAAAGAAAATAAAACAACCAGGTTTCAGGTTTTGGTTTTTTGAAGTTTTTTGTGAAATCACTGACGTTAAGGCACCTTCACCTAGTTCCCATTTATTCCCTTACTGAAAAAAAATTTAAAAGTCTTTCACTCTTCACACAACACTAACCTTAAAGCAGTAAAGGTGTCAACTGCTTTTCTTATTTCATCAGTGTTTTCTAGCTTGGCCAGGCAGCTAATGCTAAGAGGGTGTGTGTGTAAATATATATTATAATCACATTACAATCACATTACAAATCATTGCCAAGCAGGGAAAATGCAGACTGAAGGATGTCTGCAGTCAGAAAAAGGGTTGCAGAATCGGTCCCTGCAATCTTGGAAAGGTATCTTCCCACTTCAATTTACAGTAATCCTTATGGAAAGGTAGCATCTGCAAGATCAATGTGTCTGCATCTCTCTCATTGTGTTGGCACAGTTATCCTTAACTTGCTGGTAAGTTGTATTTACCTAGCTGTATTTATAAAGAAAGCTTTTTTGATGCATGTATTACAAAATGAACACTGTCTTGGGAGTGTAAACTGAGGCATTTGGTACTTAGGTAAATCAAAATGTAATTTCTTAAATTAGAGTAATGAATTTGATGCCTTCTGTGCAGGAGAATCACAGAATAGTTTGACTTGGGCAGGACCTTAGAGATCATCTTGTTCCAACCATGGGCAATGGTGTCACTCACTAAACCAGTTACTCAGAGCCCCATCCAACCTGGCCTTGAACACTCCAGGAGAAAGTTGCAATGTTATCTGGATGCCTGTACCTGGAGTCATAAGGGAACACTAACAAAGCTCTCCCAGCAATTTTCCTCTTGGTTTCACCCACTTCAGCAAACATGAGATAAAGCATCAGACATTGCCAGTAAATGATTGTTAGTTGCACAAGGAAAAACCCTGCAACTCATTGTATTGACTCCATTATTTGCTCAGCTCTAGATGGCAGAGAGTTAGACAAAACCAAATGCACACACCTCCAAAGCACATCAATATCTGTCTTGTTATCGCGTTTACATGTTTTTGAAGAAAGTTTGTAATGCAAAAAGACATTTTCCACCCTATGCTTCTTTTCAGACTGGATGGATTTTTTTAATGATGGGACTCAGTGGTTTATTTGTGAGTATGTAAAAATTTAAACACAGTTTGAAATCATCATAAGCTCACTTCTCAAATCTCAGTGCTAAAATCAGCCTGGTCTCTACGCCTGGACATCTTATTCTAGATTTTTTTTATGCAGAACTACAATGCCAATAATCACCTATGGAAGTACACGCTTCTGCTATATCTGAACTTCCCAAAGCCTAGTTTAATATTTCAGTTCATCTGAATCATCAGTATTCTCAGTTGGCTCACACAAAAGGCAGCTGAAATGGAGATAGGAGTAGTTCAGATGTGCAGAGCACATCTGGTTTTGGGTGCCAGTGAAGAAACTTGGCCTTGAGAGCCAAGACCATACTAAAAGACTTCTGTTACTACTATGTGACAAGTACTTGATAGAAACAGGTAAAAATACAGTCTTTTTCCAATAGAACTCATGGCCCAAGGCAGTGTGTCCACCACAAATGTGTATTATGGACAGTGTGCAAGGGAAAGGGACAGTGGACTGTAACTTCTGAGACCCTGGATGTATCTTTTAATCATCATTTGTGACAAGACTGGAATTAAGACTTTTTTTTTCCTGATTGGAGTAAGGGAAGGACAACTTTTCTGAAATTTTAGGAGATCTTCAGCTCTGCAGAGTAGTGTGGCTTGATACAGCAGTGCTGGGAATAAAGTCAAAGCAGAGAGGCACCCTGGAAACAGTGTCAGCAAAAGCCTGGATGTTGCCATCATCTGCAGCTGCTTTGGTGAGAGGAGGAGGAGATTACTTCAGAGACAAAGCCAAAGTCCTTCCCGTAGAAACTGAAGATGATTTCTTCAGCTGTGACTTTTATTAGGATACCATTTGCTCATGAATCTACACAAAACATTTTATAAATTTGGACTAACAAAATTGCCTCTCACAAACATAGAAATAAACTCTCAGTTTGTTCCCTCTTCCCTTCTTATCCACATCCCCACCTCACTCTCTGCTCCAGCTCCACCGCAGCAGACCTCATTGAATGATGCTCAGATCACCTAAGAGCATCTTTCTGACAGTGGGACACTGATAGCAATGCCTTCTCCTGGCAAAATTGTAGACAATGCCGCTTTTATTAATGTTATTTTAACTTCCTGGATCCTCCTAGTCAATGAAAGGCAAGATGGGTCCTAAAGGTGTTTGGAATACATCATACTTTCAGAGGTACATATTTCCTTATGCAGACTGAAGGACAGATCCAACAAGAGTGTAAATGTGTTTCGAAGGGATTGAAGCAAAGACATTACATCAGGCTGGGTAAAGGATACCCCCACAGGGTCTCAGGCTGTTCCCTGAAATTGCCAGAGACTGCAATCAAAGGAAGAGATCTTTGTAGATGGTTTGAGAATCGTTTATAAAACCTGACTTTTTTTTTCTTTCCCTGTAGCTCCCACTATTTATGTGTTGTGATAAATGCTCAACCAGTGTCTCAAAGTGACCTTACAAAGTTACACAGGCTGGACTGGCTAGGCTGCAGACAGGCTCTCTGAAGTACTGAGTCTGTTTTGTTTGGGCACATGGTTCAGTCCCAGAAATGAGAAAAGCAAAAGCAAGATTGCAGACCTGCCATGGTTTCTCCTTCTGCAACCCTTCGCTCTCTGCAAGTTGTGAGCCAAGGGGGAATTGCGGCTGCCGGCAGCCCATGCTCTGTTTTACCAATCCAGCACAGTAACCAGTAGCCCTTGCCAGCTTGTTTTCCTGTTTGTTGAAATCCTAGCTGTCCAAACCTCTGAAAAATATTTTTTAGGGATTTTAGCAAAGGCCTTTGGCATGGGAGTAATTTCGTATTTTGTGGGCATCATCACATACAGAAATATTTTCTTGATTAAGTGTAAGTTTTATTAAGCTCTCTCAGAAAATGATATTCCTCCTTCTTCTACATATTTCTTTTGCAGCATGATCTCACTTTAGATTACCAATGCAGCCAGATGCATCGTGGATAATTTGGCTTCATACAAAGTGTCATTTGCCTGCCATCTCCACGTTGATACAGTTATTGGTATAGCTGAACATTATCCAATGATTGAACAAGGACTAAACGCATCTCTGCATTTCTGAAGGACAATTCTGCTATGAAGAGCCATCATATACAAAAATGGCTTCATTGTTCTTAATAGATACCCTGCTCTGATTTTGATGACAATGACAGCATTCCCATTTCCCCTGAGAAATGAACTCGTGATGCTGTTGAGACCTGGCTGGAAAATCCTCCATGGCTTGTGCACAGTTTGAGAAATTCAGTCCCTTTGACTGTCCAGGGTGTTCAGAGCTTCACTGACAAATTGACAGATGGTCCACATAAAGATGAATTTTTAAAAAGGGAAATGGAGTTGTCATAGTGATCTGATTAAAAGAAAGCATAGGGGGAGAGGAAGTGAAAGGTTTAGGAAGTGCTAATTCATGGTATGGCATGGAGTTTCAGGAGGAATCAAAGATTCATGCTACTGCATACAGGTGGACCACAAGCATGCCATCAGTTCTGACTCACATCTGCAGTAATCTGTGTCTTATGCCAGAATTCTTACCACTTGTGGTGAACAGAACTGTGGATACCACAGTGAAGCGACTGCATAGTTTTTAAATGGCTCTTTCTTCTCTCCTCACTGTACATCACGGATTTGTGTGCAGCAAAAACACATGTTCTTCTAATTGAGTTCAAAGTAGGGAAGGAACCAGCGAGGGTTTAAATTACAAATGGAAAGAAAGTTTGCAAAGCAAAGCAAGACCAGTTCTGTGACCCGCTCCCCCAAATCCCCCGCTCCCTCAAAAAATTGTTCAAGAGTTTTGCTTGCCTCAGATTCTGCAAAGTTCAGCCCTTCCTAATTTAATAACTTAAACTCTATTTTACTGCAAACTCCAGCAAGCTCACAGTTTTTTGTAGATGGTTATCAGATCACCCTCAGCTGTTGTTTAGCCAAGCTGCGTGCACGACATTCTTTTAATCCTTGTAAAATCAAGGCAAACCAAGCTGTACTTAGTTTTGAATGTGAGCAGAAATGCATCTTCTCCCAAATCTATCAGTGACCCACAACAATTTATTAGCTGCCTTAGCCATCTACATAAATCCAGTAGAGGGAGGCATTACACAGATGTGGCTCTACAGTTGAGGAACTATCTTCAGATATTTGGGGTCAATAAAATGAAGCAAGGTCACAAACAACCAAAGCTCTGTCTGTTTTCGTGGCCAGGTTGATGTGGAAAAGAGAGGAGGTTTGTAAAGGAAGGGGAAACATGCTTCATGGAATGGCAAAAATTAATATCCCAGTACTTGAGGTGTCTGAGTGAGAGATGAAATCACTGTAAAGGGATGGCACTAGGGGAAAAATAATCTATAATTTAGATGTTCCAGAAAATATGAGGAATAAAGCTTGTACATGAAATCCATGCATGCATGAAATCCATAGTGTCTCATGTTGATTTAGCAGAAGCAACTGGTGTAACTCCACATGTTATTTTCTCATCCACTTAGTGGCCTTACAAAAAAAATAAGAAAAGCATAGCCTTAATTTCTTATTGTGCCTGTTCTTATTTCTGATCTACCAGTTGAGTTACAGATGTGGTGGCAGGAAAAATTGTTATAAGGCAGGACACTTACCCTGCAATATGTACACTCCCATTGGGATCCTTCAGAATCAAGTTCTCATTATGAACTCTATTTTCACCTCCCACATTGTGAGTACTAGAATAAGGGGTGGCAGGGGGGAGAGGACTTTTGGCCTGTAAAAATATAGAATTCCTTCCTTAGGAGAAAAGAATTGAAAACTAATTTTCAAGGAAGCAAAATTTTCTATCAGCAGTACCATTATTTCTTAGTATTGGTTTGAATAGCTTTAGCACCTGGGACCTTCTTCTAGGCTGAGGCTTGTGCACTGCCTCTTGCTCCAGAATAAACCAGGGGAAAAATCCGTCTCTAAATAGGCAAAGGAATGGAGCTTGCTTTTCTCCTACTTCACAGATGGAGACCTGGTAAAAGAAGATGTTAAGGGACTTGTCCGTGTTTATGCTGCCAGTCATGCAACCCTGATCTCCTGAGTTTGAGTCCAATGCTTTAACCACAAACCCCTTCTCTCTCCAGTTTCAGTGTTTAATTAATGATGATGATGTCTGCAGCTTCCTCTTATCAAGCTATCCTTTCATCAATGATGGTATTGTGGTTATTCCCCTGCCATGTGTGTGGCTGTCTTCCAGTCATATTACCAGCTCCTGAAATCATGTTCACAAGTGTAGAATTTGCTGATCTGTCCCAAATCCTTTCCTAAATGTGAAGCTGAACTCTACTTTCAGTGCACATGCATTTCATTCTGCTAAAGAATGTAAAGTAGTAATGGTAAAATATATTGGCATATAAAGATGGATTATCTGAGGTTTCCAATACCATCTGTGTTGCCATCCATGTCTATCCCTTTCTTCCTGCCATCAGTTCAGCACTGCAACTGGTTTTACCAAGGACTTTAAACATCAAAGAAAAATGACCTCTGTCTTTCATGTCATTTCTGGCTGAAATGGGAGCTAAATGTCACTTGCTCCTGGAAGATTTTCAGGTATGGGAGTTTCAGGTTTTTTTCTCTATTTGGCAAGTCCCTTTATTCTAGGGTTCCATAATATCTATCCCTCTCTCAAGGGAAGAACTTTGTAGGAATTGTTTCCCACCTCCACCATTTTCTTCTTGTTAAAACATGATTAGGTTCAAGATCATGGCAGACTTGCCTCACGACCACTTGTAGACCCTTCCATCAACTCTGCATCAAGCCGAATGAACTACAGAGCATGCCAATAAAATTATTTTTGGTTAAGTTGCCCAGAGGTGAAAAACAAAGAAAAGACACCTCATCATTTCGCCATTAATGGATTTGCTTCATTATCAGTCTTATCTTACTTTAGTTGACCTTTTCTTGGTCAACTAAACCTGCAGTCTGGGAAGAACATGCTCCTGTTTGGCAGTTGAATTACATGATAATTGTACCTACCTTCCAAGTGAACTATTCTATTCTATTCTATTCTATTCTATTCTATTCTATTCTATTCTATCATCTTTTGGTGAAATGAAAAAATAAAATGAGCAAGCTTCATTTCCATTTGTGATACTTAGTGGGTTTATAGAATGTTTTTGCTTGTAACTGACCTTAATTTCATGTTCCTCACCAAGATATGATTTTTCATGTTTTGTGATCAAAAATAAGTAGAAGATTTAAGATTATTCAGTGAATTCTCCACAGCTCCTGTATGAAAAAATAAAGTATGCCAAGGCTCAAGTCCAGTTGAGAATATCCAGCAGTTGCACAGTTCCACTCACCTCCAGAGAAGGGTGGCCACATCTAAATGTCTATTGGAAGAAATCATTGGCCCACACCAATAACCAAGCACTACTTGGCATGATGGTGGCTAGCACAGAAAAAAGTAATCCTGGATTATTCACTAACAATTTATCAGTCTGTAAAGTCATATACCAGGGGTTGTGCCCATTCTCTTCATAAGTACTGACACAGTCCTAGTCTCTCCTTCTGGCCTTACATCAGTCTTCATTTCCTACCAAGAGCAGGAGAGAGCAGAATACTCGTAGGGCTCAATTCAGCTACGAAGGGTCTTACTCTGTGGACTGGGTGTGCAATGTGTGGCTGCTTCCAAGGGCAACACAAAGTAGAGGAAAATGGTCGTCTTTTTAGAAGTTCCTGCCTACAACCACCAAGGATAAAGGAAGTCTCTATGGAATAAGGATGAGCTTCTGAGCTTAAACACATTCCTGTCTGGCCTGAACAGAAATGAGAGTGGGAGAAGGAATAACAAATCCACATGATCAGTCGTGACAGCACTGTGAATGGGGCTTATATCACCAAGTTTTGACGTCCACAATGCAAACATTTCTGACTTGGAGCTTTCTTCATCAAAAGAGGGGAAAAGGCACTTGCTACAGCACCATTAATATGAACTGTTTTAAACATGTACTTAAAGATTAAATCTACCATGCCCTAGAAGGATCTGTTTTATTCTCTGCTGATGCCTGGTCTAGACACTTAACCCAGATGGAGCCATATGCATGGGGTCATGGGGATTGCTGCCCTCGTGCCTGGCTTTTGAGTAGAGTGGAAGCAGAAAAATGTGTGATACCAGCAATAAACCAAGATAGAGAGAATTGAAGAAAGGGGGAAAGTGGCATCCTATGGAGTCATTTGTTTACTGGTGATGATTGGATCCTTTCTGAAGTCTCCTGGCCAATACAGTGGGCCATTCAGTGTTTTCTTTGTTAGGAAAGGTCTACCAACTCACCACTAGTGTTTTTTTTCCATGAATTAATACCATTTAATTATTAGAGTCACTGTTTATGAATGGGAAATAGTAGCTAAGGTACCTATGGGAAGTATTTGGTTTCTTAACATTTATGGGCTTTGTATTCTGAACAACTTTATCTTGTAATTTTAAGAAAAAGAATTAGATACTCAATATGGCCTTCTGCTGCCAAGAATACCTGGCAGACTGGTTACTCATACAGAAAATCTCATCTATCATAAGTAAAAAGTCAATCCTGCAGTCCACGCTGGGACAGAATTACCACAAGGCACTGTGAAACCCCCAGGAATAAAGGAGGAGGAACAAAGAATAAAGAAACTGGGCTCTTATTTTTTCCAGGTTAATCTCTTCTTTTCATCCCTTTTGACAGAAAATAAGATTTACTGTAGTTGACCATTTGAACATCACCCTGTCTCTAGCTCTGAGGCTGGCACACACCAGTGTTTCAATCAAAGCCACAAGACTGAGAGGGAAGCAAGAGCAGTCCTTGTGAAGACCCGGTCATCCGGTTTTGCAATGTTCCAGAGAAGGAAAAGTTTACTTACAGGCCCCTCTGGTTACCATCTTATACCATGAAGCATGAAATTTGATTACCTTTCTCCTCTAACTCGTCATCAAGTAATCCTACTGGTTTTTAACTCCAACCAAGTATTTGACTCACTGGTCTTCTACAGAATGAATCCATCAGTCTTGCTTTGTCCTTCATATGGTTTTTGCACCTTTTTTGGCATCTGTTAGAGTCCCAGTTTAGCCCTAATGAACTGCTGCTGAGACATGCATTAATTGATCTTTGGACATACTCTCCTTCCCCATCTGCTTCACTGATTTGTTCCATTCCATTTCTTCCAACACTTCTCGCATCAAATTGTGCAGTAATTTCCTCTGCTGAAGTTCAGCATCCTTCGTGTTTGACTCCTGGGTCTCTCAATAGTTCTAATTACAAACCTAAAGGATTTAGCTGGAATTTTAATGGCAATATAATAGTAAGCCTAGAGCCAAAACAAGTACTCTGTATTTTGGAACTACCATAAGCTAAGAGGCAGACCAGGCAGTAGGCTTTAAACACAAATGTGCAAAAAACATTTAAGGAGACTTAACTTAAATTTTTTCTTTTCTCCTTGACCAACTCATTTTATTAGGGAATGTTTAATTTGTTAAATTGAAATGTTCAGACACTTTAAAGAGAAAAGACTCCAAAAATGTAGTGTGAGTTTCATGCCAAAATGTTATTCCAGAGTTTGCCACCCATTTGTGTTTCAGTAGAAATATTTGCCTCCCACTCCTTGGCACCGGCTCAAAACTCTTTTTCTTAAAAGAGGTGCTGAAAAAGCATCTGAGTATTAATTTGTCTTTTGTGGGAGGTTTTAGTGTTGTTATAAATCACTATAAATCACAAATCAGGCTTTAAATGGGAGACTTCATAAGCTGCTCTCACTGTGTAAGGCTGTGAAAATGAAAAGCTTAAAGCAATTGTTATCTTGATGTGTTGTATTTAAATTGCCTTTAGCAGACTTAGTGGCCTGGTTTTGCCAGTGTTTGACCTGCTTTTCCAAATGGTGAAGGGAAGTGTGGTGGGAATCTCCTCCTACAGTGATGAACATGATTCAAAGCTCCATTTGTCAAAGGCAGCTGATTCAAGTACCATATTCAAATTTGCTGGACTTTACCATAGGGATCTCATGTCTTTGCAAGCATTATTGGTAACTTACCCACTGCACAATCTGAATTTAAGATCTTAAGCACCACCATGGCACTTCTTATTCTGATAGCAAATACTTGTGATTCCATACATACAGCTCTAAATGTTTCAAAACCCAAGCCAGACACCTGGTACAGACCCTGTATTTACATGACATTTTTCATTCTGAGGTATTTCTCTGAGTCTAATACACTGACCATGTGTAGGTAATTATCAGTAATCATTGCTAATTGTTTTTACAATTCTTTTTCCATTTTGGCATCAACTTTGAAACAACAGCTTAACATGAGCTCATCTAAACGTAGACTTTGTGAAGACAACATTTCTGAATAGGAGCTGTGCAGGGAGCTCAATGAGACAAAGCGTTCCAAGTTGGAGCGTGGCCAGGACACCGAAGCCATTGCTAAAAGTCATGGGATCTTTAATGCCCACAAAGTGGTCAGGACCTCCACTGAGTTTTATGAGTGCAATGTCTCACCCGAAGAACAACTTCTTCAGCAGCACAGTACCCCATTGTATCGCACTGGACTCGTTCATGTGCAAGGAGAAGAGTACCATTCACTGAGCCGCTCATGCCAACGCGTCCGGCAGACCAGACTGTCTTAGTGCGCCTTCCAACCCAACAGACCACCTGTCTTGGCTCACCACATGTGGCTGAGCGCCAGTGGGAGATGGCAAAGCTCTCAGCTTTCTCAGATAAAGACATTTTTGGGGGCCTCATGGGATTTGTCCATCTTTACTGAATTTTGTTCATACCTTCGTGCTTCAGCTCAGCCGTTTGCAGAGCGGAGGGGAATCCAAACAAGGGCTGGAATGCTCTTCCTTTGGGTCTACAGCAGCTGGGTTTAGCACCCGAGCCCTCCAGGCAGTCCAGTGATAATAGGCTACTGAGGAAACACACTGAAACAGCATGTCCTGACACTGCCCAGCCCAAACTGCCTTTTACCACATGGGGCCGTGCTTCAGGTGACCTAAATACACTTGAAAAGCTGTTTAAACTGCAACTACAACTATCCACCTTTCCTGATGCTGCAAATCCCTCTGTGTCTGTCAACGAGAGGACCCTGCTCTGAGTTCAGCCCAGCAATTATGAACAGGCACAATTTCCATAGGACAAGAACTATCTGCATTCCAGCACAGGCTAAAACTTTTTTTTTCAGTTTCCTCTGCCCTTTACAATCTGCCACAGGACCCTGCTGCTTCCTCCAATGGCTTTTGAACATTTCTCTGCCCACACTCAATAGCTTTACAGCAACTCTGTGCAGAAAATAGGAAGACAAATTGAAACCTTTAGGTATGTGATGAATCTGTAGAGTCGATTTAGGATGTCAAAGCAACTGCAATAAGTATGGGGGACCAAATTCACTGCTGACAGTTCAACTCACTGTCCTAGCTCACTGCTCAGGTAGCTTATACAGGCACACCATCAATTGATGGGACCAGGAGTGAAGTACAGGCCATTGTTTTCTGCATAGGAAAAGGTGAAAAATTACCTCATTATTTAAATTAAAAAAAAATAAATTTAAAGCTTCTCTGTGGGGTTCACATAGTGGTTAAAGACTCGTGTACATAATTGAGTTTATTTTGAGTTTATATAACTGACACCCAGCCAGAGGCAGGTGCCCTGAACAGCTATAGTTATGAAAATAAGGATTGAAAATCTCCTAAAAAGGGGATTTTCAACAAATATAAGTATAGACAGTAGAAGGAGTAGAAAAACAAGTAGACTGGAGACTAGCTTGGTCTGAAACTGTAGTTGGGATTTTCACTGCCCAAATCCTGCACAAAGAACACAAGCATCACACAGCACGGACTGATCTGGCTTAACAGGCATTGGTTGCAGACAGGGTTTGGTAATCACAGAGAACCATTTGAACATGATCTAACCGAGATGCAACACAAGGAATAGATTCTGAGTTTGGATTTAAATAAGATTGGGAGTAAGAATAGAAAGGGTACTTACTGTGGTTAATGCCATGGCAGAAATATTGTGGGTTGTCTTGGACTTGTGTATCTGGGTCTGGTCTCCAACCTTTCATAGTGAAATAGAAAAAAACACACATTTCAAGAAAGAATCTTGTGGATTATTTAAGGATCAGATGGCGAGAATGGTGAAAGGATCAGGACCCCTCACCGTGCAGTACTTATGTAGGACAACATTATGGGTCTTTTGGAGATAGTCAAGTGGTCCCCATGTGGAGAAAGGGAGATTTGAGAGCAGAAAAATCATCAGTGTAACCAGCAAAATATTACAATAAGCAATGACTGGGAAGAGAAGCTATTCAAGTCAGATAGAGTATGAAGACATAGTGTGATATTTAATTCTCTTTTAAGACCTATGATGGAACACACTGACTGGAAAAAAAATGGTATTTTTTTCAAAAAAACCCTTATCACACAGATCTGAAATAGAAAGATGAGTAAAAACCCAGGAGACGTAGTAGGCTGTAGAGGTAGATGCAGATTTCCACATCTCCAAAGTCCATGGAATAGTGAAGGGTTGTTTTTTTTCTGTCAGAAGACCATACAGAAGTCATACTGCAGGATTTCTCTTAGTAGAAAAAGGGGAATCTGCCACTGCCAATGAAGTGCCAGTGGTATGAAAACATGGTCAAAAATGTTTTTGTAGCATCAACAGAACAGATTTGCTTCAGGCTATCCATTTATCCAGGCATTTGGAAAGAAGTCCTGGTAGTCTGTGGGAATGAGGGAATAGAGAAAAGAGAGAGGAAGGGAGGGAGGGAAGCAAAATATTGTTGATTTTAATTTTTGCTATGGGTTGTTAATTTTGGCATGTGGGAGGTGGAATTGCTCCTGGCTTTTCTTTTACTGTGATTATACTTTTTAATGTTGGCAAACACACCTGGAGCTGACAATAGGCATTTTTCAGTAGCACATTGTTATGAATAAACTAAAAATAAAATAATGAAACTAAACACAAAACTGAGTGTGTGGTTATCCTAAAGTGACACCCTAAGGCCTTACTGTTGTACTTTCAAACTGTATAAGCCTGTCACCCTGACAACAAATAGATAAAAGAACAAAGATATATATTTACCTCTTGGAAGGGAGGAAACCATTTGTAGGACTAATTCTTGTGGTCTTTCTGCAGGTAGAAGTCCTGAGTAGTTTTATCTGAGTAAGATCTAAGTAAAGACATCAGTGTTTGGCCAGACATTATATCCTGATTCTTCTCTTTCTTCTACAACTCAAAGAGTAAGTGAAAATAAATGCCTACGGAATGATGATTGCCTGAAATAATGTACAGAAAGTAAGAGTGTAAAATAAGGAATTCTTTTGTGTGATAAATATGTCCTGGAATGGTACACATCAGCTAAATGCTGACATGTGCAACATGTCCAGAGATACAACACTGAGGCTACTGTTTTTAATTCCATAATGTCTTTATAAGAAGTTTTTGTGTAATAAGTGTCTATGCTTTTATTCATATATTCATGCACACGTTAACACACACAAGCATGCACATTAATAAAATATCATTCCTCAGAGGCAAGGGTGGCTTTGCTTAAGGACTTTCAAAAGCAAGAAACTCTGAGTGTTTAACCCACAGACAGATTTGAAAGAAATTTCAAAGGCCACATTGTTTTTTACACTGGTTTGTTAAAATCTATGGGTCTCGGTTGGTTATTTCATGGTAGTAACTCAAAAACCAAGACAAAACGGAGTGCTTGTACTCATTGATTTGGAAGCTGGCCCAGACTTGATGAGTATAAAAGATGAAAGCCGTTTTTCTTCTAGCTTCCTCTCAGATTACTGTTTCTACAAAAATTCCAGGTTCAATCATAAGTCCAGGAGATCTGGGGGCACACCAGCTCAGCAAACCTGCATTGCATGGGCTGTGGCTGTGTACAAGAGGTATTTGCTTTCTGACTGTTTGGTTAGAAGTTACAAATATAAGAATGGTGGATAAACGCAAACTGCTAACTACTAATGCTATGCCAGCTGTCTTTCCCCAGCGTGCAGGCTGTCAAAATTTTATGTTTTCAGTTATTGCTTCAGCAAGCAACTCAGGATATGAAGAAGAGGGTTAGAGTGACACTAGAGATGGAAGCCACTCTTCCATCCGAAGGCTCTAAAAAACCTAATCTTCTAAGCTTGGGAGAGTCTTGTATAAGACAGAAAATGTGCCTGAATACACATTGTTAAAGACGGATTTGAAAATTATTTAAATTATATCCAAATTAAAAATATTTAATATGTGGGTTTTTATTTTAAATGGATTTTATTTCACAAGAGGTCCATAACTACAGTGGTTAGGCTTCTGTGAAGACAATAAATTTCAGAATTTTCGGGTTCCAGTGAAGTGAGCACTCATATATTTGTTATTTACTGCTTTTCCTTAGGAAATTAATCCTGAAGAAAGAGTCCCTGAATTTGAACAATATTCTGAAGACGTGTATCTTCATATTCATTGTTAGCAGGTGGCATCTGGGTCAAAACCACAGGAGAAGAATTTAGCAGGTGGTCTTGTGAGGTGACTCATATCACTTCTGCTTTCTGTTTGTAAGAAGAGAGGGAGGTTCAGCAGAAGAATAGGTCCTACCAGGAAGGGTTGTGCCAACAGGAAGCAGTACCAGTGACTCAGAGGGTGGCACGTTATCCGTCTGAGCTGGTGCTGCTCCCAGTTGTCACCCAAACTGGTAGTAAAAGAGATAGAGTGGTAAAGATAGCATCTTTCAGACACAGAAGATGAATAAAAACCATGAGTTCTCATGACCTATTTTCCCCTCATTATGGTTTTTCATCTAAATTTACTATTTATTTTGAGAACTGATACTTCCTAGATTTATCAGTTCACTGGCAAAAACCTGTTGAGTTTAGCTGAAGGAGGCTATGAGGCTACGTTATGAAGATCACTGAATAGTTTAGAATGGAAGGGACATTAAAGATCATCCAGTTCCAATCCCTCCACTATGGGCAGGGACACCTTCCACTAGACCAGGTTGCTTCAAGACTGGTCCACCCTGCCCTTGAACCAGGGATGGGACATCCACAGCTTCTCTGGGCAAGGGACCTGTGTCAGGGCCTCACCCTCATAGCAATAAAGAATTTCTTCCTGAATCTATTCTAAATTGACCCTCTTTCATTTTAAAGCCATTATCCCTTGTCCTGTCGCTCCATGCCCTTGTCAAAATCCTCAGCTAGACGAGGCTGCTCAGACCCTTGTCCAAACTGACCTTGAATGTTTCCAGGGATGGGGCATCTACAACCTCTCTGGGCAGCCTCTTTACATATATCCAAATATAAATTCCTTTCTACTCGAGAAGTCTCTACCCTTTATCATGACTATATACATACATATACACATCATAGAGGAAAAATTAAAATACATCCTTCAGAAGCATGTTAAGATCTCTTTTCTTTTCCCCTTTTATTCACGTAGACTCCACTGATGGCCTTTCAGTACTTAAAGTGGACTTCAAAGAAAGATGGGAACAAGTATTTTAATAGGGCCTGTAGCAATAGGACAAGAAGTAATGATTTTAAACTAAAAGAGGGCAGATTCAAATTAGATATGGGAATGAAATTTTGATTATGAGGGTGGTGGGGTGGATGCCCCAGCTCTAGAAACATTCAAGGTCATGTTGGACAGAGCTCTGAGCAACCTGATCTAGTCATCGATGTTCCTGCTCATTGCAGGGGCTTTGTCTAGATGACCTTAAAAACAACCTAAATTAATCTAATATATAATTCAATAATTGCTGCTCTAGACACAAATCCTCCATGCTTGCTGAAATTTCCGTTTAAAAACAATATAAATGAAGAAACTAGCAACAGAGAGGGGAATCCCTGTGATTTTCAAAGGCTGCTAAGAACTTCTCAGATCCTTTTCTCTGTTGTGAAGAGACAGATCTGCAGGCAGCATAAATTTCTTTCGCTTCCTAGAAATCAGTGCAACCATGGCTGCCTATGGTAATCAACGAAATATTCAAACAAATTCAGGATAGTATCTTTAATAATGTAAATTGGATTGGATACCTTGAAACAAACACAGCAATTGATACTCCTGAAAACTATGGGTCAAAGATTTTATTACACCTCTCAGCCATTAAAGATTCTCCAGAAAGAAATTCCTAAAAATATAAATATTATTCTGGAGAAGAGGGAATGCAAAAGAAGCCTAGGGATGAAGCTGATCAAATAGACCTTTACACCACACCACTCCACCCCCTATAAACATATATATATATATATAAGAATTATTAAGCTGGAGGAACTCCAAGCTGTTTTTTCTTCCCAGAATGGATATCTGGGATATTTTTGCTCATATCTTGATAGCTTTTATTGGGCAACAATTTATAGGCCAGCTGATGTCAGCATAATCAGAGTTTAGTACAATTTCTTCTTTTTGTTCAGCAGTGCTGTATTTATTGACCTGTTAAGTTTCATTTCAGTGAGGTGCAGCCAACAGAACATAACTTTGAAAAACTCCTGCAAACAGGCTCTCTCCCTGCACTTTATACTCCCCCTCATGCTTCATATTTTTATAATATATTAAAGGATTCTAATATCACCTTCCAAGAAATAACCAACTTTTGCTCATAAATAATTCTTAGCAGTTCTGACTTTTCTGAATATTTGTGGGGTTTAATTTTTTATTTTTTTTTATCCCCACTTTGTCTCACAAAATGGCAAGTTCAGGGGCAAAGCCTGATTGACTGCCCCACATTAGACATTTCACAACTGTCTAAGCAGAGTTCAGATGTCACCAAACCCACTAAAGAGGCCTCTACGGAGTTCAACAGGTTATCATTTTCCTACTGTTTGATTTGTGGTTGCTCTGCTTCAGTAACTGTAAAGAAATTAGTTCCCGGCTAGACAGGAACTGGTAAAATGAAAGTGGTGTTGATAGAGGTGCTACTGACATGGACATTTTTTTTCCCTTGTCAGTGATATTTGCCCTGTTTTGTTCCAGTGCGTTTTCTACAGGCATTACTTCTAATTACTCCACCGAATTTTTTTTTATTTTTTAGCATGTAAAAGTAACCACTTTGTCTAGAAGCCTTTATCAGTCATTTCTTCTATGCATTTCTTTATCTATTTTTTATTTATCAGCATTCAGGGGAAATAGAGCTGGACTGCTGCCTCTCTTCCATGAAGCTGCTCTTTTGTTGTTTGATGTCCGTGCTCTCATTCACACACCTCTCCCAGAGAGGAAATAGATGGGAATTGAGACTAACTAGATTAACACTGCTGAGGCTGCTGAAGAGGAAAAATAAATCCAGTTTGCACACGTGAGATCCGTGTCAGAAAGTTACACAGCTCCATTTGTGGCACACTGAGTTTGTTCTATAACATACCTATTATATTTTTTCAAAACATGTTTTCAGGGCCATATTTAAACTAAGAATAGTTTCCAGCACAGGCACAAGAGAAAAGGCCCTTCCTTATATTGCATACATTTTCATTCAAATCCTGCTCAGACAACAAATAAATCAAAGAGGGATGTATTTTACTCTTCTATGGAAATGTTGATATTTTGAACTTTTATTTTTCTTTTAAAGGAGATAAAAATACTCAGACACAACGTTCACTGTAGTTTGGGCATATTAAACCATTCTTCTGAGAGGAAAAGAAATATCAGTTCCCCAAGATACTATAGCAAGAGTTCCTTTTGTTTTCCTCAGTTAAAGGTTTAAAAGAGAACATATTTTTAAATCAAAACAAAACACAAACCCTATGATGTTTCATCTTTTAAAATGACATAAGATGAGTGTGATCACTCTGATATGAAACTGGCCCTTCCTGCAGAAATTTTTGGCTGTCAGTGAATCAAACTTTTTTCTAAAGAAAATGTATGAAAAAACCTGTGAAGAACTTTATCAGAAATTCCCTGATGTTTAAACATGCAGGATTCAAGAATAAGAAGAATAACTCTTCCTCACTACTGGGAGTCACACTTACTTTGAATTAAGTAAAACCTTTGATAGATGAAACTATTCCTTGGCTTATCCAGTCCAATTCAATAGGGAAAATGAGGATGAGAGTTGTATTGTAAGCTAGTTTGGCTTTTTTAAGTTCAGCTTTTTGCTCTTAAGTCTCCTGGTTTGATTCTGGGTGTCTACTGTGCCAGCTGTCACAGGGGCAACACCAGATGCTGAGAAAATCCACCTCTGTGTCACGTTTCTGTGTGGCTTGAGCTTGCCTCTGAAGCAACTTAGTGAGTTCTGGGCATGAAAAATCAGAATTTTTTTCTTATTTGTCAAAGAAGAAGAAATGGAAAATTGGTAAAGAAAGCTGAAGCTGAAGAATGAAAAAGTCCACTCAAAAATGACCTCAGCTCATGCACCCTCTGACCCCTGGGTGAGTGCCATAGGTAGCCAAAGGTCCCAGCGAGAGCAGCCTATGCCTGGTAGCCCTCAGTGGAGATGCCTGGAAGCCAGAGCAGTGCTGTCCTTTGCATCCTGAGGACAGGCTTTGTGGGAGGTGTTCCCGAAGCAGTTCTGATGTGGCAGAGTACAGGAGTCATATACTCTACAGCATACCCTTGTAATGATTGAGTCAGAGAAATTAGAGATGGAAAATGCACTTAGGTCACTTGGTCCACTCCCCAACTGTTTAAAGGTTGCTCCCTACAATGTGTTCTTCATTGCTTTGTCTAGTCAGCTTCCCCCATTTCCCTGGGGGGACCATTCCACGTAGTAATAGACCTCGTTGTTAGGAAAACTTTCCTGATGTGCAGACTAAATTTTCCTTGGCTCACGTTCATCCCACTACCTCAGTTAAAACCTCCTAGTCAGCTCTTAACTTCTCTCCACCTCAGGCCTTTTATTCCATCAGAGGAAACAAATGAGTCTGATTGACTAAAGCCCTGTGTGTTTAAAAAATAATGACATCCCTACCTCCCAAGAGTGATAGTCAATATAGAATTAACATAAAATGTGCAAACTGCCTTATTTTATACGGAAGAAATGAATAAGCCCCTGGAAGCTTTTATCATATGTCCGTTGGCATGGCTTGAAAAGTCCAATGTCTACCACCATTTACTAAACACACGGAGTCAGGTCCCATCTGGAACAGATCAAAATGCCCTGGTTGGTCAATCAAAGCACAAAGTCCTATGGAAATTTATTTCACCTAAAGGCCTGTTAGCTCCCTTTCCAATCAAAGCTAGGGAACAGAGCCATGTATCACTTCACTGGGGACATATATCATGGACCATGGGACATGGGACTAGTGTCACCAACACTGTCATTACATCGAGAAATCTGGGAGAAATGGTGGGTTTTGGATTTCTACTCACGCATAGTCAAGTTAGCCTAAGAATCCTGTATATCCTCCCAGCAGAGCCACACGAGTATTTGATATTTTAATTCTGCTGACAGAGAGAAGAAATGTCATTTTCTATGGAAACAACAGAGATACTGTCAAAAAAATTTGAGGAAATGGGTAAAGTAGCAATGTAAAGGAAACAAAATGCTTCAATTATTTCTTGAACGACTGGCATTGCTTTAATATCTTTAATAAAATAAACATTAAGAAATAGAAACAGTCTTTGGTATTTTTCAGACTTTTTTTCAAGGGCTTCTTATTTTTGTTATGTGACAAAAACAATTTGTTGCCACCACCATGAATCACCAAGGGCTTCAGCTGGTACAAACCCACATTTTTCTGTTCAAAATATGCTTTGAATTAGAGTTGCAAGTAGTAAACTCTTCATGAAGGCTGCTCCGGTAAGACTTGTCTCTGAATGAAATGATATTTCAGCCAAAGTTCAAGATAAACGGGAAATCCAGGCTGAGTGGTAGATGGCAAGGATGTGAATCAAATCAGATGTTGACGTTACACGATGTACAGCAAGTGTTTGGGAACCACTTCCACAAGTAAATGCAGTAGTGAGAAGTTACCATTTCTGCCTGGCTTATTTTAGAGAGTCTGCAGCAGAACCCAGCAAGGGGTTGTGGTGCACTTCCCTGTCTTCAACTTCTACAATACTGAATTCCTCTTTATTGAGAACAAGATTTCAGTTTCATGATATCACTTCCTATTAATAATGACTTTGTACTGCTTTGGTGTTTAAAATCCCTTTCCATGCTAAATTTTGCACGATGGCAGAACAAAAACGCAGTCCTTGCTCTGTAAATGTGCAGCTTGGATGTAAAGTAATAGGAGGCAGAGAGCAACCAGGATAATGGAGCAGCAGATGGACACCATCTCTCAGTGCTATGGTCCTGACACACTGAAAGACAAAGGACAGAGTCTTATCCTTTCATGACAGGCTGGATGAGGCCCTGAACAACCTGATTTAATGAAAGGTGTCCATGCCCTTGGCAGGAGGTTTGGAACCGGCTGATCTTTAAGGTCCCTTCCAACTCAAAACATTCTATGATTATATGACATCTGAAGACCTGGCCCAGAACGTCTACCTTTATTTGCTTTAAGAACAGCACTAACTGCCTCATGGTTTACAGCTTAACTCTTCTTGTCTATGTCAAGATCAGGGTTCCAGTGTCTGTCAAGAGCAAAGAAAATTCCACATGGGAGATGGTCAGAAGCATTCGAGAAAACACAAAATATGGTTCTTTTTGACTTGCACATGACATCCTGCAAAAGTCACAGCTCAGCCACAGCAGGGAAGGAGCCTAGTTCCAGGTTTATTCAGCTCCTGTGCTATGTGGGAATGGTGCTGCCTGCCTCGGTGTTTCTCTGGCACAGTGGTCTCCAAAGGCAGCTCTGGCTGAGCAGACCTTGCATTTCTGTTGCATCCCATGGATGATACGAGCAGAGGGTTTCCCAGTCTGTGGGATGAGTGTGGAGTATGTGGTTTGATTGCTGGCTGGATGACTCAGAGTTAGTGAGGCACAGTGATGCACCAGCACAACATGGGATGGGGACAGCTTTGGCCACAGGGCATCCTTTTCCACACTGGTGGTATCACATCTTCTGCCCCATGACATCTCTCACCAGGCTGGCAGCTGTGGACTCAGGATATAACCTTGTGGTTATGGGTGCAACCATTACCCTGACACAGGTGTCCTGGCTAGTTGCTCATGGATTGAAATAAATTGAACAGAAACCCAAAGAACTCTGCAAAATGCTGTAGTGAAAGGTCTGGAAGGAAGCTGGAGGCACACAGACCCTATAGCTTTGTGGGCAAAGATGGGTGCCCACAGGGGCATCTGGCAGAGGGGACCTGCTTTATGCTTCCCAGACAGAGCTGTAATGAAAAATCATCTTGTCTGGAGGAAGGAGCTCTCTCCCAGGCTCTGCACTGCCAGCTTGCAGCTGGGCTAATGTGTAGGAATGTACTCCCTAGCAATGCTTCCTTATAAATTATTTTTACTGGGAGATTTGAGTGTCATTACAGTGAATGTGTGTACAAATACTGGAAGAACAATGTGTGCTAGAGAAAACAAAACCAAAAACCACCCGGCTTCCTATTCCTCCTGAGCAAACCTGTGATTTCTCCCACCTTCTTGAGTTGCAGTCTAATACAATATTGTACAGCTCACTGCCTCCTTAAATAATTCCTGCTGGAGTAGCAGACATTGAGTACATCACTCAAATTCCATGAAGTTGTTTAGCTTTCAGTTCCACATCCTGAGGACTTAACTTTCTGGGAGAAGGGAATGACCTGGAAGTCCCTCTGGGTACTCTCCTGGCACAGGGCTGGAGCTGGATACTTTGCATGGGCTTCCAGTTTTACCATCAGTCCTATTCTCCTGAGCTCATATTTCCCCTCTAATAGTTTCTTACACATCTATTGTTATTCAAATAAATGTGATATATTGGTGCTTCACCAATTTGAAATGAGCTGCAATTACCAACAGAGGATTCATTTTATTTACTTCCAGCCATCTAGAAGTCAAGCACCTGGCTTAAATGAGTGATCTATGGTCTGGGAAGAGGGATGAACATTGCCAGAATTCACATGCCTTCCTACCTATTTTAAATATCTTTTTTAGGCTAGGATGAATTGCAGGCTGAAAAATCTCCCCATGGCTGTAGAGGAACTACAAAACCAAGGTTTAGATGATTCAGGTGTAGTGACTTGAAACCCATCCTCAATATTTGTTTAGAAAGCAGCTGTGAAAGATGAGATCCATGTGTCTGGGATTTTGATGGGTGGTCTAGAAGGGATTGTGATGATCACCCATGCTGACTAAAAACCTGGCCTCCAGCCCTTAAATTTTGCTCATCCAGAGTGTTTCAGGTTTTTTTAGTGGAAAACCAAAGAACTGTCTGTCAAATATAAAATAAATCTTGCCCTATAAATTGCTGTGTTCACAAATGACAAGGGTGTGGAAGAGGAAGAAGAAGGAGAGAGTGAAGATGTCCCAAAAGAGAGAAGGCTAGTAGGGGGTTTTAATAATTTAACAGTCCCTGGAGTGTGAGATGATGAGGTTATTTCTACACAGGACTTTGAACACACACCAAGGCATTATAACTTTCATCCCCTTGTTCTCTGAGACGAATCAAAATGAATATTTTAGAGAAGAAAGTCTCTTGAACTGTTTGTCATGGGCTATGTGGCTCTGTCGCCTTGGAGCAACATTCAGCACTCAGCAGGTGCTGGGACACTGCAGGGACATGATCCCAGCTGCACCAGGCTTTCTGTCTTTCTTCAGCCACTCTGCTGCCAGTTTCAGGTGCTTTAGGAGACTTTTTTTTGTAAGCTCTGCTTCAGCTTCTGACCAGGAGCGTAGCAATCATGGAGCAGCAGCTCAGCAATGCCAGTAAAGCTGCTGAGCACACAAAGAGAGGCAGCTCGGCTGGCAGGGCCAAGCTGGATTGGGATGGTGGCAGATGAAATCTAAGAATAGTAGACAAAACCAGAGACAGAGTCAACCTTTTGCCAGCAAAGTGCTGCAGTCAGAGCAACCACTTGTTTCTTGCAGCACTTAAGTGTTTTAATTAAGTTGAAGGAGTAATTCCTATGGGACACAAGTCCATTGAATGCACTGAGTAGAGAGTAATGTACGTCTCTGAATAAGGCACCCATGGTTAAGATCCCCCTTTGCACGAAACCCTTTTGTGCCACGGTGTGGCTGCCCAGACATACCAGAGCTGGGTTTAACTCATCATGGACTGGGCAAAAACCCTGCAGGAGAATTTGCAGAAAGGGACACTGAGGCTATGGCATTACCAGAGCTCAGGTGGGCTCAGGGTGGTAGGGACTGACTCTTCCCACAGGAAGCCTCTGACTTGCTGGCCCCAGAGCCAGTTGCTGTGCCCCTCTGAGAGCCAGCAGTGGTTACCAAGTCAGTCTGAAAGCTGCTAGGTCTGGCTACAGGCTCTGGTCCTGCTTTGTTGTCAGGATGCCGCAGGACCAGACAGCTCGGAGTCTAGACTGCAAGGGTGTTCAGCACCTAATATTTTGGCTGTGAGACCACAGAAATCTTGTTCCTTTAGGAAGAGGCTCAGGAATAGCCTTTTCGCCTCCCTGCCAGCTGGATCACACTCACAGCATCTTTGAGAATGAAGAACACTGCCTTTGCAACTGAATATAGGCAAATTTTTCAAGCTTTTTCTGGATTTCCCTGCCTTGGAAACTGTTCCCAAATCCCTTAGACACTTAAAATGAAGTCAGCTTTAACCTTCATTGAATAAAGCATCAGCAGCTGCACAGTGAAGTCATGGCTGCGTGTCTTGTGCAGATCTAGAAAACTCCACTGAGATTTTCATCAGCATTAGGCCATAAAAGGTTATTGTTGGAAAACAGCAGGATAAATCAAGCAAAACTATCAACATTAGGAAAATATTCTATTTATTTACTACCACATTAATTTGAAAGAGGGAAAGATAGTAAAAATGAAAAATATTCTTTTGGGTGTTTTTTAACCATAGAGCTTTCCCCTTTCTTTCCTGTCCTATATTTCATATTGAAAGGAAGAGAAGTGATTAACTTGTCTATATTATTTCTCTGTTAGTCTAAGGCAACTGCAATGGTAAAATCAAAAGGCAGCATGTTCTTGATGCTCCTTTTTCTGAAACATATAAAATTAAAATGTAGAGTAGTACATCTATGAAATGGATCTTTTTCCACCATATTTTTGCTAAACACATCAGAGAGGAAAAGCTCTGATCAGCCAAAGGAAAAAAATACATGATTGAACAGGTCAGTTGCTTTGTCTTTCAGGCACAGACTCAAAAATATGGATAGATTTATATATAAATACATATACAGTAACCAAAACCTCAAATTCAAATACACCTGAGCTTTGGGGAAGTTTGTATATTCGTTCAATATTTGTGGCTTGGGCTCATCTGTAACAAAAATATTTGCAAATAGACAGAATACTTCCTCTTTAATCTTATCTAGGCATCTGTCTGTTCGTCTGGGATTTTCCTAGAGATGGCCTCAGATCCTGATATCAGAAGTCTTCATGGCTAAATTAAGGCAAGATCATACACAGCTTCACAGAGGCCTTGATTTTTTTCTGTTTACCACGAGCAGTTTAATCCACTGGGATGAAAGGCAGAGCAGCTGCATAGCCTGGCTCAGCTGCCACCGACCCTGTGCTTGGCCCACTTTGGGGAAGACATATTTTGACTGGTGGTTCATAAAATCACTGAATGCTTTGCATTGAAAGGGACCTTAAAGACCATCTAGTTCCAAATTCCCTGCCCTGGACAGGGACAGCTTCCACTTCCATCTGAGGACAGCTCAGGTTGTTCAAAACTTCATCCTACTTGGTCTGTTTGTACTATGGGCAGACCATGGTTGAGATACACAAAACTGCTCTGCAAGAGCTGTTAAATCTCTTTCTTGGGGCTTTTCCAAAGCCCAGAGCAAATCCTAATCTTAATCTGTCATCTCTGATGCCTCCATCAGACCAAACATGTCCAGTGGTACCTCACCAGCTGCTCTACAGCCACACATCTGGGAGGGGCGAATCCTGGGTCCACACCCAAGAGCTCCTTCTCCATCCACAAAGAGAATTGTCTGAGGTTTCACACCTTCAATGCCACCTTTAGGCAAGCTGCTTGGAGATAGGGAAAAGGTGGTGAAATGGCAGGATCTATCCACACATGCCTGGCTAATTGTTGTAAATTAGCTTGGCCTGTTTATGCCCTTGAAGAACCCCAGGCACCACTGGCAAGTAAAATAGATTCAGTTAAGCACCTTCAGATCTTTCTCTCTTGGAGGACAAGAGGTGGACGAGGCTGTATGGTAGCTGTTTAACCTCAGTGCTGCTTAGACAACTACCCTGCATTGTGTTTTGGACAATTTATGACAGCGTGTACCTGCACTGGTAGTTACAATTACTCCTGAGATTTAGTACACTGGGAAGGGCTCCAATTTCAACAGAGCTGTGCCATGCAGCATGGCTGGAGAGGAATAGGGAAATTCTTCAGGGTTTTATTGTGTTCTTTCCTGTCTGTGTCCCTCCAGAGGGGTTTTGTCACCTCCCTGAGTATTTTCTCATGGTAACTTCTCAGCACTTCAGATTCCCAGCATTCTCTGTGTGACACCTCACCCACTCCTACCAATGCTGGTGTGGCTCATGGGTGAGAGGAGGGGAGCGAGCAAATCTGAAAGGAATGCAAGAAATATAAACAATTTTATTAACAAGACCACAAAACTATTTTTTTAATATATGCAGCCATTTTCAAGGAGCAAACAAACAAACAAACAAACAGAAAAACCCACTGGGGAGACGTGGTCGGCATCAGTGACCACAACAAACCTCCACAAACGGTATGGGCAGGTCTGGGTAGGGTCCCTTTGCTCCACTCCACTGCTGGCCAATGCCAGCCCCTGGGAATAGGGTGAGCCTGTGCAGACCCAGCACTAAGGAGGGGGGGTGCCATGTGCATCCTGCTGCGGTGCCAGGGATGATGCCAGCTGGGTCAGGGCTCGGGCGATGACGGAGAGGTGGCTGTTCATTGTACGCAGCTCTGCCAGGATGTCACTCACACTTGCTGACGCCTGGTCAGAGCTCGGGGGCAAGGCTTGGGCAGCTGGTGGTGTAGAGGCAGCCCCTGGAGCGCTGTTGTTTCCCAGAGGTGCTGCCTGGGGATTTTCATCATGCGAGGGGTGTGGGGGTGGGCTGTTGCAGCTCTTCATGCCTTCCAGGGAGCCTGTTCTTACAGGTGGCTGGTCTTCCTCCTTCCCTTGAATGGTGGCCAGTGTTGCTGAAGCGAGGAAGGGCAGCCAATTGATGAGGTGGGTGGCACCACTGGGTGGGACTACTGGCAAATAAATTCCTGGGTGCAGGGATGGAGTAGAGGCAGGTGGTGCAGGAAGAGAAGGGAGTCCAGGGTGAGCAGTGGCCCCAGAAGTGGATGTGGAGGGTGAAATAGGAGGTGGTTTGGGACACAGGGCTGCAACACAGGCAGGTAACGATGGGGAAAATGATGCAGTACCAGTGTCAGAAGAGGAGGGTGAAGCTGGAACTGTGAAAGGTCCAGGTTCTTCAGAGGTTGGTGGTGAAGTGGCAGCAGGCGGAGCATCAGGTGTGCAAGGATCTGAATCTGTAAGGAGGACACATCATGAGCCTTGATTCACACAGGTACCTACGTACACAGACTGTTGCCTGCTGCCCCCTCAATGGGACCAGGCCTTCTTTGATGAAAGGGGTAATTTCATCAGCTGGCAGTGATAATCCCTGTAGGCCAAATAAAAAAGAACAGATGTACTCGAAGACAAGAGCCTATTGTAGGTAAACACAACCTTAATATTATAAAACTAAATTATCTTTCCACTCTCCTTCTTCATAAAGCCTGTGGACAGGCCTGAACATTTTTCTGGTTGGCGTCTCATAGCTATGCATTAGCTGGTGAATTCCCTACTGTGTTTTCCTGGCTTTCCATGGAACGATGGTAATGTCCTAACTGACTCAGATCTCCCGTGGAGATGTGAGGGCTGGACGTCTCCTGCCAGAGCCAAACTTAATTGCTGCTTTATAGAGGGTCCCAGTTTTCAGCATTTTGGTTTGAACAGACAGCTAAACACCAGAAACATAAAGAGCTACTTGGTGGCTTAAACCCTTCAATATTTCTTTTGTGTGTGTGTGTGTGAAACATAACAGAGTTTGCACAATCAAACTTAGATGTATATATCCCTGCCCAAATTCCTTCATCAGCTTCAGCTATGAAAATCAAATCAAAAAAGAACAGCTAGAAAGAAATTGTTGGCACTGGGCACACCAGCTCGATACCTGTGCCTTCTTGCAAGTATTTCAGTGGACCTCATCCAACGTGCACTAAAGCCATTAGAAACAGGCTTGCTTGGACTGAATCCATCAGGTACAGATAGAGCAGCCACTGGGGGATGCACAAAGGTTTGAAGAGCCACACTAAGGTCTAAGGTGCTTTCCCCACTGTCTCCAGCTGTTAAATACTGTATGGTAAGGATGTTCCTATTTTTACCATTGTTCTGAAAGCCAGAAATGTAATAGGAAATGCTTGCTTTTCAACAGCCTCAAAAATCTGCATTGGTGGAATTGCTATACCACACTGTAGATCTTTATTTTAGCATTGGGAACACATTATACAGAAGGTGGTGAGATGCTACAGGAGTGGTCAGTGTAAGACAGATGGATTTTAAAACAACTTCTGCTGCAATTAAGTGCTCTACTGTGGATACAAATACAAAAATTAATATCTAGATTTACCTAGGTTAAAACAACCTAGAAAAAGCTAAGTACCTAGGTGTTAACACTGTACTATTATTATTTCTGGCATCTAAAAAATCTGATGTGAGAAATTCAGTTTTGTTACTGGCTGGTTTGGTATTCCAGATAGCAAACTGAAACTATGACTCAAAAACAAAGAAGGCTTTTCTCTGTCATTTCTAACATGAAACCAGCTGGACCTACAGCCAGCAAAAGTCCATCTTTGTCCCACATAGGACCACCATGTTGCTCTTAATCAAAGACACGTGTTGCAAGGAGGGGATTATGACACAAAATTCAGTCTGCCTTTATGTCCCTGAGATTTTTATGGAAAGTTACTGCAGGTTCCTTGAAACACTTTCCTTCCTTTGTGTATTGGCTTCCTTCCCAATACAAAGTCCCTGCCTTCACAGCCTCTCAGTCCCCATCCACTGGAGGTGGGCTGAGGATCCTGAATGTGGGGGTTCCAAAGTACCATTGATTTGCCTTTGGTTTTTCAAAACAAAACCAAAAATAAAGCACAGTTCAAATACAGGTTCCTTTCCCATCCAAACCACCAAAGTTTGCAAGGGCTGAGATGAAATGTTCAGGTTTGGCTCTCCAGTGGTGTTAACCAGAACAGTTTTTATGGTCCATATATAGCACGGCTGATCCCTGTCCACACTGCCCAAACAAACCAAATTAAGTGTAACGTTTTTCCATACATTAGACGGCAGAGGAAGCTCAATAAACCTTGATGTAATCTGGCTTGCTACTGTGACAAATAACTGTCACAAATGATTCTTAAAAGGTGAAAAAGCAGTTGGGGTTAAAATACAAGTAGTAGCAACTAATACAGACAAAAAGAGAGGCAAAAATCTGGACACCAAAGGATCCTCCTTTTGGCTGAAATCTTTCCAAACAGCGTGGTTTTCCTATCAGAAGCCACAGCTTTGTCATCCCACTAATCCCTCCTTAAAGTTTATTTACACCATGCAACGGTTAAACACGACTTGTTCAGTTTGATCACGCTCCCATACTTCCATCTGAGAAATTCCACATGCGTGTCTGGACACCCGCACAGGAAACCTCGTGAATCCAGGACATGTGGAAGACGTTGCACTGCTCAGATCAATGGGAATGTGCACAGCTGACATAGAGAAGTCTATGCACCCAGAGCAGCTGCTGGTCTGGATGGGGTCTGACCCAACTACTCAGTGTCCAAATACTGCAGAATCACAGCATTGCTGAGGTTGGAAGAGACCTCTGGAGACTGCCCGATCACAACCCCTGCTTGAAGCAGTGTCGCCAAGTTTTTTTCCATGGACAAAATTGCTAGCATATATCTGAGAAAGCCCAGGAATATGGGAGTCCTAAGCAGGATGAAGCATGGAGCAAACAACCACTGTTGTTTATCAGATACAACAGGAGGATTCTATTTATTTTCTTCCTCTCTTATTTTGTTTGTTTTATCTCACTGCAACTCATCACAACTCTCATGCCTGTTTTTTTCACTTTTTTTGAACAGCCCTAGCAGAAGAAGAGTCTTAACTGGAGCATCCAGGTGCACTCTCCTTGCTGGGGTTGTTCTCATTGCTGTGTGACTGGATGGATGCCTGCAGAGATGTTGAGCACAAAGTGCTCAGACAAATAGTGATCTTCCCTAAACATACCAGCCCGCCTGTGCATCGTCATTCAGAGTCCTCCAGTGCAGCCAGCCTACATAATCTGGGTAGCTAGTGTAGCATACTCCCACATGCAAAGAAAAGGCAGTTCAAGGCGGGCTTGTAGCTTAGAAAAGAAGTTATTTCACCAGATGTGAAAGTTAATCCAGGACTCAAAAAACCTGGGTTGGGAGCAACCTCAACATTGAAGTGTAAGTGCTTAGTGAAGAAATTCTGTGAAAGCCTCTGCCTTTTCCATGTTGTATGTAAAGGGAAATTCTTCAAAGGGAAGGCTGAGACACATGAGCTGTATCTCTCTGAGTGGCCTCAGTCACTTCTATTGAATGCATAGGGAGGTTGGCCTCATCCTTCAGGAGGGTTGGTCTGCTGAGACAGGATTCCGGTTGTGGAATCAGAGAATATCCTGAGTTGGAAGGGTCTCAAGGATCACTGAGTCCAAATCCTGGCCCTGCACAGGACCATCCCCAAACTCACACTATGTCTCTGAGAGCGTGTCCAAATGCTTCTAGTAGGCTTGGGACTGTGACTACTTCCCTGTGGAGCACGTTCCAGTGTCTAACCACCCTCTGCGTGAAAAACCTTTCCTTAATACCCAACCTAAACCTTCCCTGACATAGTGCCATGCCATTCCCTGGGGTCACCTTTTGCTTTAATGGTCTACAGCACAGATGTCTACATCTTATCTAACTCCCAAGTCTTCCTTCACAGTCAGAAGATTAAATAGGTCTAGCACCACCTTTTCATTGCTACAATGAGAAATAGTTATCCTCACCTTTTTTCTTGAAATAATGTAGGATAACTGACTCAGATGTGGATGTCATGCACCTACATTGCAAAAGAGAACTCCTAAACGAAATGCATAAAAATTAAATGGGTGCCCACATTAGAAACATTCCCCACCCTTCTCATGTACTATGGATCTCCCAGAGGAAAGACAATGTACATCTTTCTGTTGCCTATTTACAAGTAAGAGGGAATAATTCTGCTCTGTTACATCCAAGAGGACCTTGGGACTCACAGGGCTGTAAATTGTAGGTGTTAAAGTAAAGAGAGGGACCAGAGGAGCACCTCCAGGAATGGATTTCCTTGTATTTGTCCTGCCCTTGGTGACGGATGTCACAAAAAATTGATGGTGTGTCCTGTGAGAATGGTGAAACTGAAGTTATTTTAAATGCATTCATGTGTATGAGAAGAGCACGTATTTCACTTACAGGCAGTCTTGGCTATCTTAGCTCCTTTTGTTTGACCACTGATTTTATCTGCCTTGCAGCCAAATTGCAGCCAAACTCTGATTTCTTAGTCTTTTGTCAGCTTACAAGGGAAAGGTCTGTGAAGAAGAAACCTTGAGGGAAAAAGAGGGGCATGATTTTCCATGGATCCAGCTCATCCAACATTAGCCCTTTAGCTGACAGCTAGTATGAGCCAGTCATCCCAGACTGAGTTGAGAAAAAAAAGGACTTCTAGGGACAGGCCATTCCTAGCTATCAGGTCCCTAAGAATTATGGATCATCACGCTCTGAAGTGTCCCTCCCCTCCCAGCACTTCTTGTAGAAGTCAGCTACCTTGGATAAACTGAGTAACTTCTAAATGACTGAAATTGGGTAAACTGGACTCTTCACTTTGTATGTAGATGTAGCACATAATTTCACAGAATCACAGAGTGGATCAGGATGGAATGGACCACAGTGGGTCATCTGGTCCAGACTCCCTCATCAGTCAGGGTTATCCCAGAGAACATGTCCCAGGATCGTGTCCAGATGGCTCTGGAATAGCTCCAGTGAGGGAGATTACACAATCTCTCTGGGCAACCTGTTCCAGTGCTCATTAACTGCACTGCAAAGAAATTTCTCCTCATGTCCTGTTGGAACTTCCTGTGCATTAGTTTCTGCCTGTTGCCTCTTGTCCTATTGCTGGGCACCACCGACAAGAGCCTGGTCTGTTCTCTTAACACCCTCAATTTCCTATCAAATCAGAATAGTAGACATGTAGTGCTGCATCCGTGTTCCTATGGAAGGCAGGAAACCATGAAGATAAGGTTTAAGGTGCAAAGAATAGAACCTGAGCCCCTAGAGTGCTTCAAGAAATGAGCTGGTAGTTGAGACGGTGATGATCTTTCAGAAGAGTCAGGACTAAACAGACAATCTACTTCAACGGTACTAATTGTTAATTTATTTAATTCAGTAACCTGTACTTAAGAGGGAAAGCAACTTTTAACAAGGGCAGATAGTGATAGGACAAGGGGAAATGGTTTTAAACTAAAAGAGGAGAGATTTAGACATTTTTACTCAGAGGGTGTTAAGGCACTGGAACAGGTGGCCTGGAGAAGCTGCCCTATCCCTGGAAGTGTTCAAGGCCGGGTAGGATGGGGCTTTGAGCAACCTGGTCTAGTGGACCCCTGCACACATGGCAGGGGCATTGGAACTAGAAGAACTGTAATGTCCCTTCCAACCCAAACCATTCTATGATACTATGATTCAATGATAAGGATATTACAATGTTTAAATGAGTCTCTTCAGCAAGACAGCATCCTGCAGGAGGCCTCTGTGCCCTGTCCTTTCTGCTCAGGTTTATGTAGCTGCTCTAAGCCGTCAGTGTGTGAGTGCGTGCCCGCGGGACCGAGTGCGTGAACACGCTCCCACTTCGTTTTGCAGCTGCTTCCCAAGAAAGTCTAAATATACATTGCCTCCGCTTTCTGGTGAGAAGTGAAACTGGAGTCCCAACAGCTTGTGGTAAATGAAAGACCAAAAGCAGCATGTGCATCACGGAGGGCAATACTGCTTTTGCATGGACAAAATCCATCTTTAACTCTGAATCTGAAGCCATCCCTCCTGTGCTGCTCAGGTTTGATTTAGATGGAGTGTCATTGCTTCCCATTGCTGGGCTGAATCAAGCTTAGAAGGGCTTTGAGCTGTAAATCAAGTCTAGAAGGAAATAAATTATTCCTGGGCAAAGAGACCACCAGACATTACCCTGGGGTAAGTTTGAGCAAAAGCATCAGTGTGAGTGCCCCAGGACTAGTGTTTGCATATGTGTGATTTCAGAAACTCAGTTTTATGTTTTTTAAATTTTTTTTAATGAATCCAAACTAGCTCTGAACACTCATTCACTTTTGGGTGAGCAGCTCATAAATGCATAGCAAATTAACAAAAACATCCAAAAAGCTTATTGTTAATTATTTTTTAGATAAAGCAAATCACATCTATGTCTTAGGAATCCAATCCTCTCTGCATAGATGGCAATATCCCCAAATACTGTATATATCATGATGCTGCCATCTTTAATGACAAAGGTGTTTTCATGTAATTAAACATGCCCATTCAAGTCAGAAGTTTTGTGCAAAATATTTACTTGTGGGAGAAAAAAAATCACAGTATTCCAAATTAGTCTTAATCCTCCAGTTTTCAAACTTAATTTCATCTGTGGCTTCCACAATAAAATAATTTTTAAGGGATTTGGAAATAATTTTATGCTCCTAGTGCACTACTGTAATGCAGCATATGGCAAAGTGTTCCAGAGTTCATGACGTTTTACCAAAAATACCCTAACTCTGTCTCTGTGCTGTCAAATGACAAACCACTGGTTGAGCTAGTTCAGCAAGGCTCCTTCCTCTGGACTGTCATTTTTTAAGTAGATAAATAAAAATTCGTGAGCTACTCTACAGATTTTAATTCACTTAGAAGTTTTTCTGACTTCATAAACTCGTGCATCTCTTTGGAATTTATTTCATTGTTTTTATTAATTGTGGTCTGTTTGGGGCTCTATTTCTCTTCTTTCAGGTACAGTACACCAGGCTTAGCTGGACTGGGCTTTATGTGACTAATCCCATTATGACTCCTGTGGAGTTGTGCTCTTTCAAAATTTCTTGAGTAATAGTCTGTTATGAGTACATACTTATTCCCATGTCATGCGAACAAATTTGTTCTCACAGTTTGTCATGGGCCATCTGCTTTTTCATCTTTGTCCCTGGCTTAATTTCAGTGAGATTTTATTCACTTCCTGACAAAATTTGCGTTTTCACTCTCATTTGGGACCAGATTTTCCAGGAACCCAAGGTCCTTGTTTGACACCTATGGGACACAGCCAGACTTTTTGAAGTTCTCTGCGGCTCCTGTTACGTATTTCCTAAAATAGAAGAGTCCCTGAGGATGGCCTAACATCTCAGTGTGTAGGGGGAATGGGAAAATCAGAGGTAGGCATGTTGGAGAGGTAACATTGTTGGGCAGCAGGCAATTCCTCACGACAGTATTCATTGCCTAAAACATTTTTCATGCTGTGCTCAAAGCACTGCACAGAGCCTAACACTGGCTGCACTTCGTGGGGGCTAGACTGAAACATAAAAAATTAAATGCCTGGACAGGAAGCCTACAATGAAGCCAGGAGCAAAGGCCACTTTCATCTTCCCCATCAACCAACATTTTTAACACAGCCCTCTTATGGCTCCTTTACCTTTTGCCTCTACTAGTGCAACTTCGTAAATTGGGGAAGGCTTCTTTCCCTCCCCTTCGCAGCACAGAAATAAGACACAGAAGAAGAATCTGTTGTGCTTAAGGAGACTAACAGCCCAGCCCTCCCACAGCCACGCAGGAACATCTCTCCGCCCACACGTACTTCCTTCATAACGACTTATTGAGAAGTGGCTGGAGACACTTTTTAGGTTCTCTGAAACTAAAATAAGACTGACAAGTACTTCTAGAAAGCCAAAAGAAACATGAAGAAGAAAGTATTATAATTATTCAGGCCACTTTGTCCAGGTTGTCTTATGTTTTTCTCTGTCAATGGTCAGTAAATGTTGCCTCCAAGGAAGTATCAAAGAATCTATAACAGTTATGCCATAGTCGGATATTTTCCCAGTGTTCAATTAATAAATTAGGTTTTTGGCCCAGGACGATCACCTTTTGTGAAGGCCAACAAATCTGATTTAAGACCAGGCTGAAAATGGACTTCAACTGCATGGATTGCAACTGAAAGAAGAATTCATGTGTAATTATCCCTTTGAATCTGGCCATGAGCTACACCAAAAGGTTTTTCTTGTTTTGAAACAGACAGCTTTTCCAACACGTGAAACTCTTCTGAGAGTCTTTTTTTCTTTCCCTAATAAATACTATTGTCTTTCCAAATGTCCCTATTATGTTGTTATTAGTCTTGTAAACACCCTATCTTTTTAAAAAATATTTTAATTTTTCCTATTTAGTTGTTTGGTTTTGGGGTTTTTTTGCAAGGTTTTGCCAGTTTACTACAGCAATGAATTTTTCAGGTTAGTTTTGCTACGTATGAGGAAGTATTTCCATTTACCCAGCAAATTTTTGATACTAATCAGCCAGGAGCATTTTCTCTAAAACCACCTGTGTGTCTCTCTTTGTATCTTCCTCAACAGCACGTCCTGCCACACATGGCACCAGAATAAGTTCATTACATGACATTCAGTGGGTACTAAGAGGTACAAGAGAGAAGAGACAGGATCCGTATCTTCTACCTTTAAACCAAAGGATTATAGAATCATTAAGGTTGGAAAAGACTTTCAAGATCATTGAGTCCAATCATTAGCATAATACTGCTAAGCCCACCATTGAACCATGTCCCTGAGTGCTACACCTACACATTTTTGAACACTTCCAGGAATGGTGACTCAACCAGTTCCATGGGCAGTCTGTTCCAATGCCTGACCACTCTTTCAGTGAAGAAAATTTTCCTAATATCAAATCTAAATCTTCCCTGGCACAACTTGAGGCCATTTCCTCTTGTCCTATTGCTTGTTACCTGGAAGAAGAGGACAAACGCCACCCGGCTACAACGTCCTTTCAGGGAGTTGAAGACAGCAAGAAGGTCTGCCCTGAGCCTTCTTTTTTTCCAAGATGAGCCCTCCCAGCTCCCCCAGTCCTGTGCTTTAGACCATTCCTCAGCTTCATTGCCCTTTTCTGTACGTGCTGTAGCATCTCAGGAGTAGGCAACCAGGAACATTTATAGAAACAAATCTTAACACTCCAGACATTTTGGATTTTATTTTGTTGGTTTGCAATCAGTTGAATTTCTTTACATATATGCCTGAAGTTTTCAAAGTAGATTCAGATGTTATTAACCAAACATAGTTATATTATCTTGCTCTTTTTTTCCAGGAAAAATATGAGACACACCATGCAATCTTATGGTTTTAGTAGCCAGTGAGTCAAGCCTGGAAATTTGGTCCACATGAGTCAACAAGATTTCTGGTTCCTACAGAGAGTCCAGCAAGGACATTAGCAGTGGACAGTCCTCTGTTGCCTACACCACATGGCTCCTCTTGGGCTGATTTGTGAAAAAAACTATATCCAGCCTGGGTTACCTTGAACGTCTTTAATTTTATGCTTTTGGGTTGTTTGTCTCTCCCAACGGCTTGTCACAGCAGTGTTCCCTGCAGAAATGTAAAACCTATGTTTTCCTGGGTATTTACCATCCAGCTGCCCCAAGACAAAGCTTCTGTCAAGCCTTAGAGTCTGCACAGGAATTTTGACCATAGCAGAGCAGTGATCCAGCAGTTTTTGTCTTGCACCATTTCTCAAGCTGTGGAAACTCAGTACTTAAAATGGGAGAGATGATGCAAAAGAGTACAGGAAGTACTGCTCAATCTAGATGAGAACCAAGGTTGTTGGTCCTCCCTAGTGAGCAATGTTTAGGTGAAACAAAGGCTGAATAGGAGGCCATGATTATGTATATAAGAGAGTACATCTGCAAGATGAGCTTGGTTGTTGCCCTTCCTAAGAGTATGCAGGCAAAAACCTGCTTATCAAGCTAAAAGTGGACCCTTTGACTGTGCAATAAAGAGACCCTCGGTGATCTGAGGATGACAAGAGAATGATCTTGAGATAACTATGCAAGAAAAGTAGGAACTAACTAATGCAATTGATTAAATTTTCATATATTTCACAGTATGTTTCATGCAGAGGGATGGTGCCATTTTCAGGAAGAAAATCTTGTAATGAAAATCCCCTGAAACTGCACACCCTGAAGTGATTTTTCTCATCTTCATACACTGAGGAACCACATAGACTGTATCTTTCCTGAAGAGTTAATCTGGGTGGGAGACACCCATATCTGAACACCTGAGTTATGCCAGTCTGGACATGAATTATTTCCCTGAATGACCCTACTGCTCCTTTACTGTTTGCAAACTTTCACAAGTGTGTCAGGAGATTCAGAGCAAAGGAGGCATATCTCCCTTTTTTTTTTTTTTTTTTTTTTTTTTTTTTTATTTAGATACTCTGGGATGCTTTCCCAACCTCTTGTGTCAGATGTGGGAGAACTTGTTTACTCCAAGGAAAGGCTTTTGGGAAAGTCCTGAAAGGTTCAAGTCACTTGTGATCAAATCTGGGCCATTACTGCAAAGCAATTCAGTGCCAGACCATGGCCAGACAGAACCCAGGCTGCCTATCCCCTCCTCAGAGCTCCTGATCTGAATTGAAACCATTTCCCAAGCCTAAAAGAAGTTTTTAATGCACGTGGATCTGGTGCCTTGGAGATGTACCTTTTATCCTCTTTCATTTCAACTGCTTGATATGCCCAGGCAATTGTGGCAGACATCATGGAAATGCTGTCTTCACAAAGACATTTTGTCTCCAAAAACATTTTCATTTTACACCCAAGTCTAGCCGGAGGTGAATTCTTTTGTTTTATGAAGAGCCACAGCTCCTTTGGAACAAAATGTTCTCCTGTAAGCTGGGTGAGCCACTGGTTTTATTGAAGAACAGTCCTGCAGACCAAGACAATGCTGTACTTCACTACCCCTTTTGAATTACCACTCTGTCATTTCCCAGAGGAGCACGATCGGCCGACCACTAAACTCTGCTTTAAGATCTCATGCCCGATCTAAATGAGACAGAATGAAGCCCTGGAGAGGTTTCAACCCTAGTTTTGTTGAAACAACATTGCTTTGTTTGGAATGTATTTGCCTTTGTACTGGGGAATGAAAATGTAACCCAGGGCCCAGTTTTGAAATACATAAATGCAACGCTTTTGGTAACACAGAATATATAGAAACATCCATAGCATATGCTTATTCTTATGCACCCTTTTTCTTGGGGATCTTCAATCAGTTTTGAAACCATCAAGTCCTGAGCCCTGTAACAGCTTAGTAAAGGAGTAACATATAATTTCTGTGTTCTAGGCTGACATGGTGACCCAGTTAGGAAATCTGAAGCAGACATGAAATGAAATCCAGACCTGTGCTTGCAATAGTGAACTCAGCCTTCCCCTGTATCCAGTTTGATTACACAAGCCACCAGCCACCCCAATGTTCATGACACACACTCATAGCTCCTGTCAATGGTCACCACCATTTGGCTCTCAGGTCTTTCCTATATTTTACTTTAATATTGTTAGATTATGAACTGAAGAGATCTAGGGATATGATGCAGATCTTTTCACTCTATAGTTGAATCCTGGCCTGTCAACTGTTTGACAATTGAGACAGCTGGACTTTTTCCTACCCCTTTCCTGTTATTCACTGTCGGTTATGCGCATCTTGGGGCAGACATTCCACAAGCCCAGACCCTCGTGTACTCTGAATGTCATGACACCTTCATCAGCTGTGTACCAGCAGTCAGGGAATTTAGGGTGTGATATATATAAGAACAGAAGAGCTGCACCGGGAGATCCCAAGTCCCTCATCCCTCCACCTACCCACCCCTCCCACCATATGTCCTTTTAAATAACTAAATGGAGGAGTCATTCGCCCACTTGGAGAGAAACAAACATGTCAGCCCTACGCCAACAGAGGTGCTCTGTCTGTCTGAGCCCATGTCCTTTGATCACCATGGGTACCAACTCTCCTCTGATATTTTGGGCTGTGCAGGGTGGGCTTGGACACTCACTGGGTGGAGGGAAACACCTCAGCAGGGCAGGAAGGAGTGATTCAGCCACTTCTCGTTCTGAGTCAATATTTACCCAGCTCTGGGTTTGGGGGAGGGGTGGTCTTGCTCAGGGGTCACATTCCCATCCTCCTGAGCGAGGTGGCTGGAGTCACGAGTCCAAGAGGGTGCTACAAGCCCTCTCCTGGGAGCATGCTCTCTTTTTTTTAGGCTGCATTTAGATGCAAACTGGCATGATGTGACTATGTCTCTTTTTCTTGTTTTTTTTCTAATTGTAGTCTGGAGTTTTCCTTAATGGGACAGAGAAGTCTTTGAGACTGGAAATGTGCTCTTCTCTTTGTTTCTGGTAAGACATAACACTGTCCTCATGGGACCGCACTCCAACAGGGATATTTTAGTTCTGCCTGGCTCAACTTCTTGCTGGCCCGCGGTTTGACTGCTGTTTGTCACTGGGACTGCGAGTGCTGGGGAACAGAGACTACCCTCACTGTGGCTGCTCTAGTAGACTGGAGCCTTGAATTTGGCTGGGCTTCCCAAGCATTTCCACGAGGCAAATAGTAAGACTAATTTCAGCAGGACACTGTATTCCTTGCTTACATTCCTAAAGGGCCATGTTGTGCTGCTTTTGCCTTTTCTCCATGTTAAATGCATTGCTAGATTTCACCCCAGGGGTTGTTGTGTCCTGCTGATGGAAGATTATATGTATTCCTCTGCTTGAGAGATCGAAGAGGACAGAGCACTTTGAGATCCGTTTTGATAGATGGACATACCCCTCTGTCTGGTCCCTAATAATGATTTCGTGAAGGTGTTGAGTATGTCTCATCCTGCAAACCTTGGTCCCATTTATACTGGTGTAAAGTAGGAATAATTTCTTTGTCATGAGTGCCATTTACACAAGTGTAATCATGGGAGAAGGAGAAGGAATAGGCCTGCAGGGATTTTTTGTTTCTTTTGGGGGGAACCATGCTGACTGCAAAACCACAGTAAAATTATTTTTAAATGAGAAAAATTTCTTTAAGACAGATCAGCCTCTTAAAAAGAGAGACAAATGAAATGAAATGCTGCAATTCAGAAAGTCCTGTGGTATTTGGGAAACGGGGCAGTTTGCTGTAAAGGGAGGAGTAAACAGTCAAAGCCAGGAGAGTTGCAAAAAGACTCAGAAAATAAAGCTGTTTATGAATTAGATTATTAAAATTTCTCAGACTACAAGAGATGAGATTGTAGAGGCAAGTTTATTCTCAGCACATGCGTGGAAAAACATAAACCTCAGTAAGAACCACTGAGTAAACCTGAGAAAAGAAAATGACTGTGCCTGGAAATGTTTAGGGGATGGTGTTTGTCAATTAATGAACTGAGAGGCCACCGTCTGCAGCTCAGTACACAGCGAAAACATGCACAGACTGAGTCCAAAGAAGGAGATTTTTTTCTTTTTCCCCGGTAAGAGCAATGCAGGGAAATTTTGCTCTGTGCCTCATCTGCAACTGATTTTTTTCTTTCATAAAACCTGGTGATTATTGAGAGGAGAAAGTTTACTCCAAGTGGTTGGGCAAGGGGTCACAATTACTCACACCACCAGGTTCCCATTTGCCTTCAGGTTTGTTGACTTTGATGACAAGCCTTTACCACTCGGTTTCTCAGTTGTGTCAGCAGCTTCCCCAACAGCCTAGTGATGCTTTTTGTGTTCCACTGTGCAGACAGGGGAGCAGCTCAAGCCAAAAAGCACACATTGAGATTGTACTCCCTACTGTAAGAAGCCTCATAGTTTGACTAACTTTGGATCCAGCGCTGTAGTTTGGGCTCATCTCTAACGGAAATATGCAGATATCTCCAGTAACGTTTCAAAGTTTTTATTTTATTTTAATTTAATTTCTAAGGACCCAATACATGTGCCTTGTCAGGGAACAGCTCCTCTCTATGCCAAGAAGCTTCTCCCAGTCCTGGAGGAAACACTTTGTGTACGGAACTGCCATAAAAAGAGAAGGGAGGGGGATTCTGGCCACATTGGGAATCTTCAGCATGTCGAAAGTATGAAATACCAAAGAGTCAGCTGCCTTGTAAAAGGAGGGCTGCTGGATTAATTTTATGGAAGGAAACTGAGCTGTAAAAAGGTGGGATTTTTTCTTTAACAAGGGCTGCAAACTGGGAGCACAGCCAACAGGGTAGTCTGTGCTAGCCCAGGACTATTAGGAGACCAAGGTCAGAAGGAGTCTGGACGCCACCAGGAATTCAAGGAGAGACAGGCTGGTGAAGTGAGGGTGTGGAAGTGCTGAGGTGTAGCTGCTGAAGTTCATAGATGACTCAATGAAGAAACTCATACAGGATCTTGACTTAGAAGAGAAAACATTAAGTCTTGCAAGGGCAAAGCGCCCAGACAACACAAAACCACTGTGTATCTACCTATACATCTGTTCCATAGACATAATTCAATCATCACAGAGAAAAGAAGCCCATTTCAAGACAACATTGGTGCTCAGTCTCTCCAGGCATCAGGAAAGTGGTTACGCCATAGGAAATTATTAAAAGAACCCCAGATTATCCCTATATAGCTCAGCTCGTGCTATAGCTAATGCTTTCAAAGTCAGAGCAGCAGAGGTTTGGAATGAAATACACAGTCCAGTATAGTGCATACAACATCAAACAGAGGTACTGCACTTCGCCAGACCCTGTGACATTATACGTAATTAGAGATGGGGCTTGATTCAAATGTCCAAATGTGGAGCAGTGCTGTGAGTCAGATCAGACGTGCCCACCAACATTGTCATTATCTTGAATTTTGTAATTTATAATATAATCCAAGCACTGCAATCTTCAGAACATTCACAGTCTGGATTGAGAAACGACCCCAAATTTGGTATTTATCTCTGCTCTCCAAGGCTTAAAGTCAGTAAAGTGTTTAAACACATGGGAGGCACAGGATTTTGGGGACTGCACTTGTGAAAAAGCTGCCTGAAGCTCATCTTTCCAGAATAGGGATGGAACTCAATCCTTAGGACCCCCAAAATGAGCACACATCCCCAGCTGAAGCATCCCTAACTTGACCTTAAAGGAAAAATAATTGAAAGTCCATGTGTATCTCTGAGCAGCACGGCTCTATCACAGGAGAAAAGTCAATCTGTCACAGAAAACAAAATAACAAATAAAACCAGCAAACAAAAATTCTAAAGAGGAAACTGAAAAAAGTGATTTAAAAATACATAACTGCACCATGACAGATGCCAGTGAAACGGAGCTTTTTGGGGTAAGATCTGCCAATCCTCCTGAGCAAATGGTGTATTACAGCTCCCTTTCTCGGGATGCTGAAGTATTCCCTGCACAGCAGCTACATTTAAGAGTCTTGAGCTGTCATCTCAAACGTCCTATTTCATATGAACTTCCTTGCCAGTGCACCATATGGCAACACAGAGAATACTTCTGTAGTACAAATGAGTGGAGAGCACTACAGAGTACATGCACCTGACCTCAAAGGACTACAGCAAGATGGGACTGTGTTGGTCTGCCAGGCCCAGAGGGGCAGCAGGTGGTGGATCACCTTGCTGGCCAAGGGAGCATTAGGAGACAATGCTGTTCTGAACACCCAACCCATGGCCAGACCTGCTTTCAGAAATCAGAAGTCCAGTGGAATGCCAAGTGTCTATACAGAGCTCAACAAGCTCATGAAGAAAGCTCATACTCTCTCTGCAGCTGTTTCTTTTAACCTCTAAACTTCCTGAGGGAGTGTAAGGACAGCTACCTATCGAAAGCAGGAAAGTCTTATAACCCATTGCCAAGGAACTGTTCCATTAAAGGCCAGATTATCTTGAACAGGTTAATTCACTTGTGCTTCTCTTACATATGTCCTCTACATACTTCTATATGAAATGAGCCATTCTAAAAAACATGGCCTAAGAAACACACCCTACAGCAAATCGCATATTTTTCTTTCTTCTTTTTAATCAACAGAGACAAATAAAATCCTTCAAACTTCCTGGATGCCTACTCCAGGTCTAGCAGATCTTTGGGGTTGATCCCTCTCGGTGCAAGCAGGTGCATCAGCATTTGGCACTTGCACTTCTTTACCCTGAATTTTGCTTCCTCCCATGAATCTTCAAGACCAAATATTTTGCCACTAAGTTTGTAGGCACAGATTTACTAACTTTTGCCAATATAGCATCTGCACAAGAGACAAGGAAAGCGTGCAGTCTCTATTCCATTGCTGAATTAGAGCTATGTATCAAACTTCCAAGTCAACTTCAATGCCTAGTAAAATTTATAGGAAGATAGATTTCTATCCACTGTGCACTAGCAGTGGGATCAGCTCCTACAGCAACAAATTTTCAGAAAATCCTAAGAGGTATATTGGTGAAGGTGGACTCATACAATTATCTGAGCACCAGTAACCTTAAACACTGGTGCTTCAAGGGTGTGGGGACTAGTTTCACGACTTCTTAATGCTGTTGATATTCCTTAAAACTCTACCATAATCCGCTGATTGATAAATAGCCCCAGGATCATACTTTTCCATCAATTACACTTGCAAGTTCAAAAAATGTACTAGCAAATCAGAGGTCAAATTCAGTCAAGAGTCAGTGAGGGTGAGAGTAGCGTTTGGCTTAAAGATGCAAGTTAAACTTTTCCCTGACACAGACAGTGCATTGCCCAGGATCCATTCTTCCTGCAGAAAGAATGTGTGTTTCCATAAGTCTGAAGATTAATTTGGTTATATTTTTCTGATAATGTGGAAATGCAAGAAGGTAATATCTCTATGATATTTTCATATTATAGATTATATTTTATTTTATCAACATATATATATATAAATACAGTAATCCCTTGAATATCATGTGGGGTTAGTTCCAGAAAGACATAGTGATAAGTGAAATCTGTGAAGTAGTGGTAAGTACAGTAAATACAGTAAATATGGTAAATATGGTAAAGCTGGTAAAGACGAGGGAGGGGAAAAACTGCAATGTATAGAAGCTGCAAATAGTCAACTGTGAAGTAGT
>WEKX01016672.1:504816-520076 GCA_013390025.1 Pitta sordida | reverse complement strand
AAATGCAGTAACATGCACGGAGCTCCGTACCAGGACAGTATTTGTTGCAACAGGGCCCTGGTAAATACTGAAAGACCTGCTTCTTGGGGGTTGCTGTTTTTCAGGAAAATAAAATCTTTCTGTTCACTCATTCACTGTCTACACAAGCTGTCTATGTTTTCTTCTCCATGAGACTCGAATAATATACATATAAGAGAAGTTTGACTCTACTGCGTGCAAAGGAAATGGCCTTTACGATAGAGGAAAATCTCAGCCGTGAAGGGACAGTGTAGAAACACATAAAGAGCTGAGGAAAGCTGAAGATGTATAGAAAGTGTCAACGTCAGCTCCAGGAGATCCAGTGCAAAGCAGCCTCCACATCCAGTCAAAACAGCTTGCCCGGTTAATCTACTAGTTTTTGAAGGACTTTATTTATTTCAGTGCTAGCATGAAGACAGATTGTTCTCCATGGCACAGACATTGAAGGTGGAGGTGCCTCCATCAAATGCCCACATGAACCAGCTGATTGAAGACTGGCCTCCTGTAGATTATTTGAATAGACAAAACCTGGTAAGTGGGAGTTGTGTTAAGTCTCATATTCTTGACATGGCTCCAGTAACCCACTCACCATCGGGTTAAGCTCCTATTGAACATGAGCAGCGCTCCTTACATGTTGTGCAACACAATGGAAAATTGAGACCATACCATAGATGAGGACATAGGAGTTACGTGGTTTGCCTGAGGCCACACAGTGAGTCAGCGGCTAAATTATAAACTTGGGAGTCCCTGGCTCCAAGTCACTTATTCAATCTATGCTGCCTCTAAGGCATATTACATTGAGGGTATTGTATGGAAATGACATTAACTTTAAAGAGCAGTGTACAGTAGAAGCAAGGAAAATAAGTGGGCTTTATTGTGGGCTGATTTTATTTTTTTTTTTAAAAGCATGAAGAAAATGACACGAGCAGTTTTGCAAGCATACAGTGTAAATTAATTTTGCACAATTTGATTTCGAAATCCCTCCTGGATTAAAAACCTAAATACCAAGTTTCAGGCCATAATGGACCCTTTTTTTTTTTTCCACTCTTCTTTTTTTTTAATTTTTCTGGCAATTCTGTTAACCCCTGAAAATAGTGGTTTAATATGGAAATGCTGACATCTCCTTAAGCAGAGCATCATATTTGCAACGCTGTAATTATGCCTACTTCAAAATGCTCCAAAGAAAACATGATTTTCCTGTTCAAACAAATCTTGAATGATTTTAGCCCCAGAATTAAATCATTCAGACCAAAAAGGACCATGGTAAGCATGCTGAACCAGGACTGTACCAAGAAGATGTAGAAAGAGATAAATACAACCTGATTTTACAGTATTTACATAATTAGATCCACAACTCCGCTTTTCTCTATCGAACTAGAAAAGAACAGATTAACCTTATTATTATTATGTTTATTTGATTGATTTAGGAATTTCATCTGGATAAAAGAGAGCCTAGATGTATTTCTCCATGCGCGCCCAGCGTGAAGCCATTCAATATGCCTCCCTAAGTAACAAATTTGGTTTATGTCATCTATCAGCAAGACACTGTAATACTGGATACAGCTTTAGTTCAATGGATGAATGCTCCTTAAAGAAGATGCAGCTTGGATGTTTCCATCCTGCATTTTTATGTCCCCACAGAAAATTACTTGTCAGATTTTCCACTCTTGTGAAGACAGTGGTAAGGAAATGTGTGGTGCAGAACGCGTGCATGGCACTTCTGAATGAGAACACAGTCAATAGCTCAGCACTGCTTTCTTGGTGAAGGATGTTTGCCTGTTTTGCAAGACCCTTTTTGCTCCATTTCTGCCATGTAGAACAAAGACAAAGACACAGGTAGGAACAGGATTCCTGTGCCGATGATGAGAGAGAAAGAAAAAAAGGGAAAAACTTCTTCCACTGCTCAAAACTGATTCTTATGAGTGCGTCATGCAAATATTCCTGCCTAACAATATTTACTATATCTTTATTTAACATAAGTAATATGAGACAAAAAATAGGGAGGAATCTGGTGTCATTTCCATTGCATTGTATGGAGAAAACCAATGTTTTGAGTCAATAGGAGAATTCCCTGCAATTAGATTGCTACTTCCTTTGAAAAACTATTTCACCAGCTAATTTAAAAAAACTGTCAGTTACCTTCTCCTGGTAGATACCCTCACTTTTCAAACACAAGGAATGACACAGGTATAACAGACTGCTCAGTGCAACTCAGGGCCATGCAGCTAATCCAGAGAGATCACAGAATCACAGAATGGTTCAGGTTTGAAGAGACCACAGTGGGTCATCCTGTCCGACTTCCCTGCTCAAAAGCAGAATTATCCCAGAGAACATGGCACAGGAGCATCCAGAGCACAGGATTGTGTCCAGATGGTTCTTGAATATCTCCGGTGAGGGAGACTCCACAACCTCTCCGGGAAATCTGATCACTTGAATCTGACCAAGAACATTTCTATCAAAGTGGCCATTTTGTAACTGTAAATGCACATCTCCAAAATCTTTCCATTTCATCCGATTTCCCACTTCTTTTTCTAATAGACATATGGGAATTTGCCAACAGACTGCAATCTGACACAGGTTACATGAGACTCTGTGTTATCTCATTCGTAGGTTCCCCTTGCCACACAGACTTGCTTTTTACTTCCTCCCGTGCATTATCACAACAGACTCCAACTCACACACTTTGCTTTTCTGTTGGGAAAAGATTGTGTAACCTCCAACACTCACCCAGCAACCCTTCCCCCACAGGGATGGAAGCCTCCAGCCAAACAAAAGCTTTGATATTAAGAGCACAGTGATGTGTAAACCCATAATAATGTGCTTGGGCTGCAGCTCTCCTTCTGGAAAACAACAAAACAAAACACTCCTAATTAAGCTATTGGCTAGCAGGAGGTACCAAGTCCAAAATGATTTTGGCTCCATATGGAATTTATATGGAAATCAACAAGCAATAAAACACCAGCACGCCCAGATGGGGATGTTGCCCAGCTGTCTGTCTGCCCTCTTTGATGGCAAGCTACAAAGATCCTTCCTGACACAGCCATCTCAACGGGAATCTAGAGGTCACTCCTCTGCAGTTGCATATCAAATTGAGCAGAGGAAGGGAAATTTCAGAAAGAGAAGATCTAAGTTTATAAATGTCACTACTGCACTCAGGTCTTATTTTCTGTGTGTTAACAACAGCGAGCTCTTAGTATCTGGTTCCTCTCAAACTCGGCGATGGGTCACACATTGCCAAGGGAAACTCTTGGGCCTCCCCAGGTTTTCTGCATGGAGCTGTGAATGCAGATGTTATATCTCCCTGCAGCTGTTGGGGGCAGTAGACAATCAATCCTGGGTTTCTGTAACCTGTATGATCTGTGTGTAGATCATATATGAGCTACACATGTGCCCTGATGCCAAACAGATTTGCAAGCCACCTGGCATGTCTGGGAATACAGGGGAAGTGTACGACCTTCCTTGAGAAATGGCAATTTTGGTGGTCATTGAGAGACGGACTATTGTGCCTCTGATCAGGGCCAAATTCTGCTATCATAAATTGCAGTATGATTTATCCAATGCCAATTGATTTTTGCCAAGATTTTCCCATTTTCAAGCCATGAGTATACTAATTTTAGATTTAGCTGCTGAATTTTCAAACATGTTCCAGGAAACAAGTAGTTCTAATCTGAAAGCCAGGGAAACAGATTTTCTTTGGAGAGAGACAGAAGGCAGATTACAGGCAGCGAACAGCAAGAGGAAATTTTGGAGGTTATTTTTACAGTAATGGTTACCAAAGATAATTTTTCACCCAAACAACTCATTCTACATTCACAGCCATGCGGAGCGCTGTTACTACCATAGCGTGTACTGAAGTTCCTGTTGGGTGCATGATGTGGGAAGGCCACAGCAGTATCTGGAACTGGATGATCTTTATTGTCCCAACCCAAACCATTCTGTGACTCTATAATGTGCAGCAGGAACAAGAGGCCGAGTTCAATTCAAGCACCAGCCATTAGTTATTTCACATTTTAGCAGATTGTAGGATTCCCTGGTCTGCACTGATACCTGTGTTAACATTTAAATCATCCAGAAGCCCAAAAGCAGAAGAACTCAGCTCATCCTCAATCTTAGGCCCCAGAAATTAAGAGCTTTCTCTCTGTAATGAACCCTCAGTAATCCATGGGGAGAGGGGCATCCTCCTAAAGGGCACAAAATCTGAAGATGTCAGGAAAAGCAACTTCCTGCTCCACTTCTGAAAGAAAACCAGGTGGCTCAATTAGACTGAAGTCCTTGGAGATAGATGGGATGAGCCCTGTGCTCTATGGGGTCCCGTGACAGCACTTTGGCCACCAGCACAGAGACACTGTGGAGCTCCTAATTACAGCCAAGTTGGACCCCTCTGTAGGGGGTCTGGAAGTCACTGCTATCCTCCAGGTCTCCAGCATTAGAACACTTGCCTGACTTCTCCCTTTTCTGCCCTTCTCCCTTTCTTCTTTTGCTTCTATAAAACCAGCATGGCTTGCTTAAGCACAGCTTAGAGAGCTCAGTTATGTTCTCAGTCCACTCTGGAGACCTGTGATGGTAACCTAGTTACCGTCCCATCAGTTATTGTCCTGAGCATCTTGCTGACTATTTCTGTCTGTTCCAGGTGGCCATGAAGGCCAAAAGCATCTTGCCCTGTATCAGGACTAGTGTGGTCAGCAGGACGAGGGAAGTGATCGTTTGTCTGTACTCAGCACTTACACCTCCTGTACTATGATCAGTTTTGTGCCCTTCAATTCAAAAAGGAGATTGAGGTGCTGAAGCATGTCCAGAGAAGGACAACAAAGCTGGGGAAGGGTCCAGAAAACACATCTTATGAGGAGCAGTTGAGGGAAATGGATTGTTTAGCCTGGAGAAGATGAGGCTCTGGAGGGACTTCATGGTTCACTACAACTACAGGAAAAGAGGTCGTAGGCAGGTGGGCATCAGTCTCTTCTACCTTATCTCAGAGGATGAGAGGAAATAGCCTTAAATTGTGCCAGAGGACGTTCATATTACATACTAGGAAAAAAGACCTGAAATCACTGCAAGAGTGCTCAGACATTGGAATAAGTTGACCAGGGAGGTGGTGGATTCATCATCTCTGGAAGTGTTTAAGAGACATCTGGATGCGGCACTTGCAGATATGGTTTAGGGGTAGCAGGAACAGGACACTCCTTATCTCACCATATATGAAATGACCCGTGTTCCTGAGTGTATTGGGATCAGACCCCCATCCAGAGAGCTGTGCCTCAGCTATACCCCTTTCTCAGTAGCCAAAATGGAATTCTGTGGGGTACAAATGCCCAAATCAGGATTTTATTAGTTAACAGGATATTATTCAAGATTTTTGTATCTTGCACCTTCACGGTTTCCCTTGGCCTGTGTGATGCCTTGAGGATCATCTGTCTATCAAGAAATTTAACAGGGATTAGTGGCTCCCATGTTGGAGATATAAAAAAAGTCCTGCCAATCACTTCACCCTCCCTATTCATGCCAGGAGAATAATGCAAGGTCCTGCTCACTTTCCTCTTAAATTTCACATTTTCATTTAGAATATTTTTCCTTTTTGAAAGATCATCCAGAAATAAGCAGATGGGGGATTATTTTAACAACTGAGCTCCAACACTGGATCATTCACATTGCTTGTTTCTCACTGGCTTCTTGTTTGCAACAGACTGAAGTGGTTAATCAAAATTAATAATATATGATATACCCAGGTGTTTCACAGAGTAACCATATTTTTTTTCCCTGTAATTATTTTGTTACTACAAACAGCACTGAAATGGTTGAATATCTGTATCAGAGAGCTCCGAGGAATAGAGATATCTGACCGAAGGAAAATATTCTAACAAAGGTTTTCCTGTACAGGCAGTTAACCTTTGACACTAACACGGCTCCTTATTAGTTATACATATAACTTAATATTTTTAATGATAGGGGTTTGAGCTGAGCTATGGAAAGCTCCAGCCTGGAGAACTAATATTAAAGGGAAGCTCACAGATTGGTTTCTCTATTCCACCCTAGAGGTAGCTGCATTTCCACTTAGTGACTAAGTGGATGATAGGTACTCAGGGCTAGATGGGTTTAGGTTTGTCTTACAGTGTCAGAGGAATTCCTCAGCCTGCACTGGAGGTATCAGAGAGTACAGGACAGTAAGTGGCTCACAGTGGGTAAAGGCCTTTTTTCTAGTCTTAGTGAACACATACAATTATATATATATATGTACACACACAGACACATATATGTACATACACACACAACTTTATTTATTTATTTATATGTCTATATGTGAGTGTGTCTATATCACAGAATCACAGAATATTATGAGTTGGAAGAGACATATGTGTATATATATATATATGTATATATATGTTGCAGCTTAGCCCTTCTCCTCCTCTCTAAACAAGATAATTTCCTAATTCTTCCTCAGTCCTCAGGATGGTGAGGGGATTCCTGACAGACGTGAGATCTATTTGTAAGCTAAATGCACCCATCCTCTTATTCTCACAGCTTGCCTAGTGATCAGCATGTAAAAGAAAACAAGGTAAAATAAGCCAGAAATCTCTGAGATATTACAGTGTCTGAGGGGTGTTTGTAAAAGTGGAGGATTTGAGTTCCTTAGATCCCATCGTTCCTTTTCTTTATGCCTCAGGTTGCTGGACAATGGAGAACAACCCAGTTGGGCTTTAGCACAAGAAGACAACCTTCCCACAAGCAATAATGCCACTTGCTAAGTACACAATAAGGTCCTCTGCTAATTAGGGCCTGCGGTAGAAGTGATCAGATGTTTTCACTACAAAAAGCAGGAAAGTCCCTTCCAACTCAGAATAACCTGTGAACTCCTGGCTTGTACCCCTCTCAGCTCTGCACCCTGAGAGAATTCCTCTGGAGAGGCAGCTCATAGCAGCTGTATTGCACACACATCTTATCCATTTTAGAATCAACAGTAAGAACAAGTTGTCATTTTAAATAATTTCACTTCCATTTTCAGAGCTGTCTAGCATGAAGCATTTCTCAGGCCTGGCAGGCAGTGACCCCCATATTTACACTGCACTTGGAGTCCCAGCAAGTGCTTTTGCAGCATCCCTTCCCCACAGGACTAAGAGCCCTCACCAGTGAGGGATGGTTGCCCTTGAGTAAGTGCACGTGGGTTCAATTTCCAGCTTGCTGCAACTCCCTTTCTCACTCATCACGCCCTTGAAGTCTGCACATACATCAATATGCCACTGAATGGGTGACTGCAATGGACACACACCTTTAAGACGCTTCAGCACAAATCATTTTTGGAGCAGTCTTATTGCTCCTAAAAAAGTAATATTTTTGTTTGGTTACTTCCACCTAAGGATTCCTACAGTGTTTCCAAGTCCTCCTGTGGCAAACATCCATTTCCACATCTCTGCCTATTGATTTTAATTTATGCCACGGAATTAAATATATCTTACAAATTATACCTACAACTTATTTGCATTAAGTGAAAGGAATAGATAGTAATGGTCCCATTGCATATTCATTACCTTGTTTGGATTTTTCTGTCTAAAAAATCCAGCTGCTGTCTCCTTATCCATTCATGTAATTTTGTTGGAATTGTCCTTCTTCACATTATTTCACTCTTGTCAAAATAACCAACTGTCAAAGTTACTACCAGAGAAGCTTTGGTTCATCTTCCTAAGAGGGCTGTAGATGTGTTGAGTGGACAAGAGAGCAACATAGACTGATATTGCTCCCACAATAAGCAGACTCAGAACTGGGTGGTCCAGAAGATGCCATCTAGATCTGTCTTGCTGTCAAGTCATATTTAAAGACATTTTTCTACTTGTGGACTTTACTCATGGAAAAAGCCTGGAGGGAAGGGCTCAAAGTGCTGTAGAAAGTCTTACCCACAAGGAGGGACAAGCCCTTGTACCAGGGCAAGATACCTTTGGATTTTGTCTACAAAACAAAATTACATTTTCCCACCATTTCACATTATGCAGCCATTGCTGAGTCACTCTTAACTAGCATTACTCAGACTTTCAGAACATTGGTGTCTTTTTCAGACCCCTCACCCTCCTATTAAATATCTGTGTTTTGGATCATTCTTCTCAGAATTGTAAGTTTGCTTTTTTTCCAGACAGAATCTCATTCTGTTTCCTGCTCATATTTCTAATCCCTGGTTCCATTGTGTTATTTCTCTGTCTTCACTTGGTTTACAGTTCTTTCCAGCACAGTGTCATGTGCAGATCTAGCTAATGTACTTGGTTACACCTCCTTCCAGATCATTAATAAAAGTATTAAATAATGTTGCTGCTAGCACAAATCCATGAGGCACCCTGTTGTTCACCTCCATCATCTTCAAGACCTCAGCCATCCATCATGTGCACCATTTATCATCAGCAAACAGATTTGTAAACTAAAGCTGCTGTATTTGAATTACATCACTAGCTCTGGGTGAGGAGAAAAAAAGGAAGAAATGTCAAGTGTTTGTGGCAGAAGGAGGTGGAAGTAGAGCTGATAATATTGCCTAAAAGCACTCCTTGGCAAGGAATCCAAATGGACCAATGGGAAGAAATGTAACCCCTCTCTGCATCCTACCATGTCCTGTAGCAGAGGTTTCCCTGACATACTTCTCTAGCAGTACCAGAGACCACATACTTGAGGGAGGAACTGCATATTAATTGTATTCCAAAAGTTGCTTCACCAGAATAGCAGTCATTGGCAGAAAGGAAATACTGTTTGTTCCCACATAACTATTTCCGGTAAGAAATAATCACATATCCAGACATGAACTACAATCAAAGGAGAAGTGCAGAGCAGGCGCAATGCCACTCTGCTTGCTTCTGGGATCTGTGGTGAGGCATCAGCTGGTAAAGCTGAATATCAAAAAATCCAGAGCTGGCATGGGCAATTAACTGGGGACATCTGTCATTTCTGGGCATCTACACTGAGATGGAGGTTGCCAGAAAGGCAGGAGAGGTTCTTTCCATCCAGGTTTCCTCTTCAGGAAAACAACATATTCCCCATGCACTTGTCTAGACATGTGACCTGTACAGGAACGTTAAGTTTCGCCACACCAAATTAAAAACCTGTGGTCCAACAAGCTCAAAATCTTGCCTCAGCGAGTGGTCAGCATCACATACCTCTGAGACAGGTGTAACTCTTGCAAGGTGTGAAGAGCTGTCACAACCTCTGTGAGTTGTCCCAGTCCTCCTGGTAAGGATTCAAGAGGCTTTAAAAAGGAAAGACTATTTTAACCCCTGAAGCATGAAGTGTAATTGTTTTTCAAACTATTTGATACAGCTGTGAGAGCTGTGGATTCATTGGCTAAACCACAGAAATGTCCCAACCTCAAGCAGGTGAGAAAATGACATCCAATGACAACACATGTAAACTTGGAGTGCTGCTCTGGCCTGACCAGTTAGTTGATATCTGGATTCCTGCAGATCTGTTTCTCTCAGAGGACACTTTTCTGTTTCTTGAGTGTAATCCTGTTAAACCAAGAAATAGGCCTAAAACTTACTATTTCATCAAATGCAGTAGAAAGAAGGAAGAGCAAGCATCAGTTTTGTTCTGACATACCCAAACCTAGCCCTAGTAATTTCTGTGCCTCCAAACTTATTTCATTCAAGAAATCATTTAACAAATGCCAGTGAAATAAAGAAGCGTGGAATTAGGTAAAGGAGTTTCACTTTGTCTGGACAGCAGGTAGCAAAAATGACTTAAAAAGAATCCAAGTGAAATTATACCTGAGTGTACACATATATTTAGCTCTAAGTTGAATGTATTGATGAATTTTAAAGGTCTTGACTCAAGAGCTTACCAAAGCACTAGGAGTTCAGTTCTGGATCTCTGTGGGAAACAGAAGCTATAGGACATTTGTAGGTGGAAACAGGAGGGAAAAATATTGCAATTAGTGTGTGTTTTTAATTAAAACCAGCAGTTTGAACAACTTACACTTCACAGCTCAGATATTGTGATTATGGTTATAATAAACAAGTCTGGACAGAAAAGCAAAAAACCAAGATAGGTAGGAGAACTTAAGGTTGAAAAGGGGATAATAAAAATATGAGTTATAGAGAATACGATTTCAGAGGAAGAATGAGACAATCTCTTCACTAAAACTTCAGAATTACTGAATACAGAGACACAGAGACTAGAGTAAATATAATTAATTATAAGCATAACAATTTCAAAGAAATAGATCATTTATCACAAAGTTCCCTGCAGCAGGTCAGTCTCCTAAGACCACGCATGTACTGCTTGAACCAGACCTTATTTCTTCCCTGGTGTCAGGTGATTTGTTTGTTTGCAGATCATGTGTTGTGATCACATCAGGTCCCACAGATTGGTGTGCCACACTACCACTTCCCTGGATTTTTTTACCCCATGTATGAAGTGGCATTCATCCTCTACAGTCTGAATGGAGCTTTTGTATTCCAGGATGGTGCATCTGATAGCTTGGTGCTCAGTTGGATTGGGCATGATGACTTAAAAGCCAAATACGTGATAATTTTTACTTTTAAATATTTTCAGTGCTCACAGTGCCAAGAAACATTTAAAAAAATAAAAAAGGAATTTTTTTTAATTTCATAATAGATATTGAGATTATCTGTGAGAAAATGATGTTAAGTTTGACATGCTGCACGAATTCCATTTGCATTTTTGCATTTGATTTACTTTATATTCCTATGTTGTTTAATCTAATAAGACAAAAAATTTCACTTTCTGTTCTAAATTATGTCGATGTTGCTTTCCTGTACTAAATAGATGCTCACTGCCCGGGACTCTGAGGGATTGATCCTTCTGATTTAAGACGTACTTCATCCTGTCCCTCATGCAGACCACCCCACCAGAGAGTCATCTCCTCGTAGTCCATCTCCCCTTTCCAGTGCAACCACGATACGTGTGTGGTAATGACATCCATGATGCCTATGACGACATTGTGGTAGGAAAACACTGAATTTCCCTGCAAGGTGGGATTGTGACAAGAAGAAAACCCTGTTCTGGTGAGGGGCACTGACAGCAGCAAGTATTTTGGAAGGTACTAAGTGTCAGCAGGGCAAACACTTGAGTGACAGAAGGTTTAGGCGCATCTTCCTTGTGTAACCAAACACAGTGATGAACATGGTCAACCACATTCAGTTTCTCATGTTATTCCTCATGAAAGTTAGACAAGGGGGTAAAGCTATCAGGAGAGAAGAATTTGCTCCTCTTTCTATAAATATATGGACTTTGAGACATTTGTGGATGAGGTTTCTTCCCCACAACACTGCACAGCAGCCCTGTACTCCAACCTGGATGCCAAAGGAGCCTCCTCCATCTGCCTGACAACTGTTTACAACCGACTGATGATTAGACATGCCAAGATAGGAAGTCACTCACTTGGCTCACCCTGGGATGCTGAAACATCAAGTGCCAAGAACAGAGAGAATTTTTTTTTCTTGTTTTTGCATAATACGAAGTTGTGGCTACAGTTTCTTGGTGCTGCTATCGGTAATGGGTACAAAAACAGCTCTTCAGGAGTGAAACCTCTGCGGAATTTAGATGCAAAAGTATTTGTTTGCATTAGGACAGACAACAGGGCTGGGCAGGCAGGGCAAAATGAGTAAGAGCTTCCTGTGTTTTCTGGTGTTTTTCTCTATTTAAACAGGCCAACACACAGGTGTGACAAACAACAGTGGTTTAGCCACTGGCAGAAGGAAGCCCTTCCTGCTGCCCATCTACAAGGGATCTGGTTTTCTTCCATGCAAAAATGTTTGCAAAACATGAATGCCTTGTGCAGGGAATCATACATGAGTTCACTTCTCCGTTCAGGCCATGTAAAGTGGGATGTAAATGTGAATGAAGGGCCCTGTGCAGTTGTGCGAAGAGAAGTAAAAGAGCATTTCTTAAAGCCAAAAGAAAATCAATTGTCCTCCAACAAATGTGTCCTGTGCTTGTCATGAGCAGGGAAGCTAGGGACACCCTACCTATCCAAAATTAAGAGGTTGTTCAGGCAGAAAGGTTGTATCCTGTACAATCAGCAGTCCAACAAGAGAAAATTTGATTTCTTTAATGCAGAAAGCTGCCTGAACCTCTTCTTAGTGTTAGGAAGTGTAAGGAAGGGTGTGAAAACATAGTCTAATAAAGAATTTCCTGTTCTTTTCTTTATTCCTGACTCCTTTTGGCAAAAGACAGGGTTAAGATTATAAACTGAGGCACACCAAAACCTTACGCTGTCTTGAGCAACTGTTCAGCTGCAGCCGGCTCGCACTAGTGTGCCTATAAATTCTCATTTGCACAATTTACATTGAATTCACTGTGGCTGCTCGGAAAAATACATTAAAAATGCATAAGATGCAAGATCTGGCTACCACTGTGTGTGGTGTTTGCTTCAGCATGTTTCAGAAAGAGTTACACAAGGTTATTTACAAATATGCATTATAATTTCTAATCTTAAGATATACTGCCTTTGAAGTTTCAGAAGCTGCAGAGGACTAGATCCAGAATTATGTGGGCACCTAATTCCTTTTTAGATCCCAATTGATATCACTGGAGCTCAATGCCTGGGTGCTACTAAGGTATGAGCCTTAATAGTAGAATTATGAATTGAATAATAACAAATCATATACTCACAGAATCAGAGAGTGATTTAGGTTGGAAAAGCCCTCTAAGATCATTAAGTACTACCATTAACACAGTAATGCCAAGTCCATCACTAAATCATGTCTCCAGGTGCCACATCTGCATGACTTTTAAATATCCCCAGGGATGGTGACTCAACTACTTCCCCGGGCAGCCTGTTCCAATGCTTGGCAACTCTTTCCATGAACACATTTTTCCTAATTTCCAATCTAAACTTCCCCTGGTGTAACCTGAGGCCATTTTCTCTCACCCTTTTGCTTGTGCTGACCCTCAGCTGGCTCCACCCTCCTTCCAGGGAGTTGTAGAGAGCAGTAAGTTCCTCCCTGAGCCTCCTTTTCTCCAGGCTGAGCCCCCTCAGCTCCCTCAGCTGCTCCTCATCACACTTGTGGTCCAGTCCCTTCCCCAGCTCTGTTGCCTTTCTCTGGACATAGTGTAAGTGTAAATATCTTCTCTCTGCAGTGCAGTCTTTACCACCAGTCATGTTAGACCATTTTTTCAGATAGTGGAGCCAAGATGGCAATGCCCAATTTACCTTATCCTAAAGCAGGTACCTACATAAGGTAGAAGACTGCATCCAAAAGTGATTGTTTCATTCTACAGCATATACAAGCAGCCTGAGATCACCAGGTCACAGCCTATTCACACCTGCCATCTTCACTCCGTAGCACTTCCCTGGGCTTTGGTAGGTGTCAACTAAAATAAGTCTCATGGGCTTCCCCTGAAAGCTCTGCAAGTGAGACGTATCTCAGGGACAGAATAAGCAATAAATTAAGCTACAGGACAAAAGGGAAATAATATTTAACCAGAACTTTCTGCTCTTACCTTCAATTTTGCTCTTATACGGTCATCTTCCCTGAAGAATTTCCATCTGAAGTAGCGTTCTTTCAGTGATTTCATTAAACCACTATGAACCCGAATAGAAATTCTTATTTATGTTCAGGTAGCCTAATAGGATTATGTCAAAAGGAATTATAGATCAATTTTCTGAGGGAAATGTGAAAATTCATCCTCAAGCGCCTTATATGAAAGTAGAATAAACTGTGAGAAATTTCCACAGATTGCATTTTTAAAAGTGGAGGGTTTTAGTGTTGCTTCTGCTGTACCTTGCCAACTCGTTCAATTAATTCTCTCTGTTTGATTTATTTCTTCATACCCCTCCATCTAGAAAGACCAACACTCTGCTCAACTGTAGGTGTGAGGCACTTTCCTAGGCTCCCCAACCTGTCCGTGGCACATCAGCAGCATAACTCATCTCACCTAAAAACCCCCAGTTTTCAACTCAAGTTGCAGCCTTGGTCTCTCTGTTGGGACTGTAGCAGGTGTTGCAGAGATCCAGATGTCTACAGAGTATAAAGCTGGTGAGTTGAATACCTCTGAAGTCCATCATTTAAATCAATATGGCTCTTCATTTAAAACTTTCCCATTTCCACTTCACAGCCAAGATGGACTCACAGAGCTTTCCTCTGCTGTCTGAAAGGTTCACTTGCTTCTCCAAAATCATTGGAAGCACCTGAGCCCAAACAGAATCTTCTGTAGATAAGCCTCAGCCTAATATTTCCATAGTGAGACGTATCTAAGACAGAAAAACTGGTTTGGGGGGAACAACGACATCTTTAAATAGCTCTAAAAACAAACATGATACAAAAGGCTCCCAGAGGTATGTTTCTGTAAATGTAAGCGTATGTTTCTGCATTTGATTTCATATTAATGTTATTTTAGTATCTATTTCATTGCTAGCATTTGAAAGGACTTAGCGATACACTGATAGTGCACATTACAGTCCTCCCACATGAATTGTTCCCAAACACAGTGATAATGCTCTTCCAGCACTTTACGCATCAGAAATATTTATTCATTTGCCTTCATGGGAATATAAGGCAAAGCCTATTAAATCAATAGTTATGCAGAGGCTTTTGTTTTTCCATTAAGTCTCAAAAATAAAACTGACAAACTGATTAAACAGATCACATCCTGCAGTTCCCAAAGTCTGCTTTATGTGCTAGTCCATGATATTAATCAAAAGCTGAGCCAGAGGAAAACATTGATCAAACCCTCATATAGAGTAATAGAGTCAAACCTTTCACTGGTGCAAAAGAGAATAATTCAGTATCTCTATCTCAGTTTATATTGGCTGAATGTCTAGTCCACAGACTTTACACTGACAGACCTTTTGAAAAAATCTGTGTATTAGATGTATTAGACACTTTGTATTTTCACTTTCCTATTCGTAGTAAAAGATTTAGACAGCAAGTTCTTTGAGGCAAAGGTTTCACCAGCTGCCTAAAATATATAACATTGATATATTGGAGGAGAAGGAGGTTTTCCCACCCCCTAAAAGGGTCATTCTTGTGGTAGACATGAGTCCCTGCACCTGTTTTTCCATTGCGCTCTCAGCATGATGTGCTCATCACTGATGGTAAAAACACAACTCTGGGCTCCTCAGAGCGAAACTGTGCATTAGCGCTGCAGCCAGGGAGGAATTTCCCAAACGTCACAATGATGGGGCTTTTCTTCTATTCTTTTTGTGGTAAGTGGCATGGTCTACTTCGAGGATCACCTAAAGTTTTGCTGATCTCACCGGCTCCCTGTGTTCACCCAGCAGCTGTTCCCACCACCCCTGGCTGCCCTAGATCACA
>WEKX01016672.1:399969-504678 GCA_013390025.1 Pitta sordida | reverse complement strand
GATCACAGGGCATTTCCCCAAACACTAAAATGCAGAATAAAAACCACAAGTGCAATGCAACAACAGGAAGAAAATATGAGATGTGAGGAGCCTAAAGTACCTGCAAGAGGCAGGTACTGTTTGTTTTAGTCATGCTTACTTTCATGCCATCTCATCAGACAGGGTATCTATGTTCCTTCCGTGCCTGCTATCTATAAAACCACAATCACAGAATCACAGCATGATTTGGTCTGGAAGGGACCTTGAAGATCATCCAGTTCCAAACTCCCTGTCATGGGCAGGGACACCTTCCACTATGCCAGGTCCTGCTGGAGATGCTGGCTGGGATCTGACAGGATGCAGATGAGGGCAATGGAGAGAGGACACTTTTTAATTGTATGTTGGTATAAATATTTATACTTTTAGCTTGTCTTGCCAGTAAATATTTAGCATTTTGTTCTAAATTGTGATAGCCTTGGGTTCGTCCCCACAAAATGCTCCATGGATTTGTCACCTGAAGGCATTTAATGAGCCACTGAGAATGTGGATTTGGCAATAATCAACTTTTAGAAGAACTAACAAGTGCTCAGCAGGTCAATAGCTGCCTGTTAAATCAGCCCTGAAAGACAGAGCTTCTAACACGGTGAGAGCAGAGATGTCCCAGGCCAGCATGTGCAGTTAGGTTAGATTAACACCCGTTGGTAGAAGAAAAAATAAAAGACAATGAAGAAACACATCTCAGCTAAAATCCTTAATCCTGTTTCAACCAGAAGTAATAGGATTATGAAATTTTAGAGGAAAATGACAAAAAAAACCCCTAAACGACAATAACAACAAAAAACCCCTAACACTTCCCCTCCCAAGTAATTTTGTACTTAAAATGAGTTTTTTTTCTTACTGATGCCATTAGCAAAACTTAGCATTTTATTTGAGATTACATACAGAATTCCTATTCTCTACAGGAATTCAGAAGAAAACAGGGTTATTTCTTGATTTTCATCATAGTGATGGTGAAAAAAAACAAGTCAGAGCATGAGTTGACCTATGTGGATTTCTCACATATCCTGAAGTTCCTTAATATCTTATCGTTTAGCTGTAAAATGAGATGCAACAAGCTGATTCGGTGGGTGATCATTAGCAAAGCTGCAAAGCTACAAAGTATGACTAAAATGGTAACAACAATAATAATAATAACTATAATAGGCTTGCTTGCAATGCTCAGCTTTTCAGGCCTCATCTTTTAGAGCTGCCCAAAGAGCCCCCAGCACAGTCATGCTCTGTGCGGGCAAGCTCTCCGCAAACACATACCATAGCAACTCATTAACTACCTTGATTTCCTCAGGGTGGGATTCATCTCACCTAATTAGCCATCACCACGCCAGTGGTCTGCACAGACCCCATCTTGGGGGCTCCCCCCCAGCCATGGGAGAGCCGATGACCTCCTGAGAGCGATTTGTTTTGCCCGAAGACGGAGTGAACGCCTCTGAGAAGGTACCTCCATCTCCCCGGGGTCGTTAGCGGAAGACTGAATGACGGGTTTAGACTAGACACCTCGGTTTTAGACAGCTCAGGTTAGGTGAGAGAAACCCTACCCTGCGAGTGGGAGCTGCTCCTGCTTCCCCATGCGGCCCCATTGTTCTGCTCAACAAAAGGGTCTTTCTTCGGTGTGAGGCTTAGCATGGACGCCTCAGAGAACGGAGTCCAGGAGCAATTCCATTGGAAATTGTTTAAAGGAAAAAGACCTTTTCCAGCTTTTTCATGGCAAAAAAGTTCCCTTAAAACTTCTCAAAAAAACTTCCCAAACTCAAATGCCACATTTAACTTCGCATCCACTCAGAGCTAGGTAGTTCAAAGGCCTGACAGCCCCAAGGGCTCCATGAGAAAAACGTGATTTGGTGTTCCTCCACATACAAAGTTTAGTAGTTTACTAAGGTTATCGTGCACATGGTGATGGTGTGCATTGAGTAGATGCACAGCAAAGCAGTTCTTCTAACCCTGCTGATATTTTTTCCATTGATTACTGAATTAAAATAGAACAATTCTACCAAAAAGCAGAAGGGTTGCACTTGTGCCACCCTGGCATGGTATGAACTAAGGTAGAATCATAGAATGATTTGCGTTGGAACACACCTTTTAAAAGATTATCTACTCCAATGTCCATGCCAAGGGCAGATCAGGTTGCTCAGAGCCCCATCTGACAAGATTTTTAACACTTCCAGGGAAGTCTTAAAACTTCTTTGAGCAACTTATTCAACACACAGTCATCATAAAAAAATGTATTCCTCATATCTAGTCTGGGTCGACCCTCCTTCAGTTTTAAACTTCATTTTTAAACATTATACCTTCTCTTATTGCTACAGGCCCTGCTAAAAAGTCTGTCTGTATGTTTATTATAATCCTCCTTTAAGTACTGAAAGTCTACAATAAGGTGTCTCATGAGCCTTCTCCTCTCCAGGCTGAACAACTCCATCTCTCCCCGTCTGTTTCCATAACACAGGTGCTCCAGCCCTCTGACCATCTTTTGTTCATATCATATCACATCATATATCATATCATATCAATCATATCATCATCAGGTGTTATCAATATATCACCTCTGTAGCCTAACCTAAATCCATGTTTACTGTAGCACAGTGGGCAGAGAGTGTTACCCCAACATTTAAAGTGACTTAAATACAACCCCAAGCCAGTCCAGACAAAAGTGCAATTCAGAGCTACAAGGCTGAACAAAACAGTCAATAGTCTTCAAATCTGAATGTCCATCCACTGTAGAATCTTTGTTTCCTCTTACAGACACTGAGTTATGTTATGAAGTACTAATCAGCTCCGGCCACTTTCTGCCTCCATGATGGCCATCCCTCTGGAGCAGAAAAAATAAATGAAACTTGATTTTCAAGGTTAATGAGGTACCTTGGAAAAGTGCCAGTGGAAAGGGACAATTAAAGCACATGATGAACTTAGTATGTGTTTTTTGCCCTTTGGGGCATGAACTTCAGAGAGTTGTTCCTGCCATGCACTTGCACAAAGCACTGCAGAAATGCTTTGCAGGAATATGATGGTGTGGGAAGCGGATGACTCGGAGCCGAATCCCCTCCGGTTCAGGGATGGGTATGTCCCCACTCCCCATACACTGAGACACTGCACAGCCTCTTGTGTGTTGGTGGCACCCTTCCAACTATAATTCTACTTTCCTGAAACCCAGATTTCCAACTTTTGGAGGGGTTTAGGTGCCTGCTGAGGTTATCTAGTACAGAAAGCACCCGGCTCCCTTTGATGCCACTCGGGTTAGTGCCCAACTTCCACTAATACTGAGTTCTGACACCAGCCCGAGGGAAGTGGGTTCCTGCTCCCACTGCTGCGGGAAGCTCACAAACCACGAGGTGAACCATCTGCTGGAGCACTCCCAGAGCCAGGAACCACACACCACAGCTCAGAAGCTGTAAATAGGGGGGTGAGAGGGGAGAGTAAAGAGGCCCCAAAGCCCTGGGAAGGGGAAGAGGAGAGAGAAGCAAAACTGAAAGCAAAATGCAGTGTGTGTGTGAGGTTTGGGGTTGAGAATTCGTAAACCAGCAGGTCTACTGAAAAAACCCTCAGGCAGGTAATGCTGGTGGGATAGGGGCACCATACAGCCTGGGGGTGCTCCTGGGGCTGTGCAACGCCAGGCTCTGCTGTGCCTCCTCTGAGGGGTGGCAGAGAGATGCATTCAGAGAGATTCAAAGACTCCATGCCACATCTCAGGCTGCTCCCTCAAAGACACCACACCAGCTTGCACTGCAGTGACCTGCTCCTCATTGGCACCAGCAAGTGAGTGAAGCATTTGGAGAAGATTTGGACTATCATGAGGAAAGGGTAGTGTAGCCACCAGACAGGACAGCATTGATGCACTGCACCCCTCATCTGCACCCACGCCCTGCAAAACCTGCAACAAGCATCCCCTGGCGCACAGTTCATTGGATTCTCCCTCCAAAACAAAGAGAGACTTTTTTTTGCCTCAACTAATATATATTATGTTGGCTTTGAAAACAGCCTCTTTATCCAGATGCTAAAAGAGCCGAAGGTGACCACCAGAATTTTAACAGTCCTGCAAAACCAGGAGTAGACAGAGGGTAAGAGGCCCAGAAGATCCCTTTTCTTCAAGGCATGGGATTTATTCAACATTTTGCTGAGTTTCTGTGAAAGAAAAGGAACCTATTCTCGGACAGAGGTGGCAGGGCTTGCCTCACCAGCAGCTCCTGGATAAGACCAGCACTGCAAAATCCTGAGCAGCTCAGGTTGTGCTTTTCTCCCCTTTGATGCCGGGATGTTTGCAGGTCGCGGTGGTGGAGGGAGGACGTGTGAGACCGAAGGAACCTGTTTTGGCTTCGTCCGCGTGGGTGTACGGCGGCGGCCGTCGGTTTCGGTTTGTGTGAGCCCAGGCAAGTGCTGAGCGTGGGTGGCACAGAGTGCCTGTGTGTGACAGACAGTGTGGGTTTGGGGCCGTGCGGCTGCGGTACGGACGAGTTTGTCTGCGAGTGTGTCCCGTAAATGCTTCTACTGTTAAAGGGAACCATTTCATAACAAGAAAAAAAATAATAATAATATGCATTGTCTGTTGGGGCTGGCAGCTGCAGGCTGGTACCCAAGTGCTCCCCAGCCCAGACCGTGCTGCTGCAGAGGCAGAACATTCCCCAGCTATAAAGATGACCAGAACGTGCAGTTGCTCCTCCCCAAACCAAAAGCTAGTGTTTGGAAACAAGCAGCACTTTGTTATATCATCTCAGCTTCTGACCTCTGACAGCTCTAAAGCAAAATAGTTAGTGTGCCTGTTTTGCTTCTTCAAAGAAAAAAAATCAAACTAATAAAAATAATCCTGTCTGTATTTCCATGAATGTGAAGAAGAAAAAAATTCCTTCACTTTTGCTGCTGTCATTTTCACGAGGATGTCAAAGCCAAGAGGGTTCCTTGGATGTGTATCAGCGCAACTGATGTTTGAAGTCAACCTTACTTCTCCTGGGCCTGGAGGCAATAAAACCCCTGTGGGCTCTGCTGGGCAACGGGGAAGGGGGAAAATCAGGGGGTCTTTAATTTCACAGTGTGCCCAGGTGTTGAGACCCAAGTAAGGTTGATAAGGAGAGGGGCAACACCTCTGGGCTGCAAGTGGGTAAACCCAACTTTTCGGGGATGGCTTATCCCCAATAAGCCCTCGCAATGCTGGCTGGTTTATTCACTGTGAACACTGGGAAATCAACTTAATTCATCAGAGCTAACACAGATCACTGAAACCTCGAGGACTGGAATACGCCTCATTTATCAGCCTATCTCTGTCTCCGTATGATCTACATGATAGGGGCGAATATTAACTTCCTTTGAAGAAAATAAAGCGAAGCAGCCACATGTTTTACCTGGCAAACGTATGCAGGGGTGATTCATTCCAAGAACGCTCTGAAAAATCCCCACCTCACTTTTACCTCTAGGAAATTCCCTTTTCATGGGAATGAAAATCGCAGCTCCCACACCCACAGATTGCAGGGCTTTGGCACTTGGAAAGGCAAGAGATGCTTCTCCATAGCCTCACTCATTGAGATCACTCTGCAACAAGCAAAACACCAGCAATGCTTCCCCCTAACCAGATCACATATATTTTTTTTAACCAATGCATTTTTATGAAGAGCTTAAGCAGCTTCCTAGGTTCCTGTTGTTGCTTTTGGTTTTTTTCACAATTTTGGGTGAAACCCCTGCAGGGGGATGAAGGAAAAAAAAAAAAGAGAGGGAAAATAAATAAATAATGAAGAAAATATTTCTCTTTCCCTCTCAATGTTAGGAATGTATGGAAAGGTTTAGGCTGCAGCAGTATTTTGACACTGCGCACAGTATTGCTCCCCTCCCCTATTCCTTTGAGGTTCATCTTTCAGACCACAGCTCTGTTCCGCTGCCAACTCGTTGGAAGTGTTTAGTGACTGGAGAACTGTTGCCTGCTCTCTTCAGAACTTCACACTTCATTTTTCCAGATCCCTGTGAGCAGCAGCAAATATTTCACCAGCCTGGTTTGCTGGCTACCACCATAAATCAGACTTAGGACCCAAAAAAATATCCAAGCCTGTCAAGGCATTAAGCTTTTATTTTCAGGCTGGATCCAGTGGTAAATGAAGGCTTGTATTTTCATTTAAAACTGTAAAGGGATTTTAAGGATTGTCGTTGGACAATGGCCAGATTCAAAAGATACAATGCAGAGTGTAACTGGTTAGAGATTTGAAAAAGTCTTAAGTATGAAAAATGGGTTTTCTTAAAGGTTTTTCAATGAAATGTGAAGCTGGACTTAAATTTCATAAAGGCTTTGGCATAGGCTGTTTATGAGGAAATCAATTGGGAAAGGGAAGAGGATGATGCTCCTGAGCATTTGCGTGAACATTTGTCCCAGCCTGCCCCTTCAGGTTCACCAGGACAGGATCTACTGTGGATATCACAGTAGCAACAGCTAGAAAAAAATGTGGCAAATGGTTATTTGCCTGATATTAATTACTTTAAAATTAAATATAAAATAGGAACCTGTAGAACCTTGAGGATTTGGGGATGTTTGCAAGGCAAAGATGCCCAGGAAACTTGCTCTTCACTGCCCAGGCCAGAATACGATTGAAGTAGGTTTTTTTTATAACAGCCTCTTGAAGCAAACAATCCCAATTCCCTCAGTCTGCTCTTCATTACCCTAAACAAGCAATGAATAGGAACTAGGTGGGGAGCCGAGCAGCAGGGCTGGACTGCCAGCATTGTCACAGTCTTGCTCCGCGACCTCGCGCTGCTGGGGTTCAGCAAGCTGGTAGCTGTATACAAATCATCTTTTCTTTGCATGATAATAACAACCAAACTGATTTGCACAATTTAGCTTTAAAACGTGCCACAAAGCTCCAGGCAGAGTCAAGGTGAACATCAGCAGAAATTGCCAACTGGGGCACTGATGTGCATCTTGTGCCTCAGTTTCCCCCACATCTGGGAAACAAGGAGAAGACTTGATGCAGACCAAGTGATGATGAGTGGAAATGTTGCTTTTCCTCACTACTCCAATCCCAAATCACCTCCTGGTTCAGCCCTTCTGACCTGGGGAGAGTGGAGGACTGCTCCCATCTTTGTTGCATATTCTCAGGATTATCCAAAGCACACCAGTTGGGTGTTCCTGCCCTGGAGGGAGAGTTGTATCATTCCCCATGGCAAGGTGTTTTAAGGACAAGCTGCTTGACTCTTGTTTGGTGATAAAGGCAGAGAAAACTGTCACTAACCTCAGATCTATTGGGACTTCTTATTTCCCTTGGGCAAGTAACCCCTCCCCAGCCTCACCATTTGCCTACACCATTCTGTTTTGCAGCTCTTGAGACAGAAATTCTGCTCCTGGTCCTAAATAAGCTGAGGATAAGAGACAAGCTTTTGCATATTACGTGCTTTTCTGCTGCCCTTTGTGCCTGCAGCATGGACTAACCAAGACGAGCACCGATGTTCACAAATATCAGCTGCTCAACCCCCAGAAATGCCTTTCCACTCGGGAACATCAGCATCCTGCCCATGCTGCAGTTGGGGAAGGTTCAAACGTGTAGGGGAGTGACAGTGGCTTAACAAATCACCTGTCAGCTGAGCCTCTGTAACAGTCTGTGCATGTGCCCTTGGGCCACCTTGGAGGGGAATCAATGGGATTTAGTGTATTAACCTGAATTAATGTGAATTAATTTAGTCAATTAATTCACAGTGGGTTGAGGCTGTGTCGCCTCTCCGTACAAGCTTAGGCAGATGGAAGTGCGCTCACGGATCATTCCTGCCTGTCAGCCGGCCATGAATGGCAAGGGTTACACTGCCAGCACCTGATTGCATGTCTGAACCATCCCGGACCTGCTCAGGGTTACACACAGACTGGCCCTGAAGAGTAGCTCCACGGAGGCATTTCAATAACTAAGGGGTTGCTCTGTGTTATCAGTTCCCGGATACGTATAAAGAGCTGAACCTTGATATATCAGGGCAGGCCAAAGCTTCAGCATGCTTTGACAACAGGCACAATCTGAGAGCTCTTTTTTTTTTCATGAAAATTCATAAAATGAAAGCAAAAGCATTGCAGCCATAGGAGAAAAGCCCTGGTGGAGCAGATGGTGTGCCTGAGATAAACTACATTATTTAAGATTTCTTTGCACAGCAAACACAGTGCTCTATGCACTCACAGGACGTGGTCCTTAGGGTGCTCTTTGCACATCCTGCCTTGAGGCAAGGCATCTCTGGAGACCTTCGACCTCCCACAGTGAGCCAGGGGCATTCCCCGCCACAGGCATTGCCAGCTCCCCCAATAAATACCAAAGCCTCCCAAGGTCCCATTGCCTTGTCTCCCCTGGCTGTGTCTGATCTGAATGGTTTCCTTTTACACTTCCCCACCACTGCCCATATTCTACTCCGCCTGTTGCTTGCTACCTCTCTCACAAAATTTCCCACCTCCTCTGACCTTGCTACCGCTGCGTCTTGGGTGTTCTGTGTTTGAGGCTGCTTCAGCAGTAGGCTCCGAGTCAATTAATTTTCCAAATCGCAGCTAACTCAGCAAAGCATTCATGAGTGGCAAGGTGGGGAGGCCAGCTGTACACCGAGAAAAAAAAGTTTAGTTTCCCAATTTAGCCTGGCATGTAGCAGGGGTGGCCAGGAACCAGCACTGGCTGAGAAGCAGGATAATTTTCTAGGTATGTTAAGAGTGCAGGCACCATGATCAGAGTAAAATAGAAACAAAAGCACCAGCTCTTTCCTCTGTGTCAGAATCAGAACCCCAGCAAAATTACTTTCTACACTTGGATCTGACATAAGACTCCACACTTCCAGGCAAATAAACACCTCTTCATTTCAGTGGCTATCTGACACGGGTAGAACAGAAGGCAGGGCAAAACTTACAGCTCCTTTGTATTTTTAATACCTAAGAACACACTGCTGGTGCTTAAGAAATGTGCTTGTTAATAACCAATGAGTGTTAAAGGGCAGCTCAGTGGTTAAGGTGGGCGGTTCAATAGAGACCATTCCACCTTTGCCACAGACTCCTGGGGTGATCCGGGGGTAAGTCGCTGTGTATAGACAAGTCGCCACAGGATGAGCTATGGGGGGAGCTCCAACCAAGTCATCTTCACCATCAAACTTGCATTCCTTCACTCCCTAATGCCCTGGGAGCAGGCTGCTCCTTCAAAACACAGTGGGCACATAGTACCCAGCACTCGCTGTCAGTACCTGGGTACATATCCCCAGATAAGCACTGGTGTGGTCATAGCACAGGTCTGTGTACCCTCACTGTTCATTACAGGTCAAACCCGCAGTGAAGATGTAACACGACAGTTGTCATGCCAGGAAGTTACGACCTGATTCAAAAACCTGCTGATACTACGTTTATAAGGATAATGCTGCACCTTTACAGTGTTTAACCACCTTAACTTTCCTGGAGCTGGTTTGATCTGACCATGCTGCTCTGTGTTGGTGTGCAGACACTTTAATCCACCTCCGTTCCTCTCCCTTAAATGAGGTTAATAGCTCTCTCCTCCCTGCCAGATGGGTTGAAAAGATAAATACATCACGGATTGGGAAGTGCACAGACACACTGATGATAGGGTGCAGTTGAATGCTTTGAAAAGATAAGAAAATGGCTGCACTAAAAAAGAAAAAAACCCAACAAAACACCAGGACCCATTCTTTGGACAGGAGGCCCAGAGGCATGGCTTGGCCATGTCCAACATATTCAAGCCTCCAGATCAGGGTGATCATATCCAAACTGCCCACCGGGAATGGTCCTTGGCCTGTGCTGACTCCTGAGCTGTGCCAGGCATTTTATGGAGAGCCCCAGCCAAAGGGGCTGCCCAGGCCTCTGCTAACAATTCTGTTAGGACAAGTCCATACTAATAACAACAATCAATGTGTTCATTGAATTGTTTAATTTTTTACTATAAATGACCCCATTCAGACTGTCTTTCACTATTGAAATTCCTTTTCTTTGGATATCCATCATCATTGTCATCTTTTCATTGCCCATCACAGCTCTGTGCTGTGGACATTTGCAAGAAAATGCAATTTTGTGCTCATATTGCATAAGTTATTTCTTGTAATCTCTTCCTTCTCTCCCAGATGGCCCATCTCCCAGATGAGCTCCTCCTGTCCCTGTGCACATGTTAGCCCTTGATCCACCTGATCATGATGGGGTGGGTGTAACACCAGAAGTATTGAGGTCTGCTTTGAGGGAATAGTAGAAGTCTGCGTCAATGTGGCTCTAGGCAGTGATGAGGAGCTTTAATTCTGCCTCATCTGATTTTGGGGACCTCAGCACTGAGCCAACTTACAGCCCAAATCCAGAGCAAAACAAATCCTTCACACCTACCCCCTCCAAATCATTCTTACAAACCCCAGATGCACAATTGTCCTGGGGAGGAACAAGGGAAATTTTAATCTGGTTTGCTCCAATTTTCATGAAATTCCAGTCAGGGTTGGGATGCTGTGCAAGCAGAGGAAGTGCCAACCACTGAGTAGGTTGCCTCGTCCCAATGTCAGCCTGCCTCTTTCATATGAACATACATATTTATGCAGCTCTTCTGCGTCTCCCTGCAAGCTATTTATCTTTTTTTTTTTTAATATTCAGATGCCCAAATGTAAACAACCCTTTTTTGCAATCTCTGCTCAAATAGAATTGTTTGGATGTGATTTTCCAAAAGATACCACTCTAGACTTTTGTCCCTATGTTGGCAAAGGCAACGTCTTCATCTTCATCTTCAGGGGACTGTGTCAAGTTAGAAAATCAAATTCATAAATGTTTTAGGTGGGCCTAGCTATGTTGAAGTAGGTCATCCAGGAGTAGGACATGTCAAGCTTCTCAGTTCTTTCCTGCCCAAGTCCCATCACCTGATGAGCCTTTTTGCTGCCTTCCCTGTTCCCATCCTGCATCTCCTTACAGTAAAGCCCCAGCCTGCCTCCTAAATTGAGCACCACCCACAGTACCTCTGGCTTCTGCCGCATTCCCAGTTTTCAGCACCACACATGCTAGTAACGTGCCCAGGACAACTCACACGTGAGTCAGAAATCAGTGCAAGCTCTTAACAGGGATGTTGTACACTTAAGTACAGTGGTGAGTGTCCCCGCCTCTCATGTGGGAGACTGGGGGTTTGATTCCCACCAGGGAGGCAGTGGTGCTGTTCAAGAGTTGGACTCGATGATCCTTGTGGATCCCTTCCAACTCAGAATATTCTGTGATTCTGTGTATTATGCAGGAGGAGGTGGCAGTGAGGTGGGGAAAATGGGTGCCTACAGCAGGTTCTAACACCAATACACATAAATTGAGTACTTATAGGAGAGGTCAAGTCCTGATCAGACATTCTGCTGCTTGTTTCAGGCTCTCTGGTGTAAATGTTGGCTTTGGAAGCATTTCCAGTTGATTTCTGGGATGGGGAAGTAGGAAGCTCTAAGGCAGAAGCAGAGCTAGGACTCAACAACAACAAAAAACTCCCATTACAATCTCTTCCAATTAGAAACCGTGATTCAAATAGACTTTCACTTCTTTTCCCCCCCCTGACAAGGCTTTGATGACTTTGATGGGAAAAAGACATTTTAGTGAAACAAAAGAATTTCTATCTGAAAAACTCTTTCAGAAGGGAAAAATAAAAAAGGAATTCAAAGAAATTTTGTGTCAGAGCACAACTGCTCTTTTCTTTACATGTAATGCATTTGGGTAACTCTGATTTCCTAATGCCTCAGTAGTAGTGTAAACATAACACACCAGAGAGATGAAGTCATATAACACTGTGGCAAGATGTTGAAGACCTTGCATAAGTAGATGAAATAGGCTATTTATTTATTGTATATAATTTCATTTTTAAAAAAACAAAATACCCTCCAAAAATTAAAAGCAGCTGTTAGCACAAACAGCAGAGTTTATCTTATTCTTTAAATCAAACTCTACCCTTTTGGTGATGTCACATAACAGTTTGATTCTGACACGTAGTATTGGCATTTCCTGCTAAACGGAAATAATAAGAGTGTGGGTTTTGCTGGGCGCTTCCTCCACACATACATAGACACGTGTTTCTCCTCCTACCTCCTCACTATCTGTAATCACTGCTCTAATGAAATGTGACCAATCCAGAAGAAAAATGCGATGTGGGATAGTGGATTCAATGGAAAATCATAATTTATTTTCTGCCCAGCAAAATCCTTTTTGTTACTGCTCTTTGATAAACCACGGTTTGTGTTCTCTTCAGAAGCCTTGGCCTGTGCCTTTTCATCACTCGCACACTTTTGCTTTCAGTTGCTCAGTTATAAATAGGAAAGTCTTTGTTCTGGCCCTTTTGGATCACAGCTACAAACACAACCCATGGAGAACTCTCCAGCCTTTCCATGCTTCTTGGTTGTTCTCCTGCGAAAAAGCAGCCACACAAACAAACAGGCTGCTCTGTTTGGACTTTCTCTGAAGTTGCAATTTCTTCCAATAAATGTTTACACATTCCAAAGTTGAGTGACTTGCCTTGCATCTTGGGAACACAGCACTGGAGATTTGTGTTATTTTCAGGAAGATTTGGAGATGTGTGTTTAACAGGTTTAGTTAACAAGTTAATTAGCAGGGTTTGGGTTTTTTCTTGAAGCTAAACTTTTGCCAAAATCAAAACTCAGCTAACATTTATTTTCGCGTTGGTGAGAACACTTTCATAAACCCCAAATTTAGAGGAAGTAGAAGGATCCTGGCCGGGCACATTTTCAGGGGAAGGGCTCAATCCAAAGCTGTTTACAAAGTCACAGAAGCTTTTCCCTCTGTTTCAGTGAGTTTGTAGTCAGCTGCTCAATTTAGGTGTAAACTGTAGAAGAGAGGGCAATCTCCCATTTAGGGTCCCCAAACCTGACCTTGAGGGTCTGTCTCTAGGATTCAAAATCAAAGATAATGTTAGTGGTACCTTCAGTCCCTGGCACTGGATGATGTCCTGGGCACGAGAGACAGACAGAGGGCAGAAGGAGTTCCTGTGAATCATGATGCCTGGCTGGCTTGGCCAAAGACTGCACCACAGAGTAAGAGACAAGCAATCTGCTGTTCACATGCGTCTTCACTGCCTGACCAGTCTCCTCAGTTATTCGTGTTATGAAGTTTCTCCCTGCCTTGCTTTTATTTTTCTTTCAGCTCAGCCTCTTTCTCTTTACTTTTTTTTTTTTTTTTGGGTACAAATGAACTAAGTTCTCCAAACTCATCTGCATTGCTATCAGACATTGTTTTTGAAAAAAAAAACTTGGCATCATTTCTAAAGTTTCCCTACATACACTTTCCTGTTCATGTATTTCCGTCATCCAGGTATCATCACTCAATAACCATACTGTGGTTGTAATGCTTTTCACATGGAAGGAATTGTGTTTTATTGATGGCAAATGTTGTAATGCACTTTCATGTCAAGATGAAAATCTGAAAAAGAAACTTTTTATAGTGTATGCTACATGAAACCTCTACACTGAACCGGGCTGGAGAGAGAATATATTCCAGCACACATATGCTGTGACTATATATAGTATATTAAACAGTCCTGGCATGCAGGAATGGGCACGAGATCATATCCATGCTGCTAAATTTTTAGCACGGGCACAGTCAAGTAGCACTCTCCGTGCCATTTCCAGGCACAGACCACATGTTAGCAAAGCCAAGGAACACTCTGCATGGGCATTTTGGATTTAGCTGTTCCCTTCTACGGAATATGAGTTTTATTGATTTAATCGGGGAACAAAAAGAAAAAAAAGACAGCCAGGATCAGAGTCCAAGTCCAGACACTACTTCATGCAATCACAGTGATCAAGCCTACCATGACCGCGGAATGAGACTTCTCGGACACATCATTTTCCTACATGCCACCTGATTTCAATGATCACAATAGGGATCAAACTCTGTATAGGTCACTTTGGTAATGGGTTTATTTGTCAAAGGAGTGCCTGGTAAAACCCCAGCATATCACAGTAAGGAGACTAGAACAACCCGCTCCCCCAGGGATCAACCTGATTTCACAGAGGGCACAACTGCTCGATATGCAGTGGGAGAGGAAAGCCAGACCCTATGTGTCCACTGATTCTTAGTCCAGAAAGAAATCAGAACAACACTATAACAGCAAAAAACCCCAAAATTCTGCAGGTAAAATAAGCCAATTCTTGCTGGGGGATGCAGGGATCAATGTCTGCAGCATTTGGAGGTTGTAGCGAATGCCAAGTCAGCCTGGATGCAGAACCAGCTGTGAGGGATTGCTGGTTCCCCAAAATCAGAGAGTTTCCCCTTCCAGCATCTCCACCAGCACTGCCTCAGTTCATTTTTGAGCACAGATGGAGAAAAAGTTTTCTCTGGAAGGCACATGTGCTGCCTTGAGTGGTGGAAACCTGGATGCGCGGCACAGCAGCAAATATAGATCCCTGTTCAGCATCAAGGAACTGACTACACTACACAGCTGAGGACAGCAGTGCCTCTAGGTTGTCATTACCCAACATCCAGCGTGACTCTTTGTGCAGCTGATTAATGCCTTTCCTCCCACTGTTTACAGAAACAATCAGCCTGGCCAGAGTCCTTGGTTGGGTGCCACCTGCACCCAAGCCATGGCTCTTGGTATTGCCAGCACATGAATATTTCTCTTGTTAATTTTTAGGTTCTCTCACTCCATGAATGATGTGGCTGAAATGCAGAAGTCCCACCCTCAGGCTGGTTTTGTCTCAGTTCAAGCCCTGCTGCCACCTGCTACAGGATCCCCTCCAACTGGCCAGTATGAATAAGAGTTAAAATCCTGGAGGAATTTTAGCCCCATGGGAGCAGGACAATTTGGACATCTCTTCAGAAAAGCTTGCTGGGTAATTTTCAATTTTTTTTTTGTTTTGGTTTTTCTTTCAATGGCAAAATGTTTAACTACACTTTGGGAAAACATCCAAGTCTATGACTGCTTGCCTGAAGAAGCCTTTAAGCTTTCTTGAGTTTGGATTCTCTCTTCATCTCAGCCACCATTTGTGATATGATATCAGAGAATTTCCATCTTATTTATGTACCATGGAGTCAACATTACCATCCTTCCCAAACACAGGAGAAATGGCCTTCTGATTCTTTATCATTTGAATCTTGGAGTAGTTTTTTGTTTGCCACTAAGACAAAAACTAGAAAACTCAACCTAAGGCCTAGCAGCTAATAGGTCAGGTCTCAGGTCTTGCTCACTCCTGTCAGTCACTGAGACCAGTTCAAAAGCTTTCACTATTAATAGTGAGATTAACTTCCATGGCAGTGCCCGGAGCTAATAATTTTTTGCAAAAACCCCCATTTTTCTGTTAAAAAAATAAAACTGTCTCATTATTTTTGAGGACAACTATCAACTTAAAGAACTGAAAAATCATTTGAACTTCAACACCAAGAACTACTTTCCAGTCACAAGGTATATGAAATCTGCTGGTAGATTGGTTCCAGGGCCATAGTTTTTTGCACCCCTTTGCATCCCAGGTCAGATGCTTCTGGGTTTCGTTTGCAGTTCGGGAGGAGAAATATGCTTTTAAAGTATCTCATCCTAAAGTGGGTAACTAAACTGGTCCAGATCAAAGCACTGCTTTCCCTCCACTGACTCTAAAGGGAGCAACTATAGGGTCACTAGCCCATATGTGGAAGTCTGTCCTGGTTTAGTTGAGATGATTCCTATCCTGCCTCTTTGGATTCCAGCACTGGTCCATTTGCAGTTGTTCCTCCCAAGTAGCTCAGCTCTGCTTTGGGCTGGGTTTGGGAGAGGGGGAAGGAGGGCAATGGCTGCTATGTGTAAGCATTAATTAGTCAGATTCTGGTAAGGTTCACACATGGCAAAATGAAAAAGGAAATGCACTCCTGCCTGCTCCCAAGGGCACATCATTGTTGGTACATCTGCTCTCTTTCAACTTATTTCCTTCCATGTTTCATAAATTTTGCTCTCCTTTCTGCAGCCCAGTGTCAGGAGGTGGAAGAGCTACCATTTGCTCACCCAGAAGGGAAAACCCAGATGCAAACCCCCAGATTTCAACAAGCTCAGCTTTGCTAAGACAAATGAACTCTGTGAGTTAGGAGATCAGTGTGCCAGGGTGGGGGTCCAGGTAAAAGTCAAAGAGGCAAAGGACAGGACAAAAGGAGCCTAAGTGTGCAAACACACAGACAGGTAATTCTGATATGGGAAAAGCCTTCTGCAAACACCTCGCAGAGCCAGGAGGAAAGATCTACTCTCACTTTATATTCTTTTCCTATCTAGGAGTCTGAGCTACAGACTTTACAAAACCCTTTTAAAACCCTTTTAGAAAATAGTACAACATACGTTGCAGTCAGTTGTTTCCCGTGGATGGAAAGAGAGAGCTCTTTTCTCTGAAAACACTCCTCCCAAGGTTCCTGGAAGAGGCTGAATTCTCTGTTTTCTACAGTGGCTGCCTCTTACGGAGGGCTCAGGCCGGTGTATGACTCCGGCTTTAGATCCAGCCAGAAGAAGATGTGAGGAATAACCCCAGGAGTAGGGCAAGGTGTGCATGGGTGTACAACATGGCTGTCACTGGTCCAAGAGCATCACATTACAAGGATATGGCAAGTGGGAACTAGAATTGTTTTAAATGGAGCATCTTCCCATCTTTACTTTTCAGAAGTCCCACTGCTGGGACTTCTTCCTGAAAATCTTAATTCTCTCCTTTTCAGGTTTCTAGGGTTTGAGTGAGAAGAGTCATTCCTTCCTAATTTTTAGATGTTTATGTTCAACATCCTGAGTTTATTCATAGAGCAACAAGCTTGCTTTTAAAAATCAAGGCCAAATCTAGGTCAAATCTGATAAACATTTTGTCCTTTGCTCTGCAGACTCGAGGACTCAGGGACATGATTGTGTCACTGCAGCTCAATGGGTGACAGCACATTGGTTTTGCTGCATCAATGGCCACGAATGCCAAGCGCTAAAGGTGAGGCCAAACGCATCAGCTTGAAACCTCTCTCGTTGGGTTTTCAGCAAAGGCATTTTAGATCATTTTGCCAGCAGTCACCACTTGAGTTGCAGTATTTCAGTGTTTGTGGGACCAAAGCCTCTTCCTTCACAAGCTCTTAAGTTGTCTACACAAGAATATTTCTAGAAGTATTTAGAAGGGGGTGTAGTACAGCATGTCTTGGACAACTGCACAATAAAGTTGACAACCAAACCTGTGCTTGGACAGAAACATCTTTGCTATCTGGAGAGACAGAATTACGGAACTTCACTGACTCACCATGCGACTGAAAAGCTACAGGCACTGGGACAGACAGACATTGCCTTGTGTGTCCACATACAGCACAATCCCAACAGTTCCCTGTCATTCAAAGGGAGGCTGAAAATTAAATGCCCTCAAAAATCTAAGTCAAATCTTTCAACTGAAAGGACACACTCAGTAAATCACTCTGTCTTCATTTTCATTGAGCTCCCTTATTCATAGAACTGCTTGAAGTGGCAGCAGCTGTTCTTTGGAGTTGCTACTAACCAAGTCGAAAAAAGTTTTCACAGAATCATAGAACCACAGAACCATTAGGGATAGAAAAGGCCTCCAAGATAATTGAGTCCAACTATTAACCACTGCCAAGTCCACCACTAAACCATGTCTCCAGGTGCCACATCTACATGTCTTTTTAATACCTCCAGGGATGGTGACTTAACCACTTCCCTGGGCAGCCTGTTCTAATGCCTGAACACCCTTTATTCAAAGAAAATTTTCTAATATCCAATATAAACCTTCTCTGACACAACTTAAAGACATTTCTTCTTGTTCTCTTTTTTGTTATTTGGGAGAAGATACCAACACTCAGCCTTGTCACAACCTTCTTTCAGGGAGTTGTAGAGTGTGAAGATCATCCCCTGAGCATCCTTTTCTCCAGGCTGCTCCCTCTCCCCAGGTCCCTCAGCTCCTCCTGATCAAACTTACGCTCCAGACCCTTCCCCAGCTCTGTTGCCCTTCTCTGGACATGCTCCAGAATCTCAATGTCTTTCTTCTCATAAGAGGGCCAAAACTGAAAATATTTGAGGTGCCTCAACAATGCCTAGTGCAAGGGGGACAGTCATTGCCCTGGTCCTGCTGGACACACTATTGCTGACACAAGCCAGGTGTCATTGGCCTTCTTGGCCACCTGGGCACACTGCAGTCAGGATGCAACAACCCAGATGAAGTCAGAACAAATAAAATGCAAATAACGAAACTAGATTCATGTGGCTCAGCCCTTTTCCGCTGCTATCTTCAGCACCTTTACTACACCACAGTGACAGCTGACAAGAAAACAGGGAGTCAGTGTCAAGAAAACAGGGGTTGTTTCCTTTACACTGAACATGAAAAGCAACATCTCCCAGCTTTCTCATGACTTAGACCAACACAGAGAGCGGCTAAACTTCACTCAGGTGTGACTGAGAGGTGCTGATTGCACATCTGTAGGATGACATGTCACACCCATTAATATGTTTTGAAGACGGAGATACCTCATTTTCCCTGGCTGATTGCTTTTCTGCCCATAAGTAACAATTTATGTACCACTTTATTCACTCAAAAAACCCCAAAAAACAAAAAAACCCCACAAAAACAAATTAAAAAGCCACTTGTCAATGACAATCAATGTACCAGTTATGTTCTTGTAAAACAAGACCAATGCAAGATGTATCTGAGAACTGAAATTCATAATTGTATTAGATAACAATCCTTATGGATACGATAGAAGTACTGCTTCTATAGCATTTAACCTTTTCCTTCAGGTAGCAGGATGGCAATAGGTTAGGTAACAGGTTTGGCTAGGTTAGGTAATAGGTGATAGGTTGGACTTGATGATCTTTATGGTCTTTTCCAACCTTACTGATTCTGTGATTCTGTGATTCTGTGATTCATCTCTCCTGCAAGGTCCCTCCCTGCTTTACTATCACTCAGATAATTTATAAGATTGAAGTAAACTCAGAGCAATTTTTCCCAGCTTCCCCAGCTTAGTTTATTTTATTTATAGTCTTAAAAATTACTTAGCTGAGATCTAGAGCTTTTTCCCAGCCATGTTGGATATTGTTTTGTCTCACTTAAATCCAGTGAGTTGGTCTCTGGCACCAGCAGTATCAGGCACTGGAGTTTACAGAGGAGCATGTGTTATAGCTTGAATGACCAAACCACTGACCAAAGGAGAAGAAGTTTTCCTTCATTTTCTTAAGTCTTCAAATCTATATGGAAACCTCCAATCCAATCACACACAATTCCAGGGCCAAGGAGTATGGACTAGCTGGTGTTCTGCACACAGGGGCATCCCACAGCACTGCAGCAACAAAGAGTATGACATTGACAACTGTTGGCATCACCACTGCATAATTATCCTGATGAACTTCAAATCCATGTATCTAGACACCAAAATTCTTGGTTTGCCTAGGAAACAGAAATCCTTTCTGCACAGAGAATGGTTTTTCCCATGTGAAAGCAGAGGCAAATCACACCTTTCCATCGGCATTCTCTCAACTTCTGTCTCCTTGGGAGGGCCAATTTGCCCTGGGTCACACACGCAGATCTACAGTCACACCCACGTACAAGGTGCTGATCCACTCACATGCACAGAAAGCAAAAAGCCCCAAACCTTAAAGGTGCATTTTACAGTGCTTCTCCCAGCAAGGAAGCTGGAATTTTCTTATGTTCCATTTTTAAGTATTTGAGTATCACGTATGTATTACAATAATGTATAAATACATATATTGGAAAAAAACCCCACCTTGATAAACTATCGGCCCTAATCTTTAAATCTCAGGAAATTAGCTCTTGACTTCAGGAGGTCACCTTTGAGGACATTTTGGTCAAATTGTTTTCTCTTGGCCATCTGCATGGTAGAGGATTTCCCTTCTGACATCCAGCTTCAGTTTCTGATTTAACAGTCAGTGAAAAACTTCTTATATAGTCTGTGAAACCTGTTTATGGCAATTTAGGGATTAAGTTCCTCCTTTAGGAAAGAGTTAGTCATTGTCCCCAGCCCTTAGATCACTGGGAGCTCTGAGAGGTCATCAGGTAAGAACTCATGAGTTAGGAGGGAATGACATTCAAGGTTCTGATTCCAACTACGCATTACCTTTGCCTAATACATTCAGACGGCTTTTAAGGTTACAAAAGAGAAAACATCAGAAAACATTTATCACCTGAAGCAAGTAATTGCTTCGTATACCCTGCTAATAATGTTTTTTAACCTTTACAGTGAACAGAAAGAGGGCAAAGTACGTAGAGCAAACCACTACAGCAGTTATGGCAGAAACAAAATTCTCAAACTGCAACTTTCCTTTTCTTTGTAATGGAGATTGATATTGACTTGTTAAGGAGAAATCTGTTTAGTGACAAGGTACTGGCCTTTTCCAGAGAAATGGTGTCACAGCCTTTCAATTCTTTGAAATTTTCCTCATCAGAAATATTAACAAATGGGTACATATTTTATGAAGAAATACTGATTTCTTAACAACAGCTGTAAAGCAGCCAAAAACCCTTTGAAGAAAAACAGTAGCTGCATTTTAAGCTAAAAGAAACAACTAAATAAACCAGAAACTGCAGGATTCATAGTAAGATCAACTCCTATGTTTCATATATATATTTTACCCATTTCTGATAATATTTCTTTTTTACTACGCAATATTGACTCAAGAAGGTGATAAATAGAGATGCCAATTCATATTCACATTCATATCCCTTATTTTCAGCACTGCCTATCTAAAGCATTACACGACGTTTGTTAAGTACACATCTGTTCTGGACACTTGAGAAGAGAGTGAGTTTAAGAAAACATTCTCAGACTCAAACTCCTTCTCATTCTGGGAGGCAGCTGCAGATTTAGTTGCCCCCTTTCTCATATCGTATGTGGGTGTGGGTGTGTTTCTGAGCTTTATGTCTTCCGTCTTTGAGGTTTGTTTTTTTATTTGCAGTTTTATGTGGCAAAGAAGCACTGGAGAAATGACTTTGACACTTCATTCGCAAGGCCTGAGGTCTGTGGTCATTCTCAACTCCAGCACAAGACTTTTACAAATTCAGTATTATCCTTTGAGACACGTGCACATTTTCACGTGCCTCAAGGAACAAGGGGCACTAGGCAGGCTGCTACAATTTTCCCTCATTTTGGTTCACAAAACCAGTACAGGTCTGAAAGGACACAAGATAGGAGAAGCCCTGCATGCACCAGTGGTGAGCTGAGTTACACACGCTGGGAAGGGATGAGTCAGTTCTCATGGGTCAGGAAGGGTTTGGGTTTATAATTAAAATACTTTAACATAGCAGTAACTGAAACACCAAAGGGCCAATAACAGGATTAAATCAGGCAGCAACTTCAGCAAGTCTATGCCTCGTCAAAGCACAAACTGGATCTGATTCTAGCTTTATCTTTTGACAGAAAGAAAGAGTCAAATGTAAGATCTGAACACTGACCCTATGTGTTCCACACCTTCTGGGGGAACTGGAAGAGGGGGTGTCTTCAGGGCCTTACTACTTCCAGTGGGGAGCCAGGATCTGAGCATGGAGATTTGCCTCCAAGAGGACATTTGTTTATAGCGTGCATTCATTTCTCCATCTTCATCTCTCAGCCCCACTGGTATAGGTGCAAGTCCCCACCAACTTGACTTGAACAGCCTCAGGGAGGTGCCATCTCCTGCAAACCATGGACTCTTCAAGTATCAGTGGTTTGTCTTTTCCTGTGTCTAGGTTGTCATGCTACAGATGACCTAAATTATCTCTCTATTTTCTCCTTTCTCCAGATGGTGAGACCTGATACAGGCAAGTGTCACTGAGCCGCCCATTGCCCAGCATGGAGAGCATGCCACAAGCAGAGGATCCAATTTCCATCCTTTATCACACGTGCTGCCAATACACAGTGGGTGCAATGTCTGTCCTTCCGTACCACCCACACCTGGATCTGTAAATCCTTGCTAACCAGGTAATGCTGCAGCTCAGCAGCAAATTTTCTGTCGGAATTTTCTGTCATGGAGGAGCTGGTGAGCTGCTCCAGGGCAGATGCCCACAATGAACAAAATGCCAGTCGTAACATGACCATCCCCCCAAACGTATTTTTTATAAACAAATGCAGTGCACAGAAAAAACCCCACGTCCTTATGTTCTGTTAAATAGAGAAACCAAAATGAGTTCCTGGTTAAAAACTTATGAAAATAGCAACTGGGGAGGGATCCTCTTGGTCAGGCAGGACGGGGAGGTTTGAAACAGCACGTACCAAACCTTCCCTTGCTGACAAGGAAAGGGGTTGCACAAGTTCTTTGTAAACATCTTTATCTGCAATCATTAGCCAGCAATCCTAAACATTGGATGAGTTCTCCCTGTCATTTCACAATGGGGTTTTTTTCTGGTTTCTAGGAACTGTTTTCGAGGACTGCCATTCAGCATATGAGAAAAATGTGTGGCCGTGATACAGTCAGTGCTTTTTTTCTTGAGCAATACACCCTTATAAAAATACAAAGCAACATGTCACCCTGTACCCTACTTTTCTCTAGCACTTTCCATCCAATACCTATAACCACATTAGAAACATGAGTAATTTTATTGTGATTTCAAAGATCCCTGTCCAGGGGAGAAAATACAGTTTCCATGGAAAAGATGACTGAAGGTAGTGTGAGGAGGGGCATGTTCCTTAATATGCAATACAATGTCTTATAAAACCCCGATCTAGTCTTTATCTAGTACTTTGAATTAATCTCTTCTAGACAAATGAAAAAAAAAGACTGAGACAAAAAAGACAGGGCAGAGGGGAATGTACAAAAAAATATGGAACAAACATGCCATTTTAAACCACTGTCCCCAACTCAGCATGGAACCATATGGCAAGGAGCAACTCAAGAAAATTCTTCATGGACTGGTACTTTCTACAGCTCAAAAAAAGCTGATAATTCTGCAGCTCTTTAAAACAGAGGGGGAATTCCCTGCCAGCACTGCTCCAAGTCCCCAGGCAGTGCAGGAATTGCTGCTCCACACACAGCAACCGATCAGCGAAGTGACAGAAGCACAGGCTGGATTATCAGTCCCGACTTTGAGATCCAGCTGCCAAGTGGCGTTGCAAAGACAGACCTCTGGAGATTTCTCATACTTTTTTTGGCTTATTCTTCTGGTGTATTCATCCTAACAGAAATCAGCTGTTCTTCTCACTTATACTGTACTTGCAGGAGAGACTTTAGCATCTGGCCTGGCTATTATTAAAAGATGAGAACATCCTGCTCTTTAAGGAGAACACCACTACTGGTAATAAATAGACAAAGATCCTTTGCATCCAGGTTTCCTGAGATCTGTCTGGATTATTTGGGGCTTTTATTCCTTCTACTGCAGTCTTTTCATCCCGTTTCCTCTCATTTGCTAACCAGCCTCAAACACCCTGGAGCAGGGATGTTGTGTTTTCCTGCAAGGAGCTGTCTCACAGCATTTGGATGTATCATCATTTTCAGCTACCAAGGACTTCTTTTTCCAACTGCAGAAATCAAAAAAGTAAACAAGCTGGGAGGGCAAGAAGCTGCCTTTGTGTTTAGGCTTTGACTTTATTTTTTGTGGTGCTCTAATGTCACAGCCCAGATGAATAATGATAGCCTTCCAGTATCTAAAGGGGCTACAAAAGGACTAGGGACTTTTGACACAGGCCTGGAGCAACTGGACAAGGGAGAATGGCTTTAAATTGAAAGAGGGCAGGGTTAGATTAGATATCAGGAAGAAATTCTTCCCTGTGAGGGTGGTGAGGCACTGGAACAAGTTGCCCAGAAAAGCTGTGGATGCCCCATCCCTGGAAGTGTTCAAGGCCAGGCTGGATGGAGCTTTAAGCAACCTGGTCTGGTGGAAGGTGTCCCTGCTCATGGCATGGCTTTGGAACTGGATGGTGTTTAAGGTTCCTTCCAAACCAAACCATTGTGTGATACTATAGATACAAATGAAGGGGAAAGGAGAGGTCACTAAAGCACTGGAGTCCTATAGATGTGCGCCCAAAGCCAAGGGCAGGGACAAACACAAACCCTAACCTAGAGGCTGTGGAAAAGTGAACAACTGCACTTTGGAAGCTTGGGGATGGACACTGGGAGAAGCTTGGGGATGCTAAAGTCCTGGCTTAATTTCAACACTTAGAAGATGCCAAGACCTGCTGGGCACAGCCGTGCTGAGAGGATTGAGTGGCAGTGTTCCTACGTCAAGCCTTCCTTGAACCAAGAGACCAATGGAGACTCCTTCCAACCAGCACTTCGGTGATAACATTGGTAACACCCACACTTACGGGTAGGAAAACGCTGAAGTCCAAAACCGCGGGGCTATTAATAGAGAGACTTCTGCTGATCTCCACTGGTGTAATCACCATCTGAATTTGCGGTAAACATTAATCACTGGCCAGTTGCTGCGGTGTATCAACTTCAACATGGGTTGTTTTCTTTTCTCTAAGTGTCGGGACATCCCACAAGCTCCAGCTGCTCATCCCAACTGAGCTGCCGGGAGGGAGCGGCCAAGGGCTGCCTCCAAGGATTGCAGTGATCTCTGCTTTTTTTCCTCTGCTTTTCTTCCTGCCCCACCACAAATCCTGAGCAAATCTGTTGAGGCAGCACAACTTGGCCTTAACTCCACATTGTTATTTGACCAGATCAGCAGTCTGGAAACTGGGTCAATTTTTCTAAACATGTGGTTTAGAAATGTGCTGTTTCAAAGGACACTATCCAATGGTGTGAGACCAAACATTGGATTTGTAGTAAAAATGCTAAACAACAAAAACAACAACAAAAGCCCAAAGCTCTCTGTAAACATTCTGGAAACACTGGAACATCTGACAAAGTAGGAAATAATAAATTTTGGAGGAATTTTGGAGCTTCCTCTCTGTGTATCTCCCAGCCTTATCTGTTACTATGGCCAACAGTTTACTATTCCCAGAAGGGGAGATGCTGAGGTTCCCCCCTTCCAAGATATACAAGTATCACAAAGAGTCCTCATGGGAATAACTCCATGCATCCCAGACAGACATTGCATGAGAAGATCTACAGGGAAAAGATAATCATAGAAGGCTCAAGCTAAATATTTAAATTTTTTGCTCTAATATTGAGCTGAAACTTTTCTTCAAGATGTTGAACAGAAATGCTTGACATGCTCCCAGAATTTTAGCTGCCACACTTGTCCCCAGCACCTGTCTTGGGATTATGGATTTCTAGAGGATTTGCTTGTAATTTTTAACCCATTCAAAAAAAACCATTTCTGGTGAATAACACTCTTGGGCTGTCGTCTGCAAGCATTCAGCTAAGTGGTGAGTGCCTGAGCTTGACACCCTCACTGCACCCCTACCCAAATACATGATCTTGTGTGAATCCCCACAGGCTGCAGAGCCGCTGTGACTTAGACAGAGCATTGAACATCCATGAGCAGTTGCCCAGGGGTGGGATTTCACCACAAAATATTAATTAATTTCCTCCTGACCACATGGAAGGTAACTAGATGGTTCATATCAATCCTTGGATATGTAACTATGGGTATTTCCTCCTTCTCCCCAGTAAATGCTTGATGATTTTTTTATTTGGTGCCAGCACAGGGCTTGGTACTGAACTACAAAATCAGACCCTGCTCTTTCACACCCCCACCTCTCCCCAAGAGCTTGTTATAGACGCAAAAAAGGCTGATTTAGGGCTGTGTGTGGCTGATTTGAGCCCCTCTGGAGCTGCTTACAGCCACAGGAAATTAGAAAGTTAAAACTGAGACCAACAGGGTGAGGCAGCACAGCATACTACCTGCTGTACCTACACTGTGTGGGACCAGCAAGGCCTGACTCCAGCAATCCAGAGTTGATGTTCAACCCTCACAACCCCAAAACAAGAAGCTAGTTACTGACACTGAAAGACGGAGAAGACAACAGACTCCTTGCAGGAAATGTCACTAAATCTTGTCTCCTAAAGCATTTGGAGCTTTATCTCCCTTTACTGCTCCACATCTCTGTATGAGACTGTCCTTTATGTTGGCCTGTGATGGTCATTTTGCCTCCAGAGTGATTGGTTTCTGGCTAACGCAAGGGAGTCACTTTCTCATGCTGCAGAAGGGTAAATGAATCAAAACTCAAAACCAACATCCCTAGCATAATCTCTGAGAGGAACAGCTGTACTGGATCACAGTGATGGTTTGGCTCTTGCAGTCTTTTTCTGACCACAACTGCTATAGATATCCCAAAGAAATGTGCCAGAAATCAACCAAAAATTGATCTTTAAGGTCCCTTTCAACCCAAACCATTTTATGATTCTGTGAAAAGACAGAGGGATCACTGTAAATCCTCAATAACCTGCCTATGTACAAATTTTATTCTGTCCAACCTCTTTATTAAGACTGCATTTAGCTGGATGTGTCCTCCATGCAGTCATGCAAGCAGTTTTTTTCTCAGTCAACAACCTGTAGCAGGCAGCTCCCAGCCTGCCTCACAGAGCCATGGAGTAATTTGTAAGGAACTGTGGGAGCTCTCCAGCCCAATCTCCTCCTCAAGTAGCCTCAAGTCCAGGGGTCAGACTCTAGGCTGCTCCATGCTTTACCCAGTTGGGTCCTGCCAAGAACAGAAGTGTCACAATCTCCCGAGGCCCTTGCTCCACCACTTCACCATACAAAACGAAGAAAAATTGCTTATTTTCATAGGTGAGAATCTGGATTAAGTGACTATCAGAGCAAGTATATAATGAGGGTCCCTTTGGGTTCTGTCTAGCTGAGATGGGTTAATCTGCATGCCAGAGAACAGCAGAAAGTCTTAGCACTGTTTGCAGCATAGGTCCCTAAAATGATTTATACGGTAACTCCACCAGAGAGCATTGATAGGTTTGCTTGGTTCCTCACCCTTGGATCAAGCTTCCCTAAAATTACAACTCAGATTATAAACTGGAATGAAAGTGTTCTTGAAAACCCCCAAATATTGTCTCCCTCTTCAACCATCACACAACAAATGTGCAGGCCCATGGTAACCAACAGACCTACTACAATCAGTACTATTACTGACATTTACACTTTAGAATCAAAGGTTTCTTGAAAAGATCAGAACTTCACATCTCTCTGTGCTACTGTTTCGCCTTTGCAGACTCAATAAATAGCTAAAAAGGACAAGAACTTACTATGAAACCAGGCACAAGCTTGCAAACAACTCCAGTTCTCTCCTCCTGCAGACAGCGTTGTGTGAACTTAACCTCACCTTCATTAGCTGCATCTCCTCCTACCCCTGATACTAAACTGGAGGAAAAATAGCCTCCTCCCTCAGTCCCCTCCCAATCCATATATCTTTTGCAACTTGAAAACTCTTCTTGCCTCAGGCCATGCAAATCATAAGATTATCTGTAACCACATTCCTCAGGTCTGACCAGGAAGAGGTAGGGATAGTTCAACCCTCATCCTGGAAAAGTATCATAAATCCCAATCTTCCCCTCCCAGTTTAGAAATCCCAGTTTAGAAATTCCAATTTTCCCTACTATGTACTTCAAACTCTGCTCAAAGCACCTTAGCACCAGAACGTCCTGGCTAATGTCAGTTATTAGGTTCGAGAGTTAACGATCTAGCAGGATGAACAGAGCAGTTTCTCTAACAGAGAAACACAGGTTTTGATAGCTTGCAGACTCAGGAAAAGAAGCAATTTGAGATCAGATTGAGAAGGTATCCTTTACCACTCAAAGCCCTGGAAACCTTTTTTTTATATTTAACTGATGGGGCCACAACAGATCTATCAGTACCATGTCCTACCACGTGCTTGCTTTACTAAGAGAGACAAGGAAGAAAAAGAAGCATAGAAGGACATTAACAAAAAAAAAGCCATTTTATTGAAAACGAAATTAAAACTTCAAATTAATATTACAATCATGAGAAAATGCCAAACAATTCAATTTACAGTTGCAACATACAATACAAATAGTCCCTTTGAAGTTGAAGTAAACTGATCCACAATCATCATCTGTGGCATAAAGCAGAGTGTGTTTGTACAATATGTGCATGAAAAGCAAATCTTGGGTGACAGCATTTGAAAAAATAAAAAATTAAAGCTTGTATTTACACAAAATGCTACAAATATTTTGTTCCAGCGGAAGTTCAAGATTGGTAAAGCACATTTAACAAAAAAAGAATTGGAATGTCACTCATATTACCTAAAGTTACTGTAAAAGTATGGTTTTGGCTGATATACTTAAAAGTACTGCATTTTTTTAAAAAAAGAGCAAAGAGCTATCTGTAAACATGGAAGTAAACAAACATCTAAAAAGTTCTCAGAAAATGTTAAACTGAAATGCATTCTATTTAAAAACAACAAGAAATTCAGGGGGACAGAGAATGGGGCTTCTTTGAGCTCATGGCTGTTTCAGGTTTAATTATTGCTTTTGCTCATGGCTTGCTGGCACTGCAGCCCAGCGAGGGACTGAGCCTCACTTTGCTCAGAGTGAAAGTGCAAAATTCTCCCCACTCCAGATGGTACCTGTGGAAACTGGTCAATCTTTCCTCAGGGGACTGCTGGCAAAAAAGGTTCAATGCTAGGAAAGACACCGCAGCTGGTCTTTTAAAGGAAATGAGAAACGCCACACGAATGATGCTGTGGAGTAAGTACATAATTTGCTTTACTCATCCATCCCAACCCGCTGCCCCTGATCTGGTTACCCTTAAGGGGAGGGAGAGGAGGATTTAATCCTCCATTTGGTAAAAGGGACACCGTGCCTGTTGTGCTGGAAGTAAATCTTTGGTAATATAAGAGAGATGGAAGGTAAAAAAAAAGGCCATTTTTTATCTTTAAATCTATGACTGGTGCCAAAGATTGCCACTGCCCAGAGGGAAGGGCTGTCGTACCTTTGAGAAAACTCCTGCTGTCGTACCTTTGAGAAAACTCCTTTCTGCGATGCAAAGCACCTCGCAAAAGCTCTAATAAATTGATATGATTCACTACATAGCACCGGTTGATCGGGCGGTTTTTTTGTCTGAAATCCTGATTCAAGAGCATCTCCAAGTGAACTCCAAAGCATTTTCCAAAAGCTTTGGTGAGCATCTCTGCCTCAGCTTGTGCAATTCCCTCCATGACCAGCCTGATGTACTGGGAGAGATTTTCAAAAGGCACCAGGAGGGTTCAGGAGCATGGGGTCTACTGAGAGTCAAGGGGCTGGTGCTCCTCCATCCATAGGTACTTAGAAAATCCTTTCCTTCCTCTCTCAAGCAGGCCAAGTGAGGTCAGCTGAGGGCATGGATCAATTGGATCAGGCCACGTGCACCTCAACTGAGCGGAGAAAACATTTTCGTCTGTCCCTAGCGGTCCAGTTGAAAAACCACGGGGACACAAACAGAGTCCTGTCGGTATTGGGCAAAACAAAAATCTGGTCTGTGCTGGATTTATCCAGAAACAAAAACCAAGTGCTTGAATTTTACAACAAAGTCTTAAAAAAAAAAAAAAAAAAGAAAATCTGGGTTGCTGCCTGCAGCCACTCTTAACAACATTTCAACACAAAAGCACCCTAAAAATTACTTAATATGCATACAGTAAACCTTAAAAAGCCCTTCTCAGCAATAACAAATAATGTACAAATATAGTACCTTTTATTAAATAGGAAACAGCTTGCACTGGCAGTACATCTCTTTTTCTCTTGCTTACTAAACAAAAACAAAACTGAAATGTGTAACCAGACACTGGCTTTTTAAGTGCTGCTGAGACTAACAAATGTTACTTTACAGTTACAAATAAATGGACAGTGGTATGCTTCAAGCTACCACAAACCAACAATAAATAGAATCAATTACAGCTTCCATCTTTGAAGGAAAACTAAGTATTAGAAGAAAAACAAAGTGTCTTACTTATACTTTAAAGCATACTTGGTATACAACCTTTAGAAGGCAAAGACTTTATTAATTTATTATTTTTAAGAGCACGTCATCACGCAGACTGGAGGGATGTACCATGCTAATGGCAACTCGTTGAACAGCTTCGCTGTTAATGAGCCGTGGGGGTGGTGTCCGGCTCTGTAGTGGCTGTGGGCACCGCTGACTTATTGCAATACTTTGGAGATAGATAGCCAAAGAACACCCAAGGAGCAGCTTGGGGGCCATCAGGCCCTGAAGAGGCTGTGGACAAAAATGACTAAGGGAATAGGAGGGAGCACTGACCAACTCCACCAGCACATGCTGAACATTCTGCCAAACCAGGCTTAAAATCACCTGTTTAGCGATAGTGTGGGGAGGGTGGTTCAGCTCCCACCACATCAATAAGATGCCACATCACCTCCCTCTTTGCCACAGCAGCCTTGGTCTGGGCAAAATTTGGGCCCCTCTACAGGATAGTTTGGTGTCAGACAGGTTGGCCAAGGGGTTTGGGTGCAATCTGCTCTCCCCATATCCCACCTGGGAGCCCAGAGGTGGCTTTTAAGGTGAGTTTGTATCTTCAGCGCTTGCAGAGGTGAGCATTGCTGCCCTTGGGCTTGTCCCTCTAACAGGGGGCAACAGCCACATCAACTTCAGAGACACCACAGCATCCGTAAGGCTCCCGCATTTAATGCTAATGGGTGGTGACTCGCTACCAGGCAGTTTGTGTCTCCAGTTTGAAACCTTTTCTTACCACCGAGTGGGCTGAAATTGCAAGGGGAGAAGAAAATGTTTCACCATTTCTCCCTTAATCCCATTTCTGAGATATTTAACGATTCATTATTTGCAAAATATGGGCTTTGAAACGGCTTTGATTTTTCTTGGGAAAAAAAACAACCCCAGTCAAAATCCAAATTATTTTGTCAAAATAGATAATTTTAAATATTAATCTTTTCAAATTTTGAAGTTCTGAGAAAAATCCTGGGAGAAGAAGAAATTAGGGGAAGGGTGGAAAATATTTCATCCTTCCTACTATTTTTCCAGTGTCTCCACAACTACTGATTAAAAGGCAAGACTGTGTTGAAGGCAACCAGACAGCTAATAAAAATATTTTAAACACAATATTTCCTTCATAAGTTATATAAAAAGATCCTACATCCAAAATCATTTGATGTGGATGCATTTGGATTGGGTTTGTCATTTTTAAGTCACATTGTAAACTGGTTCACACTGGAACTGCTTTTCAGAGTTGGGTAAAGGTTTGAGGTTTACACCATTGCAGAAATGTAATAAGTAAAAAAAAACAACCCCAAAAACCACTTTTAGAGACCGAAGTCAATATAACATTACATTAAGAAATATTTAAAGGGTCCAAATGTAATTAAATAATTATAAATATTCTTTTAAAGTTATATGATGATGATTCATGTTAGCAAACAACCTCAAATTTTATACATTTATAATTTAAAAAAAAATAAAAAAGAAATAAAAAAAGAACACAAATACTATGTATACCATTTTGGCTCTAGTAATATATATTGCCATTCTCATATTTTGCATAAGTAATAACAATTTGTTTTTTGTTTTTCAAGGTTTTGGTTGTTATTTTTGGTTTTCGGTTAATTGAAGGCAAAATGAGGGGACACAAAAGCAAAAAGGAAACCCCAGGGTTGGCTTGCCTAACTTGAAAACTCTTTCTCTTAAAGTACCCAAAAACAAACCAAAAAAGCAATGAACACAAGTGAAATTCCAATCGTTATTCGCAGCAACGCTTGGACAGAGTTTTTGGGACAGCTGTTTTCGTCTGAATGGATCATGGCCAAATGGAAGCAACTCGCTCTTTGCTTTCCTTTTTATGTGCACCAATACAAGCCAGGTAAATTGCACTATGGGTGTGGAGAGGGTCCCATACGTTGTATGATTGCAACTGTATCTGGAGTTCATGGTTAGTTTTGGTTTTTTCATTCAAATAAAAGGGAATGCAGCCTTTGCCTTGCATCACCATGTTTCTCCTGATAGCCGGGGAGTCCATTCTCTCCTCATTGGCAAAAGTACTCACTAGTTATTACAAAACTTTAGGGGAGGGGGGAAATAAAGTAAGGAAACAAAATTTTAAAAAAAAGTAGGGCGTGATTTTGTGTGTGTGTGTGTGGAGAAAGTACATTTTAAATATAAAACAGATAAAATGGATCCAAGGAAAAAAAACCCAAGCAAAATATGTGCTTTGATTCACATAATCTGAAACATGGGTTATGGTGTCTTTGTACCTTTTGTGTTATTTATGGCCATTATCATCCCATCTACACAGTTGCACATATTGGTAAAATCTTTTTCTCAAAAAAAACCCCAAACAAAATAAAACAAAAAACAGGCACTTCGTAGTTAGTCGACCGTTTGGTGTTTTTTTAGGTTTTTTTGGCTTGCGGAGGTCAGGCCGGCTACAGAAGAAATCTCAGTACGGCCTCCAAACGGACTCATCCATCCTGCCACTAGAATTCAAGACGGTTGGGGAGCTGCTGTGACTGCCATCCGCCTCCACCCCGTCACTCTGGGTGGGCAAGTTAGGGTTTAGCAGCGTGCTGCCGTTGGACGTGGTGGTGCACGGCGGGAGCATCCTGGAAGGGGAGCGGTCCCCTCCCGGCACCATGGGGAACTGGTATGATCCTGACGAAGTGCCATAGTAGAGATATGGAGTGCTGCTGGTCTGGAAAGGTCCACTTTGGTTTTGGGAAGAGCCGGGGTAGGGTGGTGGTAGGTAGGTGTGGTAGTGAGTGGTTGCGGACATACCCAGTGACATGCCTGAGGTGACTGGCGGTGTATAGGTAAAGGTGGCTGGATAGTGCATTCGTGGGTTGGAGAAGCGGCTCTCAGTGAGGGATGAAATGCTTGTGAACTGCCTGGGATCTGAAAATGGGCCCAGCTCTGAAGCACCTAAAAAATTATAACAAAAGATGGGGGAAAACAATTCTGTAAATACCATTTTTTGTATCAAGTGATGATAGAATTTTACTTTTCTAAGATAACCCACTTCTTTTGGCCCCCAAGAGAACAGCAGATCATATCAAGCAATACATTGCAAGGAACCAAGTCATACATCTGTCTTCTACAAGCGCTGGGCCAAACTCATCCCTGGTCTAACTCCACTGATGCTGATGGAGGGAGCAGCATTGCCAGCCTGATGTGTTCAAAGGTTACACGTCAGGTTGTGGAGAAAAAAAATCTCTAAAATCAAGAGATTGAAAAAGAGCCAAAAAAAAAAAAAAAAAAAAAAAAAAAAAAATCTCAAAAAAAAAGAAATAAAAANAAAAAATCTCTAAAATCAAGAGATTAAAAAAAAAGCCAAAAAAAGAAAGGTGGATTTGGAGTTGATTTGCCTTCTGGTTTCAGAGTTTCGAGGGTTACATGTCTCTGGCTTCTTGCTAGAGCCTCTCAAGAAACTCAGGTCTGGTTGCACACAAAAACTGAGATTCCCACCTCAGCATAAGCTATCAGGAGCAGGCATTGTCAGAAAAGCAGAAATTGCCATGCAACTTCTAATAAAGCTACACGAGCTACCACCATGGAGTTAACTGCACCACTGACACCAGGGGAGTTACACTGGGGGTGACTGAGACCCACTTTTTGCCTTAAATCAACTTATTTAGGTGAGAATCTGCTCAGCTGCTTCCTTTGGCTGAAAAATACAGTTTGCTGCATCCAAAGGATGGGCAAGGCTACTGAGCTGATTGCAAAGATGCAGATTTTACTTTTCAGAGCAGATGATGGAAAATTACAAGCCCAGAACTCTTTAACCATTAAAAAAAACTTGTTTTCGTATGTAGTCACTGCAGTTTGGTTGAAAAAAAAAAAAAAAGAAGGACCACACAATTTATGGCTACTGTGAATGTCTGGATGGTAGCGCTGTGAACTGGAGTCTAACGCAAAACAGGGGTGGGTAAACTTATTTTGCCTAATTTCTAATCCCACATCAAACACCCAAAGCTTTGGAGCAGAACTGGAAAGCAAATGTTAGTAGCTTGGTGATGTGCTTAGGAGACCGTGGGATGGGCAGGAGCAGAAGAAAAAGATGGTGAAAGCTCGTACTGAGAGCCAGAAAAGTGGAAAACAAAGAGGGTGTGAGAAAAGGGACGGGGGAAAGAAGGAAAGTCTAATGAAGAAGTACAGAGCAAGAGGAGGCAAAAGCCTCAGCCATTATGCAGCAGAAACATACACAGAGTTGGAAAGACCAGGGTATAAATAAACAGGGAAAATGATGAAATCAAATGGACCCTCCCTGCACTTCCCAGCTGACACTTTTACAGCTTTACAGTCCCCTAGATCACACACTTCTTTTTCAGTCTACCAAACCTGACTTAACTAAAAGGAAAACACGGCATCTTCTAGATGCCAAACTGATGTGCTAAACACTGAAACGCTCTGTGTATCCTCAATTTAAAATGATGGAATGATTTTCCTCGTGGATGGGCTTTAGATCTGACCTGATGATACTCCTGTGTAGAATAAAAGTTCTTCCAGTCCTTCTCCTGGTCCCCTGTAGCATCCACAATGCTGGGTGCTACCATAAGCCAGAGACTCTACAGCCCATGCCACCTTGTGTGGTACATTTTGAGATTTAGATCACTGTTCTCTCGTGTCCTCCCAGCTCATTGAATCCATGCCCACAATGGTATCTAAAAGCAGCAGCTGGGCAAAGCTCAGGCACATTTTGGGTTCAAAATGTGAAACCTGGGGATTGTAATCCTCCATTTCAAAAGGTATTGAGTACAGAGTGCTAAGTGAGCAGTGAAAGCCCGTTCGAAACTCTGATGACAATGTGATTACTCTTATATTTATCTGGGACTGAATCAGTGACCTACGGGTGAATGGGTCTGTCTCCATCATCAACCCTTCCAACCACAGCTCTGTGGAATGTAATATAACTTGTACCTTTGCAGCAAACACTCTACTACTTGATGCAACTTCTTTCGTTCCCAACTGCAAACAATAGCCAGAGGCAATACCACCCAGATTCAAAGCTGTAATTTTGGAACACTATTCTTTATATTGTGAACAGGTCTGATGTGTATCTGGATATATAAGGTTAGAACATAATTTCCCCAGCTGCTCAAAATACTGAGTTTCAATCTGCTGCTGCTTATACTCTTTTTTTTTTTTTATTGTTATTGCAACTCTCTCAACATGAACAGAATTGCTCTTAGTTTATTCTGATAGAAGCTAAACAAGACTTTTACAATCAAAGGTGGAATTGAGTGTAAGGGTGTAGAAGAACATTGGTATGTTCAGTTTCTTCGCAACCAATACTTTTTTTTTCTTAATAACAAACTCTCTGTGGAGTTTTACACATTAAAAGGCAATCTCCCTCTAAGGGCTAGATTCAAATATTATCTGTATGGGTGCTGCCAAGTGATCATGTCTGTGTTGAGTGGCTGGGAATGTGCACACCACACGTAGACATTTAGAATGTGGGACTACAGACCTCCTTACATACCCCTGTAAATCCACACTTGTTTGTTTTTACTGTTGCTTGTAAAGCACAACCCTATTTACCCTAAGGGCAAATAGCCATAACCCTGTCTTATCTCACTCATGGCTGTGCATGCACAGCTCCTGTGCATTCACTTCTCCAACTCTCTTTTTGCCCAAATGCTTTTTTCTATCTCCATAACTCCCCGCACAAGACTGCAATTTGTTCCCAGCCTTATGTGTCTCCATATTTTTGGAGATCAGGAGTTGTCTGAGATGTCTGCTCTAAAGTCTCATTTCTAAGTCAAACTTACTAAAAAGTCAGCCCTGAACCTCAGCTCTTGCCATCCTCACTGCTACGCAATCTCACAGATGCATTTTCACCTTCCTACTCCTCCTTTCTCTGTGCTACCTCCTTATGTTAAGGTTGGGTTTGGTTTTAACTTGGAAACCCCAAACACCTCTTCCTTTATACATGTTTAGCTCCATGCTGGACTGAGATGATAAACAGTTGTACTGGAAGTGGCACCCATCTTTGCATCTAGCTGTGCACAAACAACGATGTTGATCAGTAATATAGTAACATGATGGTGCAAGTATATAATTCATAATATAATAATTATAATATTATAATAACTTATTTATTCCTCTCCCCAGCAGGATTAAAGATTTATGCTAATTTTTCCTTCGTCAGAGCAAGAAAATCATTTGCATCTGTGAATTCTCACTCTCATGATGGCTTGCATTATATGGGTGAAGCACAGACCCTCTCCCCTACATTGTGGCCACAACATTGTGAAACCACAATTGTGTAAAGAGAAGAGACTTTAGTTTTTGCTGCCAGAAGAAGAGGCACGGCAACAAGGACAGCAAGTGATCTTTCCCTATATAGTCTCATCACCTGACTCTGCTTAACAATATAAAAAACAAATTTAAAAGGTGTATTTTTAAAAAAAAACCCACTTCACATCTAAATGAGTCCAGGTGAAACTATTTTTAAATCTTTCAAGCTGATTCCTCCCTAAAGTAACCAGGCATGTCGGTTTTCTGAGAGCTGTATGTTTAGAACAGAAAAAGGGTCATGTTAATATGCCAATATATATGCAAACATCCCAGATTCAAGAATACTGCTCCAGTGTGTTTCATATTTAGAATAAGAACAATTAAAATTCCATGTGGTTTCACTTATTTTGATGCAAAAGCCTCATTAAAATCCCTAGACCTAGGCATCTGACAGCAGCCAACTCAAATAGTTTTTCATTTACACTTAAAATACAATTTTACCTGCTGCAGCTTTGCAGCTCTACCATTCACAGCTGCATGTGTGCCATGATCATTTCTCTTTTGCAGTTTACAGATGCCGGCTAATGCCAATTAATGTTCAGGTCTCAATTAATAAGCTATGCTTGTGGTTTGCAGAAAATCAGGCAACAAATTTCTGTCAGCTTTACAGCACTTTGGCCAATCACTTCCAATTATTAAAGATCATAATGTACTGTGGACAGATTAACTTATGAGTATGGCAAGCTGATATCTACTTTAAAGGGTTGCAGGAAAATTTTATAAAATACAAATATTGCAATTTGCTTTGTCATTTAATGCTATAAACTCACTACCAAAAAACCTCCCCTTGGCTTATTGCATATATTTCATAGGGAAATTTCTAGCCCATCAAGTCAATGCAGAATCATTGGATGCACAAAAACAGAGTGATGCTGCATTCAAAAGTCTGTCTCGAGGAAATTCAGCTATATATAGTTAAGTATATTTACCAGTAGCTAAATGATTGACTTGTGTTTTGGGGAGCTTCAGAGTTAAGCCATTTGCTGAAGTTGATATCAGAGTTTGTGGTGGTTTTGTTCTATAGTTTGATTCAGGCTGGGACACTGCATGAATTGACCTATTAAAATTGTTTTTTTCCTTCCCTAACATCTACGTCTACGAATTCTGTGTGCAGCCTGGATTACTTACAGCTGATAATATCTCCTCGAATGGAGCATGCCACACACTTCACATGATGAGACCATTTTCAGTCTCTTACAGCTTTGCCAAACTTTAAATGTTCTGGCTGAAATTGTCCATGCTGGGCGTCTGTCTCGGACTAAATTGTGATTTATGCATTTATTTGTTTTTAAAATTTCAGCTGAAACTCTTCTGCTGGGAAAAATATATTGTTTCACTAATCTTAAACTCTGAGGAGCCTTCCTTTGAAAAGCTGTACCAGTTCCATGCTTTGAAGTAAGGGCTTGAACTTTGGAATAGGAGTGGCTTTTGTGTGAGAGATGTTGCCATGAAAATCCAGCCAAATATGAACAAATCATAAGCATTCTGACTAAAAATGGGCAGAAGAGTCTGTGCCCCTACAAAGACACTTGTCTAGAGACTGGAATGAAATATAAGAGTCCCAAATCCAAGCCTTTTTTTTTCTGCAAATATTGCTGAAACATAGGGACATTGCCACCCATCCCCATGTCAGCGTCATGAAGGATTGCTCCATCGATGGCTCCACTCACTGGAATGGCAGAGCCTGAGTGAAAGGAGTCCATGTGGGTGTTTGCATGGTACATATTGCAAAGAAAAATTGGGAAGGCAGGGTTGTTTGGGGTTTGCTTTTTTTAGAAATCTGAGACACTGTAAACACAACTGGAGACGAACAAAAGGATATTGTGAAGGTTGCTATGTGAAGAGTAAGAAAATTAGCAAATACCATCATTCAAACTACCTTATACTCCGACACAGCATTCCATGATTTTCCATGAACCCTCCCAAGCTGCCCACCTTTGGAGATGTGTCTGAGTTGAGGAATAGAAAAGCCCATTGTCAATATAACCCCCAAATCCACTGTTCAAAGAAATCAGAAGGGATGAAGTGAACAAGGCGAGAGAGACCCAATTATTTCCTGAGTTAACTGGATTTTATATGTGTTTCTGCCACATGGCTCCTACATGACTCAGTTGAAATCTCTCCAAATCCCATTTTCACTTCTCTCATTTTCTGTGTGCAGCAAAGATGGCTTCTGATTTGCACGTGCACTAAATATTCCCAGCTGCACCAGAAGCCAACAGGATTACAGGTCTGAACATAAGGCTACAGAAGAACAAAAATTGTGCTGTAGGTGACAGAAGGTGCAGTGAACGACAAGAGACCTTAAAGTCAGTTTCTGTTCTCTTTCTAAAGCGGGTTCTTTCTTTCTTGGGAATATTACACTGCAGAGAACTGTGTACAAATGCTATGGCAGAAATATCAGTGAAATTAAGGATTCCTTCTTCAGAGCAGCTTTTAATGCTCTGCAATAAGCAAGGCCTGAAGAAATGCAAAGTACAAAAAAACCCCAAAATATTGAAGAGTTGCTCATTAAGTTAGCACTGTCCATCCTGTGCGCTGAATGGGAAAGGAATCCCGTGGGAAAAGTATCATGTGATCCTGTAATTAAAATCTGTAATATAATGCATAAGCAGAATGAGGCTGATTTAAAGTTGCACAGGCACTGTAAGGATTGAGATTTCCCAATTTGTGCGTTCTTGGTTTTGCAATCCTAAGAATCCTTTACAGTGCATTTGGATGTGGGAGTGATAATTTCCTAGCTGGATCTCTTTGCGTTTTCCACAAGCATCTTTCTGTATCAGGGGGACAGTGTTATTTTGCTTTTCATTTTGTTAACTTCTTGTTCCCTGCCTCTGCTAGTAAGTGTTCTGTGAATCACACATGATCTTTCTCCCTTCTTCCACACAAGCCTTTGGATGCTGCTGTAGGATGGAGCCTGACACTTTAATTCCCAGGGATCCAAAACCACCTCCTCCTGTATCTACTGCTTCCTGTAGCTAATTCCACAAACCTGAGTTTTGCTGGAGCTCGAAGACATTCTTCTCACACACCCACTACCGAGTGTGTGTGTCTATGGGCCGTGAGGGTGAAGGCCAAGCAGCACAGCAGAAATAAGACACAGCGTTTCTCCCTCCCTGGTTCACTCTTGTGTCAATGTGGAACCATGTATCACAAGAAATGGTATGTTTTCAAATGGCCTTTTTTTCCCCTTTTTAATTCGGAAGGGAAAGAACAAAGGAGAGGAAGAAGGAAGGAAAAAAGGAGAGGAAGGAGAGGAAGGAAGGAGAGGAAGGAAAGGAGAGGAAGGAAAGGAGAGGAAGGAAAGGAGAGGAAGGAAAGGAAGGAAGGAAGGAAGGAAGGAAGGAAGGAAGGAAGGAAGGAAGAAAGAGAGAGAAAGAAAGAAAGAAAGAAAGAAAGAAAGAAAGAAAGAAAGAAAGAAAGAAAGAAAGAAAGAAAGAAAGAAAGAAAGAAAGAAAGAAAGAAAGAAAAGCATTTGCATTTTAGACCATTTTTTTCTAATTTTTTTTCCTGCAGTTCAACACAAGCAGGTCTCCTGGCAAACAATAGCTGCAGAAAAGGTGTGAACTCACCCCCCTCCTCTTTTCTTCACCTCAACAAGGTGTTAACTTCAAGGCCTAGTTGGGACCATTTAAACTGCACCATTATGAAGCACAGCAGTCTCACAAAAGTCAGAGAGAGGAAGGAACACTTTAACCCCTTCAGAGTCTCACCCACAACAGGCAAGACCTTAATTCCAGTGCATCCCTTCCCATCGTCCCTCAGTACTCCGGGTCACACGGTAAACTGCACTTTTGTGCCTCCTGGTATTTAGGTAACAGGTCTTTGACACCTAGAATACCACGGATTAATTTGCAGATAGATGTGTTCACTGAATTTATGGCACTTGCACCTAAGCCCTTTGCTGGGAGAAACACCCCATAAATAACACAGCAGCAGCCGTTAAAGTACCACTCGTGCAAATAAAGGAGAGTGTTTCCCAAGCAGAGATGTTATATTGCTTAAGAGCAATATAGGAGTTTCTTTGCACTTCTTCAGCCCGGACTTAGTCATTACCTGTCCTGATTCCTCAATCACATTTTTCTGCTGGATGAATCTGATTTTCTTCAGCCACCCGAATCTTGCTGGGTGACACTACACACCAAAACGCACGTGGCTTCACACTACCCCCCGAGAGTTAGTTCACGTAAAATTAGGGAACATCAATACGTAGAAAAACACAACAACTCCTCCTAACTGGACTGTTGGGAGCAGAAATTAAGCCGTGGAAGCGTCGGTCATCACCGTCTCACTTATAGATGTTGCCTGGCATTATCCAGGACTCATAAGCCTTCCTAGCAAGAACCACAGGAGGGGGACAAATGGTCACATTACAGATCTAGGTCCTCAGCCGGCAGTTGTGACCAGCCACCCGCGGCTGCCTGTTGACCTGGTGTGAAGGGGAGCCCCTGAACTCCTCAGCCTTCACCATCAGTGACTCCAGTCTGGAGCTGTCGTGGGTGATTCAGGTGGAAGGGAACTGGCAGTACGTATATCAAAACCCCCCTGCTTGTATAGTCTCAGGCCATCTATACAATATGTTGGAACCAAAATGTAAATAATGTTTCCTGGAAATAAGTCTAGGAGCTCTGCAACACCTCATGGCGCAAACACACACACTGAAGCGCAGCGCTGTCTGTTCAGTTTTCCCCAGTTTTTCCTGCCTAAATTTCAGCCACTGTTCTTTTTCTCCAGCAGAAAGGCATCAGCAGGAGCACTTGAGGCTTTTCTTGGAGAGCAATCTCAGCCCCTTGTATACAGCAAGGGGGTGAAACCACAGGGCTGAGTGCTGCAGTGCAGGCACAGCAATGGCGAGTGTCAGAACAGGAATCCTGAATAAATCCAGTGAATGGGAAGATAACATACATCATGGCTCACAGGCTACTTTATTCCTTCCTTTTTTTTCCCCCTTCTTTTCAGAAAAATGTGCCTTAACTATCCAGTATAAATATTTGTTTCCAATGTTGTCATGAATTGTACTTTTCCACTGCATGCTGCTAACTCAGAAATACCATCTGATCCTCAAGTAGACACAAAGGAACTATGTTTTGCAGGGACAGGGAGGGGGTGGGGGAAGCCCTTGGCATTGCTCTGTTATTTCACCTTTTAAACCCCTCTTTTTCCCTCCCATCCAAATTTTCCTTTTGAATCTCATTTAACTAATACGCATCTCTCCCAAGGACAGAGGATTCCTCGCTAGTTCTTGATTAAGAGTTTTTAAGAAGCCGGGAAGGAAGATATTCTTTGAAACTGGATCTACTGTAGGATGGGAGCCAGCACACAGGACACCGTGTCTTTCAGAGAGGGCCACACACAGTGCCACTCCAGTCATATGACTTCTCTGTCACATCCTGAAGCCATTTCCAGCTCGTGTGCGAGTTTGTACTCCCATTTAGAAAAGGATGGGATATATTGGGAACACACATATGGAAACACTTTCAGGGAATCAGTTTCCATGAAATCCATAATAAGCCAAGTGGCTTCAGATGTGGCAGTGTGCCTCAGATTAGCAAAAAGAAAAAAAAAGAAAGGGGGGGGGGGGGGGGGGGGGGGGGGGGCGGGAAGAGAGAAATAGAAAAAGGGCAAATCTACCCTTTCTGCCCTTATTTCAGTTTCAAGGGGAAAAAAAAATTAAAAACCACTAATGACTTACACTACCAAAACCAGGAGTCATAAAAAAATACAACTAATGAGAGCACTCCTCCTCCCCCAAAGACGACACTGCTACAGTATATCCCTGCTGCATTGAGACCCCTCCATTACCACCTCGCGGATTTGCGAGGAAAATTTCTTGCAATTTTGCTTCATCCATTTGCGATGTTCCCCAGCTGACGCACGCGCAGTGCCCCTGCTCCGCTGAGGGGCGGTGCCGGCGCTCCCTGTAGGGTGGGACTGGCCCGTCCCCGCGAGGAGGGCCATGAGTCACGCTGTCCCCTGTTACTCTAAGCACAGCTGGGGAACTGACCCCTCCCCAGGTGCGTGTCACTGATTCCATGGCTACAGGCAGGGAAGGCAAGTGCCCCAGGAAAGTGGGGCTGGCCGCTGCAGCCAGCGGGACATGCTCACTCTGCTGCTGCAGCTGCAGCTTGCCTGCGCTGCGAGGGGCCGGGACACGGCGTGGGCCTGGGACGCAGTGGGCACGAGCACTGGGGCTTGGTGGGGAGCAGCAGCGTGGGATTTGGGCTGCCAGCACGCACGGTCACAGCAGCCCGGCACCAGCTGCAAAAGAGGCAGCATTGCAGAAGAGAAGCCCAGAGATTCTCAGGAGCATCTCCCAAGTNGCCTGGGACGCAGTGGGCACGAGCACTGAGGCTTGGGGTTGACAGAGCCACGGTCCTGCCTGCATCAGTGTGCATGGGTTGGGCAGGTGCCGACTGTTNACAGCAGCCCGGCACCAGCTGCAAAAGAGGCAGCATTGCAGAAGAGAAGCCCAGAGATTCTCAGGAGCATCTCCCAAGTCAGAGACGGCTCAGAAACAGTTCCCTTTGCTCCCCTGTGCTGAGAGAGCCTGTGGGAAGGAGCGGAAAAGTGTCCGCAGTGCTCCAGAGTGCTGGGGGGCGGAGCAATGGGCATGGCCTGCATGCACATTAATGACCTGCGCGTGTTTGCAAATTTGGCGTTCTGTGAGAGCCCTGGCCTGACCTGTTCCTCACAAATGAGGGGGTATAACTGCATCGGTATTCCCGCAGCTCCCAGAGAGTTCTCCTGGCATCTGCCAAACTTGCATGGGGTTGACAGAGCCACAGTCCTGCCTGCACCAGTGTGCATGTGTTGGGCAGGTGCCCACTGTTTGGTAACACGTGTGGGCAATTTTGTCCTTCCCTTTCAAATTTTCCTTCCTTTCCTTCCTGTCCTTGCAAAAACTGTAGCTCAGTGATAAACTGTCCATTAAGTAAATCTCCTAAGAAATGCTGGAGTCAGGAAGGGACATCCCCTGGACGAGTTTGGTTGAACCTGGGGCGTACTAAAAGCAGGATTTACAGTGGGATAATGTGTTTGGTTTCAGGCAGTGATGTCAGGCAGCGGGTGGATATCACCTGCCTGATGTGCTTGGAGCCAAAGCCCAAGAGCAGACCTCAGGTGCCCTCACTGATGGATACCAGTGAGCAGGAGCCAGGAACACACAGCCATGAGCCCTGCTGATCCTAAATGGCACAGAAAAGGGCCAGAAGCCATGTCAGTGCCAGGCAGGAAGGAAGCAGACAGTTTATCTGAGCTAATGTGGTGCCAGAATAACTTTTGCATGGCCGAGGAAGCGGGAAGAAGCACAGAGTGAGCGGCAGGAGTTCAAATGGGAACTGAAGAGATGCTATGTGCATCTCTGTGACAGCTACCCGCCTTTTTATCACAGGAAAATAACCAGGACTTTGGCTGCTAATCGGGGCCGTATCCTACAAACCCTACTTTTCCTGACAAACAAATGACTCCACAAATAGTCCCTCTGTTTCCAATAGGGTTATTTGCGGTAGGAGGGACCACCCAACACGAGAGGATCAGGCCCTCCACTCCCTCACTCTACTGCTCGCTTCAACCTTCCACAGCCAAATCTGAACACGAAAAAATACCCACGAACTGCAAAGGCTTTTCCTTGCTGCTGCTGGAAAAGCCCTGGACTAGAACGGCTGTGGAAAGGTCTCGTGTGCTATTAATACGATGCTCTCCCTGGCTTCTGCCGCCAAAATGGGGATTTGCCATTTGTTTCTCAGGCTGGTTCTTTCCACTCAAGCCTCGGCACAGTAACTAACTGAAAACTTCTGCATCAAGGAGAAGTTCTCTTTTAAAGTTTGGCTTGGCTTTGCTTTCAAAGAGTTGTCTGTATATTTTAGAATATGTAGAACTTGCCTTTGATTTAAACCTCGCTCTTAACAATAGACAAGAGACGATTTCTCTACTGAGCAATTTAAACAAAAACAAACATATTTTGGTTACTCGGCCTTGTTCTCAAAACTCTCTGGTTTTTGGGTTTTTTTTCCAGAGAAAAATCAAACTCTACAAATCGTTACACTTCTCGCCAAAACCTCTTAAATTCACATATACAGGTAGTCCCATTTTTTTTTCCTGAACAATATCATACCTAGAGAAAGAAGAGCACCTCCCCAGCCCTCAGACATCCATAAAACACAAGTCCCCCTCATCAGAACAATTGAAACCACACGTTTCCCCTCCAAAATAACTTCTCCTTTCTAAGGACATTTTCAGCCTCAGTCCCTGTCCACATGCAAGACCATGATGTTGATTTTTAATCCTCCCCAGGCTGAAGTCCTGTGTCTCCAGAGGATAAACAGCCGCACCTCATCCTGCGGAGGCAGCTGAAAGCGGCTGCTTGTGTTCGGAGCTGAGGCTGCATAGGATCCCGCCGGAGCAGCCACTCCGAGGGGATGAGGGTGCTTAGCCCACAGAGCTTCTGGCTACTGGAGAAAGAAGAGGGGAGATACCAGGGAGATATTTCCATCTTAGGTTAAGGATTTTAGCAGCAGGCGCAATAATGCTGTTGTTGGAGTGAAAACAGTGGAAAATAACTCACCCAGAGACAGCCAGAGTTTTTTCCCTTACAGTGAGAATACATTTCCCCCAAGTAACACAAACAGCGGTCACATTGGGCCCTGTGATAAAATTGTCAAACACGCCAGCATGACTCAAGACCCACCATCCAAAGCAATTTTGGGAGGCCCAGGGTGCAAAGGAGCCCTGTGGGAAAATCTGTGGGTGAACATGAAGACAAACCTCTGCTCCCACTTCATGTGGGACACCAGCTTGGGGATGTCACGACCCTCGGCATCACAGGAGTGTAACTGTGGCTCTGGACACGACACAGAGCAGGACTCCTTACCATCACCACGAGCTTTGGGAAGACAGAGGAAAACTTCCCGTGGAACCACTGGACTGTTTAGGCTGGAGCTGCTACTCTCACAGCTAAGAGTCAAAAATATTGAGCAGTGCAAAGACCTACAGAGGTTTCAGCACATCGATTTAGGCATGCAGTGCCTGTTTAGACACCAAACTGCCACAAAATTCAGCAGGACTCAGACAGCTAAACACAGTTGTACAATGGGGCTAGAGGCACTGTATCCCTTCTTATATTCACTTAAAAATATATGATTTTCAATTTCATTTAATAAAAGCCATGCAAATCCCTCGGTGTATTTTTTCATTCCTTTCAGACTTGACTTTCTTACTAAGTTAAGGTAAACTGCTGTAAGCAAACTTTCAGTGCATTATAAGCTTGCCCACACAGCATCCCCATTCATTAGCTGAGCTGAAGTTTATACCAGCCTAAGTTTGAACACCTCTAAATAAATGCTTCTTCTCTATAGTGTAGTCTGAATACGGGTTTTATCCTCCCAGGAAGCTGGTGATGAGAAAGAGAAACAGACTTTGGTCTGTAATAGCTCACATCATAAACATGCTTCAGGCTGTTTGATGTACAGCACCTTAGGCTATACCCCTAGCAGCTCTTTAGATCATCAGCAGTGATTTATCTGAGGCATGGTATGGTGGATTTTAAGTTCAGACCATCAGCAGTGATTACAAATAGAAAGAGAAAGCCCATATATCCATTAAAGCTGTTACAAGGGCAAACGTGATGCATTACATTCTGATTCTTGCTACTGATTTGTTTTGTGAATTAGGGCATATAATTTGATTTCCCTGGGTAAATTTTGCTTGTTATAGGATGGATATTTTAATACTTCATATTAGCCAAGTGGCAAAGGTCAGTTCTACAGTTTGAAAAATACCGTGAATTATTTGTTGGGAAATGTTGTAAAGTTACGAAGATTAAAGGCAAAGCCCAACAGACATTTTATAAGCTCTTCAATGGGAGAAGACACAGAAAAAGTGGAAGTCAGATACAGCAACTTGACTTAAACTTTCATATGCGATCCCCATTTCTGGAATAAAAATTATGTGTACAATGTCAGCCTGAATTATCGCCTTCAGTTGTTCTCATCTGCTTGAGAAAGCAGCAGCTAAACTTGCTTTAAACCAAACTTCCAGCGCATCTGCAGTGCAGACCGGTGAGAGCAGGAGCTGGCCCGGCTGAGCACCAGGCGCCAGGCTCCAGCTCCACTGCGGCTGGAACGGCTTCCTCCATGGGCAAGCAGCCTGTCCTCAAAACAGCTCCAAACCAGTCCGGCCCACCTACGTGGGCCAGGCCAAACGAGGAACTGGTTGGGTTTGGACTGCCCTTAAACCCAGCTTCCTATCTAATTTTGGAATCTAATGCGATGGCTCCCAATTCGGCTCCAGTGGTGCTTAGATCCTCCGCTGTGCTCCTTTTCACCCATAAAAAAGAAAACAACATGGCTTGGCTTTTAGCAGGAATCAAAATGAAAACAAAAACAAACAAAAAATCCCTTTAGAGGCAGATATTTGAGAGAGGAAGAGGGAAAAAAGGGGGAAGAGAGGTGCCTTTTTCCCATTGCCAGGATTTCTCTGTGGCTCCTCCGGCCATGCCAGCATCCACATCATAGTTCCCAGGGACTTCCTCCTGAGCAGCTTCTGTGAGATGCCTCTTCCAATGAGCCATTTCATCTTGGGCTTATGTTGCAGATATTTCAGGTCAGCAGCCCTCCTGGTGTTTTTGAGGCACTTGCTTCCCTTCCTATTTGGTAAGCCAGTCACCTTTGCAGATGGTCTCCTTTTCAGTCTTCAGTCCCTAGTCCAGATCCCAGACCTTCCAATATAGACCCTCGATGATATTTAAATATTCACTTCCTTTTTCACCAAGATCTCTATACCTTCCTTCTGTCAAGGCTGACAAATCCTATGCAGCTCTAGTCTTTTAACTGCACCCAAATTATCTATTTCGATTTAATTTTTTTTGGCTGGGATTCCTTCTTTGAGACATAGTTTTATTTTTGTTTTCAGTGGCAAGAACACATAACTAGTTGGCTCCATTTAAGAGGAATGATCTGCAGATGTTTGATCCTATTTATGCACAGAGGAGCAAAGATCATATGATCCAACAAGGTCCCTGTCAGTCCTATATGACACTACACACCTATAGGAAATAGGAAATACTCTGGGACTATTCACACCTACCTAAGGGTAAGCTGATTCACACCTTGCCTCTTACTGCAAGCTGCAATGAGCAGCTTTGTCCTTTCTTTCCTGCTAACCCTTAGCCCTGGGAGGAGTACCCTCCTTCAAACATCATCCCTGCACTCCCTTCTGACCCACACTCATCAGCACCCAGCTCTAGCGAGTTTGCAGCCACTGTTATCAGCCCTCTGGCTCTCTTCGTGTTGCAATCCCCTCTTGTATTCATTGTACACCCTGTAAACAGCTGTACTGTATTCAAGGGTGCAAATTCATAGAGGACAGGCTGTTGCCTCTTTTGTTCTTCCTCCACTCTAATTGTACAGTCCTTAGCACAAGGATCAGACCTCCAGACACTACCACAATACAAACACCATTAGCAGCCCTGTGGCCGACGGTGATTCCAGCAAAGGTCCATTAGCTATTCACAAATACAACCTAGTCTTACTTTGATCACTGAACTGCACTGCCTGCAGGAGCCAACCTTGGGTGCTCCAGTTAAAGCCAAAACCTCAACTGATGCCTTAACAAGGGGACTGATCTCCAGTTTGTGGAAATTTTTCAATCCCACATCCAGCTTTCAACACAACACCAAACATCATTTCAGCGCAATATTAAATACAGCAAGCTGTGTTTTTACAGACATCCATCCAATAAAAATGATGTGCCTCATAGATTTGGTCCTGTACCTGTGCTGCAAACCGGTTTTGCAAGCAAGCCTGTTGTGCGGCCTAGTTATATAAACTGAACCAAGGTGGACATACATTTAGCTGCTGGATTTATAATAGTCTTCCAGTTCTAGATAGTGCTTGTTTAATAGGGAAGGGCATTAAAAAGCTGTGGTGCCTATGGAACAGACAGTGATAGCCCAGTTAAACATTACAAATAATGAGTGGAAACCACACATATGGCATCACTAGAGCTTGTGTAGGGACTTTTCATCTCAGCTAAATGAAAGAGGCTTTGTGGGTACTGCTCCTAATTTGAGCGTACCACCTTCCACAGCTCACTGCCAGAGAGATGTGATGTTAAGAGGCCGTGAGGAGTCCTACCCCTCCATTTTGCTTTCAAAATTGACCCTTGTTTTAAATCCCCTGGGCTGTTTTCTCTGCCAGTGCATGGTTGCTTCTCTTTCTCACATAAGCTCAAGGAGACTTCCTTCAGATGTGTATCTCAGCATTTCTAAATTATAAAATAATGTATTACAGCAAACACTCATGGCTACCACAAGATAAAATGCCTAATAGATGGTTAGAGACACCTTTGGGAACAACAGCTGGGAAATCGGGAGGTGACACAGCCCAGTCAGGGCTGAACATGCAGAACACTGACTCCTCAACTCCTCCAAAGGTACCTTCAGACCACCACAAAATCGCTTGCATTAAGTGTTTGATACATCTTTTGCCAGAGCTAAACTTCTTCACTCACACAATGAGAGCTTTGCTTGCTCCAAGTAATCCCAAGGGTTTAACACGGTTTCAACTCTCTATGCACAAATTTGCCTGTGGAATAATTAGGATTGTGGAGAGCAAAGAGGCTGCTCTGGCTGGGTGTCTGCTCCCCAGTGAGGCCTCACCTCTGAGCTTTGCTTTTGACAGTGCAAATGCTAAATAAACCTGGAGGAAAAAGCTCCCGTGACTAGTTGCGTGTCTTAAAATGAAAGGTTAAATGGTGTATGTGAACTAGGGGATGAAGCATATCTCATTGTCCTATGCATGTATCTTGATTTAGGGTAGTAGGTAAGAAATTAAACTCATTTTGTTAGAAAGAAAAGGAAGGGGCTTTACAACTGGGCAAATACAAAGGTAACAAGATTCCTAAAGTAATTGTTGAAGTCCATGAAGTCAGTGAAAAATGCCTTTTCAGTGAGTTTTTTCAGGTGGGTTAGAAAAGTAGAGTGCCACTAGTATTTCAACCAAACTTAACATCTTTTTAGTAGATACAGTAGGAGTTTGGGTGGTTAGGGAAGAGAACTTTCACTGTTTCATAGATTACAGTGAAACCACAGCAAACTAAAATGGCCAAAATATTTTTGCACGATGCCCCTCCAGCCTCCTCGCAAGTCAAACCAGTTCTGCATCCCACACCGGGCAGTTCCCTGTAACTTCTGCCACCTCCCTGAGACCCTCTACAGCTACATCCTGTCCTTCTACCTCCTTTTATCTGTCACTGCCACAGGCACCCACGTGAACCTCAGAAATAAAAACTAATGCTGCAATCTGGCAAAGTTATAGCTAAGCAATAGCAAATTCAAATCAGTGGAAAGTACAGTTAGACAAATTCAGCCTAGTAAAATAAGACTCACATTTCAAAGTAAGCTTACTTGGTGTCTGTAACCAGAGGTCGTGGTGGATTTTGCTTCCCTGGAAATTTTTTAATGAGCACCAACTGAGTTTTCTGGTTTGCTTTTTTTCTCAAATGTTATCTTCAAGTTCAACTGAGACATATAACTTGGAGAATGTTACTCCTGGTTTAAAGCTAATGTTCACTTGGGTTTCACTGTATTAATAACTATTAATAACTATGAATCTATACATCCATGGAGAGTTCCTTATGTCAAATTATTCTTCCCTGAGCCTTATAGATGAAGCTCCACCATTGCTAAAAATCCTCACACTCCACAAAAACTCCTTGGACACAGAAGTATCATCAAGCACCACATGGGTATGGGGTTGATTTCCCTCCAGGAGGACACTCCACCACCCGCACACTACTCCCATGGACATGGGGAAACTGTCTCAAGCTCAGGAAGGCATCTCTTCCTTTGATCCGTTCTCTGACTCCCTTTTGAGTCAGTCTGAAAGCAAGTATTAAGAGATTTCCAGATTAGTGTCCCCAAATGCCCTCCCTTTATGCATATGGAATGGTTCATTCTCCCTTAATAACATCTTTCATGAGCCACGCGAAGGTGCGTTCTCACATTTTATCTCACCCATCTTCCTCTCCTTCACTGTCTACTTGTTGTTTGCTTTTGTACAACCACAGAAAACCTGAACCGCTGGCATGGCTCTTCCCTTCTCTTTTGGTCACCAGTATCAGCCCACAATCACCAGTATCAATGCTCTTTGAAATCCGACAGACACGCTGGCAGGACACCAGGTTCTTTTTCTGCTTAAACATCCATCAAGAGGCGAGGAGATTTTGTCATGTGTAAAACAGGGCCAGCAACCATTGCTAAAACACTCCAAAAAGGTGTTACGAAGCTCTGCTGGACTCTAAGAATCCCTTGCTGACCACATTCAGTGTGGACAAATTCTACACATCCAGAAGTGACAGGAAATTTCCCCCAAAATCAAGATAGCTCCAGCTATTTCTATATGGAGCAGTTTTTTCCTCTTGAATTGTATATTTAGTGTAAGATTTGTGTAATTGGGCTTTTTAAACCATCCAGCTCCTGAAGGGCAAATGATACTACTCTCTACCTATTTTCTACTAAATGCTGTCACAGTCTAAGGACCAAATTCTGCATTTTATGGAACATTTTATGTTCAATCTAAATTGACTCAGTTTAAAGCCATTCCCCCCTTGCCCTGTCGCTCCATGTTCTTGTCAAAAGTCCCTCCTCAGCTTTCTTGTAGTCCCTTTAAGGAAGGGGTATAAAATAAGTGAACCTGACCATCCATATATCAAAAACCTTCACACATGGAGAATGAATCCCTCTCTGTATCAGGACACATGTGGTCCTTCATCAGCCACCATTGCTGGCTCCATTGTAGGTAGAAAATTAACAGCAATTCCACAAAGGGAACTAAGAAATCATCAAACGCCTTTGCACAACGATGAAACAAAGAGCTCCATCCCACAGCCTTCCTGTTAGGAGCTTATTGACTTTATTGGGAACACACATCTAGGTAATGGTTAGGGATCTGTCCCTTTGGAAGTCAGGAATCGAGGGCCCGGTTGCCCCATTAACAATTAGCATTCTGTTTACAAAACCCAGCAGAGTCAGTAAGAATAATCATTACAAAACATGCTCAGACTGTGATTCCAGTTTAAGTTAATATAATTTTAATGAGATCTTCAGAAAAAGCCTGGCACTTATGGAAAATTTCCTTAATTAATATCAGACCCTAAATTAGTAATAAAATAAAAGCCCTGAATATCATTTGGTCTCAAGCTGGAACTAAAGTATGTTTTGGCATCATTACTAACTGTTAGCAGCAAGTTCTGGAAACAGATGCAAATCTTGATATGTGTCCTAAATATAAAACACATTGCAAAAAAAGCTCAGATAAAAATATATCTATACATCCACATATATTTGAGTGTGCTATTTCCTGCCTGTATCAGCAACAAATTTATTTCATTTTAAAACATTCCACTTGTTTCTTTTTGGTATTTTTTAAAAACCCCTTATTTCAGGAATAAAACTCCTGCCTTCTGCCTTCATTTTTTGTGTTTATTTCCTCTCCCAACCGTCGTTTTAAGTAAATGAAAAAGGCTTAAAGACATGCATTTTAACATTCAAACATCTGAAAATCAGCCTGCCTGTTTCACCACCTAAATATGGGCATGGGTGCCTAATTTGAGGCCACCCATGCTAGAAAAATCTGAGGTAGGGATCATGCAACGCATCTTCTGGACAATTACTCCAATGAGAGACTCAACCCGCTGGAAAGGCTGCTACTGAAAGCCCACAGACGAGTGCCAAGGTGCTGAGATTCCCAGGTGGCACCAAGTGGGCAGGAGACTAAAAGTGGAAAACCTGTGGTAAACAAAATAAACAGAACCACTGAAAAATAATGAAGAAAGAAAAAAAATAAAAGGAATGCAAGTTACAAGTTTAAGGAAAGCAGAAAAATGAGTGGGCTGTTTCTGAAGACCTGAGCTCCCCTAAGTTCTTTATTTTGCCTTGATTCGGAGTCACCTGGCAGGGAAGGCACCGGACATTAGTGAGGAGAAAAGGAGACAGAGACAGAGACAACTCTCAGCCTTTTGGCTTTCATTTAATTAAAAAAAAAAAAAAAAAAGAAGAAGAAGACAGAGTGAAAATTGTTATAGTCACCAAGAAAAACAACACAGCATAGTGAGCGCACCAGAAACCGAGTTGGCTTCCTGAGTTTGCCAAGGGCCTGAGACAATATTGCTGAACCGTGAAGCTCATTCATTTCAGGGGCTGCTAATACCATGGCCATGCTGGCAATAGCCACAGTATTAACTGTTTTTCTGCTTGCCAGAGCACATAAAGAAGAAAAGAGTTGTATTCTGTGTATTAGATAGCACTAATGCCTTCTCTTATTAAGAGTCTTGTCCTGAAACATGCTTATTGCCCCCAACTAAGTTAGCAGGAATTAAGGGATGCAAGAATAGCTACTTCCATAGCCACAGTTTTTATTTAGTTGTTGTAGAGTTTTTAGTTGTAGAGCTTTCTGATCTCCTTAGAAGAAGATAAATAACATTTTCCTAAAGTTAGTATATTTCAAAGATCAAATTCCCCTTAAAACGGAAAATCCTTGATACAAAGATCATGTGACTACATGGCATTAGCAAAATCCAAGGTAATTCATATTCAGGGTTAGAAGCCCGAGATGACAACCAGTACAGTACCTCAGATAAAACAGTCCATCACTGTCAGTCACTTTCTCATTAACATATAAACACTAAATCCAGAGATTCAGCTGGAGCTGCTTCCATTATATGTGGTTTTTTATTATAAGATTTTTGGATTTACAAGAATGAAAATTAGATTGTGTAAAGAAACAGTACTGTCCCTGATTAGGGCACGGCTAGCATTGCATTTATACTTGCCAGCACACAGCGAGCTGGGAGAACAAGAATGTTTCTTAAATTCAGTTTCTGATGAGGGTCCAGGGTGGCCCAAAACATTCTGGTGATATCTACAGAGTGAGACAAATTAACAGGAAGGTTTGGCTGTAACTAACAAACAGCCCAGGACTGGGGCAAATTCCCTGGCTCTTAATCCACTCAGGATGGTCTGCCCACACCATATAATATTAAATCCTGAAGCCATAACGGGGTGGCTGACTCTGAGGTGCCCACAGGAACAGGTTTGGGACTCTGCTCATTTCCGAACCACAGCTGGGACCTGTTTGTAATCATGTTGGTCAACCCAGCTCAAAACCAACCTCACAGACAATTTAGCAGTACTGACATTTTACAGTCCAGCCCTACCATTGAGTAATTTATTGGTAAAAGTACTACTTTCTGGCCATTTTTGTTCAGAGAGATGGGTCTACAGGTGCCCTTTTGTTTAAAGGCTGAGCCCAGTGTCTCCCTCATCTGTCTCAGTGTGTCACTCATTTATTTCAGTGTCCCTCATCTATCTCAGCATGTCCCTACTCCATGACACAGGAAATACAGCAAAGTCCACTCTGCATGCTGCAAGGACTCCAGGACATGGAACATCAGATTCTGGGCACAGTGGCACCTCATCAACTGACAAATACCTAGAAAGCGTGTAAGCCCAGAGCTGGAAAAACTAGGCTTGCCAATTTGTCCTTCTATTTAGATTCACTTAGAATTTTCTCCTTTGTCATAAGGCATTTGTCAAACACAGAACAGATTCTTCCACAGCCAGCACTGAATATGTTCATGGTACACTCGCAGGACAAGTACTCAAGTTTCTTAACATCTTGACCCTGCAAGAGTCTCTCAAAGGTGAATCAAAAAGCAAGAGACTAGTGTTTAGTCAGGAGGGTGAGGAGACGCAGGAAAACCATAGAGGAAGATGAAAACTCCACACCTTTGCATTCTCTGGATTCTCAACAAAATTAAAATCATGCTCAAACCGTGCAAAAGCAGAGCAGGTTGAGGTCAGGTAGAGGTAGGGTTAAACCAGGACTAGAGTGTAACAGGGCTGTGATATGGTTATGTTTATGGGACAGTTAAATTATCTCTTAAATCACCTCACCAAAGGCAGACTATCAGATCAGACATGCCTGTACCTGAACTACTCGCTGAAGCTCACTCCAGAGCCTGTGGAGACAAACAGTCTCTTCCCAGGTGCTGCCAGGGACCAGCACAGCTCATCTGCAGACTGGTCCAGTCCTTCAAATGCCAGTTTCACCCCACTGACTCAAAAGGGAGCTGAGGGTGAGTGTTGCAGAAACGGATGTCTGCCCTGGGGACATCTACACCCCTCCCTCCTTCACCTGCCTGGGAGCAGCCCTCTTGTAACTGCACGAACAACCCAACCTGTCCTCCTTGCTCTGAACCTTCTATGTGCAGAGGACTTGCTAGATCAACCCCAAAGCATTATGTAAAACGGCTGTGAAGTGTATATTTATATGAATCATATACGTACATTAATTACATAATAGACACCCATGCTCCCCATCCCACATGTACTTTGGTTATGCATAGGACACAAAGACTGAGTGTATTCACTATGAATCATGCAATAAGACCACGTCCCTCAGGCAAACTCTCTCTAAAATGACCATTTTCATATATTCCCATGGTTTCCACTACAATATTATTTAATTAAGAATATTAATATGCTGGGCCACCAACTTTCCCTTTCTTCTGGGGAAGCCTGAGCAGACAGACATTTTAATAAAATATGGGGAATCCTGCTCTTTTTATGACTGAGTTGGTGCAATAAGGTAAGGCAATTTCATGGCCTCCTGAGCTTGTTTTTTCATTTGTTCTTGATATGAACATGAGACTTATGGACCAGAGAGGTTATTGGTTCAAAAGTTGCAGATAATCTTCTTTTCGCTTTGCTTTTCAGCTAGTGCTGTTGAATATTGACCTGATACATGGGACACATCATTAATTAGTTGTAAGACAGCGCTTAGAAGGCACTGATCCCCATTTGGAAAATAAAGGATGAACACTTTCAGTTTGACAGCCATGGGCACACATTTGCACGTGCCTGCAGCATGCATGCAAACATGTCAGCTGTACAAAGAGATCGCTCTAGACACTGACACGACCAGTTCAGCCACATTACAGCAGCCTGCCGAAATAACTCCTCAAGGTTGCAGCCTGCTGCCCTTTTCCCCTCTCCCATGGGACATGGAACTGCATGAGCTGCTATGGCAGTCCCTTGTCACCTCCTGTCTTGCAGCTCCAAACCTCTTCTGCTACTCAGCATAATCTGGGATTCAAGCACAGGTGACCTCATCACCATGAATCATGGTTGCAAAAGAACATCTAGTCCAGCTGTTAACCCAGCATCACCATGTTCACCACTAAACCTAAATGCCACATCCACATGCCTTTTGAACACTTCCAGGGATGGTGACTCCACCACTGCTCTGATCAACGTCTGACAAACATTCCAGTGAAGAAATACACAATCTAAACTTGCCCTGGTACAACTTGTTCTGGCACTTATCTGGGAGAAGAGACCCCCATCTGGCTATAACCTCCTTTCAGGTGGTTATGAAGAGTGGTAAGGACCCCCAGAACCTCCTTTCCTCCAGGCTGAGCCCCACCAGCTCCTTCAGCTGCTCCTCATCAGACTTGTGCTTCAGTCCCTTTCCTGGCTTTGTTGCCCTCCTCTGGACACCCTCCAGCAGCTCAATGTCTTTCTTGTCATGAGGGGCCCAAGACTGAACACAGGATTTGAGATGCGGCTTCACCAGTGCCCAGTACAAAGGGAGGATCACTGTCCTGGTCTTGCTGGCCACATCGTGTCTGATACAATCCAGGAAGTTACTGGCCTTCTTGGCCATCTGTGCACACGGTGGCTCACCTACACATCCCAGAATGGGGAAAAACACCAGTTTTGGTCATGGGATGGGTGTGTTCCTGGTCAAGGGAGAACCTTTGAAAGTAGCTCTTGAGGGCTGCCACTGACAATAAAACCAGGAGCTAGTGTTCTGGGTGACATTATTGCTGTATTAGATGGAATATTTTCAACATCTGAGTGAGCACAACTTCAGCAATTGTCCAGGCAGAGCCATGGAGGCCTCTGGTAAGGCTGGGTGATGTGAAATTGTAGCAGATAGGACGTTCTGTCCCTGTAGGTGTGACAGCCAAGGCCTAAGGGGGAAATTTTACCCATTTTTCCTCCTGCATGATTTTAAGCAACAGGCAGTAAATATGGCATTCATTAAAATGGCCTTGTATACTTTTAACAGCCTCGATAATCAGATTTCTGCCACTGTATCGGAAAGCAACATTGGGTTTTATTCAAGGTCTTGTAAAACTCTAATTTCTCCCTCATGCATTAGAGATGCCTGAAGTTTTCCTAGGATTTCAGTGTTTCTTAGGAGTCATTTTCTAACCCCTTCAAAACTCAGTTCTGCTCCTAAAGATGCGTCACGTAACTGAGTGTTTCTTTATGTTTCTTTTAGTGTGAGGAATGAACTGGTTGCTGTGTGAGGCAGACTTAGCCTTGCATTTCTCCCTCTAGTTAGACATACGAGGGGTTGGATTCTGCTCTCCCTGTGGCACTGACAAGGAAACCCTTGGGAGTAACTGCCAGATTTGCAGCTGGGGCTACAACAGGCCTCCTTGCATCCCAAGCATCCAACCTGATCCTCCAGCCCAGAATAGCACTCTCTAGTTCTGACTAGAGAATTTCTACCCTGAATTTTTATTTCCATTAGCAAACACTGTAGACAACCTCTGGCACTTGTGTAAGACCAAAGTCCTCTTTTTCAGTCTTGAATCTAACTGGAAGCAAGACCCCAGTGCTGGGAAAAGGTAAGGGCATTGCAGAGGCATCGGTGGAGCCCCAGAAAGATAAAGGACAAGAAGCACGAAGGCAACTGACTGGAGAGTAGGGCAGAAAAGTTCAGTCTGCGGCCACACAATGTACACAGCCAGGTCTTTTAGTCATTCTGCCTGTGCCCACACGCCAGGCACTCACGTCTGAATACACACAGACAAGCAAGGGCTGCAGGGCAAGCATGCGGAGCACAGCTGCCAGGTCCCAGCCGAGCCTCTCCTGCAGGTATTGCTGCGGGCACAATTGCAAAAATAACCCATTTGACAACACAGACCATCAGGAGGCTCTGACTCAAAGGGAACCTGTTTCAGGCCAAACAAAGCATTTCCTCAGCATCAGGCTGATCGAGTTTTTTGACCCAAGTCAGCACGTTGCACAGAGAGCTCGCGGGAACCTGCTCCGCCACCCTCCAGATCTCGGCCCGCATGAAGATCTTTGGCATCTCTGAGAAGGCAGAGTGCACTAGGGCTGCAGAGGGTTTTGCAGCTGTTTGAGAAACAAAGCTTCCCTCCTTCAAGATGAAAGAAGTCAAAGAGTCTATGCTAATCAAATCCTACACGCCTGCTGGCTGCAGTTCAGCTTGTCAGGGATGCAGCTCAGTGGAGTGATCAACATTTCCAGCGCTATGAGCTCGGTGGAAAGGGAAAACACGACAGCGAGAAATTCACCTGGCTTGTAGTCAAACAGGTGTATGGCAGCAGCAACCAAGATTATAATAATATCTTGCAAACATGCAGAAAATAGATGTAATAAGCCTGATACTTTGGTTTTCATTAATGAATCATAAAGACTTTCTTTACATTACACATGCTTTTTTGGCATACACTGCTAATATTTCCACACTAGCAAGGTTGGATTTTTAATACCGAGCCTCCCTCCCCTAAGGTTCCCCATTTTTGGCAAGATGTACAAGGTGACTGTGTGCCATGACAGGCTCCCTCTTACTTTGGGGCAATCAGATTATTTTACACAGATGGTTTTATCACTGAGACCATTAGAGATGAATTGCTCACTATGTAAATGTGCATTTGTTTGATTAAAAAAAAAGTCTCAGTTCCTCACTGCTGTCATGTCTATGTGCTTAAATGTGTTTCCTCTCTCCTGCGTCATTCCAAAGCACAGTTTGTCCAATCTTTACCTTGAAGTGACTCAGCTTGTTTCTGATAGACATCTGAAGTACACATTAACTAAGGAAACAGGCTTTCTTGAACTACTGGATTGACATGCGGGAGAATGAACCTCAGTCTTAGCAACTGAAGAAATAAAGGCATTTGTCTGTCAGGATGTCTAACATCACATACCCCGCAAAAGAAAGCACAAAAAAAATAGAGACTATCACAATTACTTCAAAACCTAGAATCATAGATTGGTTTGGGTTGGAAGGGACTTTAAAGACCAGCTTGTTCCAACCCTCTGTCATGGGCAGGGTCACCTTCCACTAGACCAGGTTGCTCCAAGCTCCATTCAACCTGGCCTTGAACAATTCTAGGGATGGGACTGCCACAGTTCATCAGAGTAACCTGTGCTACTGCCTAATTACATATTACATGCAAGCGAATATCCTCTTGAAGGGGAAATAAAAAAAAATAAATCATAGAATCAGGTTCACAAGATAAAAATAGCCTAATCTGAAATGGACCTAGAATCATTCAAGTGATACATGCTCAGAGCAACACAGCAGCTCTTCCATGTCAAAAAAAGGGGACTTTTGACCCCCACCTGCTATGCAGTAACCCTGGTATTACTGCAGAGCTTTGCTCTCCTTGTAAGGTTTGTCTGAGGCCACGGAGGCAGCCGCTACCAGTCCTGTTCCTCTCTGCATAATTGTTTTAGGCAAAACAAAGTCTTTACCTGAGAGGCGTCTGGGCACATCGGTAATGGCTGGAAGTCCTGTGCCTCGAGTGGAGGACAGGGGAGTTGTGGAGTGAATGGATGGTGAAGTCATCTGGCTCAGGTAGGATGGGTAAGACTGGTCATAGGACCACGGTGGGGATGACTGCGCCTGCCTGGGGTCTAGGGGAAAAAAACAAACAAAGAAATTTTTCTTTTAGTGAAGAAAAATTTTAGGGTATAAACAGCCTAACTGAAAAAAAATGGGATTACTGAACGTATACACAGTGCTGAGAATATAATAAAATACAAGTTGCTCCTCTACAACTCAACCCTTTCAAGCCTCAGTCTGAGCTTTTCCCTCCCCAGAACAATTTCTGGGGGAAATGAATGGCAGCAAGCAGAGTTTTAAAAGATCTGGCAGCTGCGCTGCATCTTCTTTCAGCGTATATCAAGAGTGGCCAGTCATCAAGCATTCAGACAGAGAAGCAGACAGCAAGGATGAGCCCCAGGTCTGAGCCATGGACTCTGTACAATCATTGAATCATTCAGTTTGGGAAAGACCCCTAAGATCATTGAGTCCAATCATTAACCCAGCACTGCCAGGCCCACCACTAAACCCAATCCCTAAGCACCATGTCCACAAGTGTTTTTGACATTTCCAGGGACAGTAACTCCACCACTTCCCTTGGCAGCCTGCTCCAATGCCTGACCACCCTTTCAGAGATGAAAATTTTCATAAGATCCAATCTAACTCTCCCCTGGTACAGCCTAATGCTGTTTCCTACAGAGCTGGGGAGACTCTACAGTCAGCACTTGGCGTGCCTGTCAGGCTGTAATCCAGTTCAAACATCACACAGTAGTGTTTTCAGTGCTGAAAATACTAGACAAGGAGGAAAATGTCATTAACCTTATCAGCATCCAACCAAAAATGTCACATTTGGATGCTGGCCCAATTACTTACACTCCCCTCAATTACCAAATATGAAACCAAATGGTTTGGGATAACTATCGGAAGCTAATGATGCCTTTTGATGTACTTGTAACAGCCTTCCATAGAGGAAATGATTTTAAGGATAAATACAGTTTGATTTTTGTGAAGCACTAGTAAATTACACTACGTGAGAGAGAGGGAGACCTAGTTTTAGTCACTGGTGTTTGAATTTATAAACCATTTGCTCTCAGTTAACATCTGGTGATAACTATATCACTGAATGTCTCATAAATCATGATTTTTATTTTTTTACATCACAAAAAACAAAGCACTTTCAACCCCAAATTTGTTTTAGGCACTGCACAATAAACAGAAAACTGTCTTGGAACCAGCTCATACAAATTGTAGCACATCTCTTCAAATCCTGCCCAGTATTTTCAGGGAAGCACATCAGGTCCAGTTAATTTGGAGAACCTGCTCTGTCAGAGCACTGTGCTAAAGCCATGCATTGCATACAGCAATGTGACAGCCACATGGCATAAGCAAAGGCACTTTTTCATAAAATTCAACTTTTTTTCTTTTTTTAACTACTTTCCCTGCTCTTCCGCACAGCAAAACCTTATAGTTTCAGCTATTCCTTGTTTGTTATTTCTGTTCTGATATGATTGTTTGAAGAGATGTCTGGAAAGCAGATATTTCCTTGAAGCAAAATTACTATATAGATACATGTACATAAAAAAAAACCAAAACAGCCTTCCAATTTAATTTTAAGAGGATTTTCCTGGAGTTTGCCATTTGTATTAGCAATGAGTAATATAAATGGTTAACATAAACTCCTCAGAAATCTGAAGGACACTTGATCATTAAATGTAATGAACTTCTTTGTTTTAACAATTTCAAGGCCAGAGTTGTATAGATTGGCACAGGCTCAAATCTGACTGACTGCTCGTTGTTACATCTGATATCGACATATTTCTCTGCCTCATTCCACTACAATAATTCACCATGCAGTCAATGGTAAGTGATCTTCAACTGGGAACAGAAAGCTTAGGCTTGCTGGGAAAATAAAATTAATGATGTGTTAGAAGCACACTCTCAAATCCAAGATCCTTCAAACTCCAAAAGCTTTTCAATCTTTGCTTCTAAATCCAAAACAGAGTCCCTTAAAGTTTTGAGTTTAGGTTAGCCCCAATGTTGGAAGGAAATAATAAAGCAGGTAAAGGCTAGAGAAAATACAAATCACAGCAGAGGGTGTTTTTACATCATTTTGGTCTATGGCTAAAATGGAAACCTCAGGAAAGGAGCTGCCTTCTGGAGGTTCATGCCACTCCTGGTAGTGTAATCCTCATGGCACAAGAAGTTCTTAAGCATCTCTGGCACTCTCATCACTTTGTGCACCCATGCTACACTTGGTTTTACATTTAACATCTAATCCAACAACCAGAAATGTCTGTGCAGACACGAGAAGGTTGAATGGCAAAATGGGGTCTTTCAAAGGCTCATGTGTTATTTCAAAACAATGTCTCATACTGTGTTGTCAGAGGCGGGATATGGGGCTGGATGGACCATCAAGTGACCACAAAACATATCACATATTCTTGCAGCATCTACCTTAAACAGATCAGCCTTTGCTGGCAATAGGAAATAATTTAGAGGAATATCCCCAACTAAATTGAACATCAGATGATGCATCAGAGCTCAGTGACTGAGGACAAGGTCGCAGTACCCCAGGCTAGAGGGTTCCTGCGATTCCTCCACACCGAGGCAGGGCGGAGGTCATTGTCGAGACGGGGGCAGGAATTTTGCCCTGGAGCTGACTGGCTCAAGAGTTATCTTTGGTCCGTTAGGAAACCGGAAAGTGAAGATACCAGTTTCACCAGATCCTAAAGTAAATGCCCTAAAGCCAACCTGTGCTGACAGATGGCGGTCAAGGTTTGCATGGACATGACAGATGAGAGTGGTGAAACACCATCAGCGTGCCAAGTCAAAGGTGACCCGTTAGCCCACAGGGCAAATGTCACCGCTCAGCAGCATTACCCAATCCCCAGCAAAAAATGCCATGAGGTAGAGTCCAAAGCTACCCTGTCTAGCCCCTTGGGGTGGACATGCAGCGAGGTGTCACATGGCACCCTCTGGTTCCACCAACAGACGGTCCTGGCAATGGTGCTGGAGTAGTGACTTTGGCCACTGAGGAACAGCCAGCCCATCTCTTCCATGCCCACATGCCACCAGACCTCCCAGAGGAAGGAGGGTACTGGGGACACCACAGGGACATTCCAGCTGCCACAACAGCACTTCCAGGGCAAATCCACACAGCTGCTTATGAGGGAAACACAACGGTGGCCTTAGGTGGCCTTGTGTCCTGCTTGCTTGGGCACAAAATGGGTAGGATAGCTACTTATAATGTAACACTGGGGAAGAAGCTATGAGTGAATTTGTGAGAGATTTTCCTTGGCCTTCTGCACCACAGAGCAGCCTCCCCATTTGCTCTGGCTGGTGGGCTCACACGTGTCCACAGCATCCCTATAGGCCAGTGACTTTGCACCTTCATCCAAAGCACCACGTTCTCTGCAGGCACAGCACACCTTTCTGACCACAAGCAGCTCAGGTCAGATGAGTAACCTTAAAGTTCTGAGGTAAACTGAGTGTGGATTCCCTCCCGAAGGAATCTCTCCAAAAAGAGGGAAAGCACTATGTAATACAAAAATAAAACTAACTGCTCAGGAAAAAGCTCCCCCCACCTTCTAGCATGGCAGCCATGGGGAAAGGCCAGCAGAGTGTGCAGCAACAGTGAGGGAGGCAGAGGGCCACTCTGAGCTGGCATTTACACTTGAAAACTTTGGAGTGATTACTGAGAGCAGTCCTCCTTTTGTAAACATTTCTGTTATGCCTGCGTGGGTGTGAAGGGAAGTGCAGCTCTCGGCGTCTTCCTTCACAGCAGGGCATATCGTGGGCAGGCTAAGAAAGCCTGGGCACAGTTCAGCTGAAACAAATCAGTAGGGTGAGGTCTAAACTAATGCACAAACAGCTCCATCCTGTTTGCACCTCCAGGTGAACCTCAACAAAGCAGGAAATACTGAGTATTGCATATTACTGTATGTCTGAGCTTTGCTGTCACATTTATAGTCAAGGGAGACAGAGAGGTTTTCTGACCCTTATAGTCTGTGATTGACTGCATCAAATGGACTGTGTATATTGGTGTTAAATGGACAATAAATGTCTTTAAAAATCAGTTCAAGACTGGATGCACTGTATAAAACTAAAACATGAAAGAATGAAAACACCCCTCGAGTGACCCATTCTCCCACTAGTGACATTGGCTCTCCTGCAATATGATTTATCTTCATTCAGTGACATCACAGAATGGTTTGGGTTGGAAGGGTCCATAAAGACCATCTATTTCCAACCCCTCTGCCATGGGTAGTGACACCTACCAGGTTCTGGGGTGTCAATGGAGAGAAGAGAAAAACTGCAAGTATTCCTGAAGAACAAGTTTTTCCACTACTTTGGTACTGGATTATGAAACACAGTGATTTACTGTATGAAAAAAATCAACTCCCCATTTTCCAAGCTGAGTTACATGACCAGAGCATGATCACAGGCTGGCAGCTCCTCAGTGTACTCTCTATAATACCCAGATATCACATGTGTCCCACTCTCATTTAAACCTACCCTTCAGCTCTAGCACTGCTGGTTGTACCAGTGCTACTGCCAATACTAAAAAAAAAATAAAAATAAAGCTGTCTGGAGCTATCTTTGGTAAACACTTGGAGCAAATATCCTCATTTCTGATGGTAACAAAGCCAAGATGACTTTCTGCACAAGTAACCCAACAATTGTTGTAACGCCAACCCCTCAGCAAAACAACAACAAAATGCAACCTCCTTCTGTTCTCTGACTATTTCTTAGACATCTTTAAAAGCCCAGGGCTTCATCTGAATTGCCCAGTTCAATCAATGAAGTAAAATCCAATGGAGTTACACCCCAATGTACAGAGGAGTAATTGAGACCAGATTTTGGCCTGAAGAACCTATAAGCCTGTTTCTCCTCCCACCCCTCCAAGAGTCGTATTTCTAAAAGAAAAAAGAAAAAAAAAGATAAACTGAGCAAATCATGCCAGTAGGGCAACTAAATTGTAAAAGGGTGTGATGGGGGGGAATAAAGTTAAAAGAATACTTTAGTAGGAGGGAAACAAGCTTTACCAAATGGCACAACATTGTCCACAATGGCAACTCTCCAGTAGCCTGAAGGATGAAATCAATTGGCACAAACTTCAGCAGACTGCAGCCACCCTTGTGTTGGTGGTAGCAGCAGTCACAGCTCCACCACCTCATCCACTGAGTCTCACAGCTTTTATTTCATGTTACAGTGACCTGCAGGTATAATTCACCCTACACGCCTATCACTTGGTCTGTTTCTAAATTATCTATTCCAAGAAACCATGTACTTTGTCCAACACCCTTGGATGGATGTGCACCAGCGACAAAGTGGTGTGTGCTTCAGAGTGCTGCTGGTCCCAGGCAAAATACAGCCAACCCCTTGCAGAGCACTTGCATAGTCCTGATCTAGTAACAGCGATACAAATTCTGTTTCACAACTGTCCTGTACCTGACAGTCTCAGAGCACACACACTGGAGTCTGAGGCAAATGCTGCACAGTTTCATATCCAGAGCCAGGACAATGCTGGGGTGAGCACGGCTTTCTGACTCTGAAAGGAGCAGTGCCTGAAAGTCCTGAACAGGGGAAGGAAGGCCCAGTTGGTACCATCTTCATCCTCCACCTGAGAGTTAAAGGTCCTTTCTTCCCATGGTCCTCTTAGCAGACTCAGTTTACACTGTCCGTGAAACCAGGCCAGTGGAGATTGGTCCCCTCACTACCTGCCAGGTAAGTCAGCTCTATAATCTGAGCCTATAAATCTGATTCAATAACCCTAAAACCTAAGAGAAATGAAAGCGTAACATCCCTGAAGTGAATGGGGAGGAGGTAGAGGAAAAGGGAAAAAAGAAAGTTTCACAGGACCTGCTTTTGAGGGCTGTTATTTCTGTCATGAAATTCACGGGCTGCCTATAGATCAGCCTGTGCCACGGCGGTGACAGAGCATGAAACCTCACTTAACTCCACCTTTGCTGTCCCTACAGCCCAACTGATGGGGTCCTCACACCGAAAACATTCCTGCCTTATGCCCATGGCTTTTCCTGGCCTACAGAAGCTAATCCCAACCGGTTGCATTTTAGAAAAACAAACATTTTCCTCATTTTGTAGTGGAACACTGATGCAACTGCTCAGTGTCTGAATGGGAATGTAATTGGATACATGAACAAGTTGTGTGAGCGCCGTTAGGGAAAGAGAAAAAAAATGAAAAAGCAAATATACAAGCGTCCAAATGTGAACAGACAGGATTCCTGATTTACGGGCAGCAAGCAGGGTTCAAATTGGATCTGCACTGCCTCAGCAAAGGATTCTGCTTATTGGACCATTTGTTTTTTAATCACCCTTCAATGTAGCTCTTTCTGTATCCTAGTTAAAATGCCATGTTGAATAAGGGCAACTCTGTGCCTCGTCCTGCCACAGCCCAACCCTGTGGTAGGTTAAGGACTGTGTTGTGATTTGTGCAATCTGTACTCTGATACTCTAGGAAAATAAACACAACCTAGACAGAGAAAAGAAATATAAGAGTGACCCTCAAAGTGCTGAGTTCCTTCAGGCTCAGGTGCAGGCCAGCCAGGCTTTAAATATTATTTCTGTTTAATCATGCAATAGCTATGCGAGACCTCAATTGGAACGAGAAAAAACAGTTTATGTGCTTACTAGCAACAATATGGATTTTGTCACAGGAAATCAGTATTTACTGTTCAAGTTATTAGGAATTAATTATTTTCCCTAAATTACTAGGTTAAAAGATTATGAAACAAAGGTATTTCTAAAGGAATGCTTGGTTAATTCCCATAAAGGTAATAACAAAATCTGTGTTTTTCAAACAAGGGTCTATAATACATACCCAAGGCAGTGCCCATGTCAAGAAGAAGTATTCCAACTGAGCATCCCACCACAACAAGGAAACAGGGTTTCATGGACAGCCCAGACAGCTCACTCCCTATCACCACACCAAACAGGCAGATGTCCAGCAATTTCCCACGCAACACTCAATCAAAGCGGTGCCTCGTCCATGGCATCACATTTGTCTCTCATTGGCACCATTTGTGTAGCAAAGATCATCTATTCATCCCAGAAGAACTCGAAGGAGTTGTCCACAAAAAACATCCCAGCACTTTGGTTGAACATCAAAGCACCTAGAGTCTCACAGATTACAATCAAGGTCCTGAAGAACCCCCAAAAGCTTTGTGGGAGGTCAGTGCAATTCACAGAGTTTGCACCTCTGCAGCATGCTCACACTAATCACCTTATTAAATGGGATGGCTACCAGAAATCTAATGAGGAGCCTTTAAGGGCTGGGTGCTTGACTTTTCTAAATTCAAGAAGAGACAATGGTGGGGACTATCATAGTAAATATTGCATCAGACCACTTATTCATTACAAACTGAGTCCTCACCATTTTGAAGGAAATTAGAGCAATTTGGGACTCTAATGTATCCCACGACTGTGAGTTTATCCAACAATAAAAGCACATAATCTACAATGGATGGGAAAGCCAGCCTGCCCAATTCCCTCTGCCCTACCAGCACCACATCTTCCCTCTCTTGATGAAGTCTCAGCTGCTGCTTTGAACTGCTGACTTATATTTGCAGACAAGGCAGCGAATGCCACACAGCTTTGTTTCCAGTCAGGCTTATTTAAAGCTCATCTGAAGTTTTCACCTCCCGGATCTGTAAATGTTGCTGCTGCTTCATAACAAGGCAGAGAAGTAGTCTATTAATCAAAGCCAGCAGAACATTTTCTACAGAAGGCATTTATGTGAAGGAGAGCAGCATATGAAGTTACACTTAGTTAGGAAGAAAATTACAAGGGGATCTCAGTTCTCGTGCTTCAGGGCATAAGCTGATCACCAGATGGGGTCAGGAAGAATTTCACCCTCGTTCATTCCTAGATATAGTGTTGCACAATAGGTAAACTATGGAGGCACAAGGAAGAAGGAAAAAAGCCTGGATTTACCCCCCCGCTTTCTTGGGAACTATGGCCATAAACACTGCCAGACAGAAGACCATCAGTTAGAAAAAATATTAGGCTTTATTTTGGCAGTTCTTACCCAGAACATGATACGTACAAGAGCCTTGACTACACACATCCAACAAACAAAACACTCAACCTGGCCAAAAAAATTCTGCTCTGGGAAGCTGGAGGGCAGCAGGTAGCATGCAATGGGTACAACCAATATATTTAATATATTATAAACATTTTACTCTAGTTAAAGTTAGAATTCTAGACCTGGGAGAGCTTTGCCACAGATCATGGGAACCAATTTTTTGTCGCAATTCCTTGAGTGCTTTGGGTTCAAATTTACTTACTTCTCTTTCTTACTGCAAATTAATAAGCCAGTTGAACTTAAAAAAAGAAGGGAAAAAAAGAAGAAGAAAGCCACAACACTTTGTTAAAACCACTAAGTTTCAGCTGGTATCATGTCAAAACCACTTGAAACATGAAACTAGAAATCTTCCTAGGTTGACTCAAAGACTATGTCTATAGTAGGAGTGCTTTACCAGGAAAGGAATACTGGTATATAACTCTGGCAAAGGATTCCCAGTGTAGATGCAACTACAGCAGCAGAACTGAGTATTAAATCAGTCTAGGAAATTGAGCCAAGAGTTTTGCTGCCAGACTTGCATCCAGGTGAAGCTCCCCAACAGTTCTAGCAATTGGTCAGCGTTAACAGCCCTTCACATCCTGGATAGACACAAACACGTCAGCACAAGTTTTGAGTCTAGAAACACCCAAAATTAGGTAGAAGTTGTTTTGAAACTCGTTTGAAAAACATACCCAGCTCTGAATATAGAAAAATGACAAAATTGGTTTGTTTTGTAGGCTTCACAGTTTTGCTGCAAACTTCTGGCATAGCTGCAGTTAAACAACTTATTTCAGCCTTCTAATCTGTGACACATGGTGCTTTATGATTTCTCTTAGCACAATGAAATCTGTCTCAGCATGCAATCATAAATGTTGCATACAACCCTCCCAGGCAACCTTTGGAGATTTCTCCATAACCCAGTTCGTTTATTGTAACCGTGGTCAGCACTGGTGCTGGAAGGAAACTGTCATGTGAGAAGATTGTGTTATTTTTCTGATAGAAAGACCATTAAGTTCTGGCTGCTTCCCTAAAAACGAGTGCAAAATAACAAGGTTGAATAAAAATGTTCGTTTTATTATGCACTAATACGTACTATTGCAACATGGAGAAGGCAGAGCAACGTGGCAGTTAGAATTTCACCAGATTCCTACTCAATTTACCTGGACTGGCTTTTTAGATTTATAGCAAAAAGATACTTAAAGAAAAAAAAAAGACATTTCCAGCTTCAAGTACTACAGAAAAATCCATTTCCCACCTAGTTTTGCTTGGAAAACATCTCTCACTCTGTAACAGCCTCTTTGACTGCAGCTGAGACACAAATATCCATATGCAATTACTACCGTTGCCTGTGCAAGTCAAACCTATGGTTCTGTCTCTTACCTGTAATCTGACTCTGTCCTTGTGGATTAAAAGGACTTGGTGCAGAGTTCAGAGAGGGCCGTGGGCTCTGGGTCGGGACCCCTACTCTCATACTGGGATGAGGAATGCGCCCTAAATCACTGAGGCGTTCAGAGAACAAACTAGGTTTAGAGTCATCAAGCTTCTGTCTGTGCCCTGGAAACAGCAAATCATAAAATAAAAGTGTTAATAACAAGATTTAGTAATTTAACACACCCCCCAAAAAATCCCCCAAAGGCCTCTAAGGACCTATTATTAAATTTAGTGGATTTACAGGTATCTCAGCTACCCCTGATAACACAGAAACATCATTGAGGGGTTGTGTTTTGGGCATGGTTGTGCTGGTGAAAGCCTTATCGAGCACAGCTGTGCCCATACACGTGTTAGAGGTTGCAATTTGGATTAAAATAATCAGGACACCCACACAAAGTCTTTTCTGTCTTTATTTTCCCTGCTTTAACTACACAAGGTAGTTAAAGGTCCAAACTCTCCCTTCCAAAAGCAAGCTTCATGTGTACATACATGTTATCAAGTGGGGCAATTATTCCATATCTGGTTTATATGTTGTGGATTTTTGCTTAAAAATCCAAGCTTTTCTTCTTCCCTTACTTTATTTTTTTTTCTTTAACTCTGTCACAGTTAGTCATCAGTTTTCATTCCTCTGGGAGATTTTCCAAAAAGTAAATAGTCCCCGTCAGTGGAGAAGAGCAGCATTACAAGAAAGATCTTCAAAATTGCTGGACAAGGCTGGGTCCTACACACCGTTGCATGGGCAGCCTTCCTCAGTGCTCCTACTGCTCTCCCCCAAAACGGGGGGAGATATTTGGAAGACACTTAGGGATGTTGTGCTGTCCAAATGTAAAGAGCAAATACGGCAACACTACCAGGATGCTCCAGGGGTACTGCTCATATTGTCGTCAATATGTTTCAAGAGTAAAGGTTTTACTCTTCTAACAGTTCTTTTTTTTCTTATAGGTTTAATTTCTTCCCAAAGGAGTTTTAGGATGCTCTTTGCCCAATGGTGCCTTCAAACATGAGGCACAGAAGGTGTTATTTCTATGATTCAGCACACGGGGAAACAGGCATGCATAGAGATTAAGGACAGGACTAATTTTACTTAACTTCAGCCATTCATAAATCAGGCATCTAGTCTAAACTCTTCTAATGTAGACTTCCTCTTTGGTTAATGGAAAGAAATAGCTACTTCCAGAGGGCAATTCATTTCATTTGTCTCTGACACCCACCTTAAAACAGCATGATTCACCTTCTGAATTTGCTTTCTCTTCCTTCTCTGATCAGAGGGAGCACACATGACTAGTTTAATTGGACACCCTTGCCATTAGTCAACATTAAATGGAATGAAGCTTAGCCTAAGTTACTGACCAAAGTCACACGAAAAGCCTCTGGCAGAGCTGAAAGGGAGGCCCAGACCCGCTGATTGTAACTCAGAACCATGTTTGCCTCCGTCCCTCTGAGCAGTGCAGGGGCACAGGCGCAAAGTAATAACTAAGTGGGATATTTTAATGCTTTTAACAATAAGAAGGGTCTCCGGCAGAGTTTGGGCTTGAACCCTTCCAGATGATTCCCAGTGGCTTGAGTTAATCTGTAATGTCCCTCAGCAATGTGAACCCAGCCATCTGTCTGGAGGTTATGAGAGTCCGGCCTTGCAGACATGGCCTGATTGTCCCGTCGATTTTGGGGCTAGAGAACCAATTTGGCCATTGATTCATTTATTTCAAAAGCATAAATGAAGCCACTGAATCTTGATATTGAACTATCAGACTACGAGTGTAAAAAAAAAATAATATTTTTAATGGTAATTCTCACCACAGTACTAAGTGGGTTCACATTATCCAATTGGGATCACAGGGCCAACATGACACACAGGCAATGTAATATTCCAACGAAATAAATCCAGACTGGATTAAGGGAAATCATAGAGACGGATTCAAGTGGGCAGATGAGGGGAAACTTGATGGAATTTAACTTGGGAAAAACTTCTCTAGCAATTTACAAAAATTAATTAGTTGAACTATTATTTCATACTTTGAAACAGGATTTCTCTCCTCCAGGATGACTCAGTCTGCAAGCATGGGGTAGGCAGGAAACTCCTCCTTAAGGAGAAGGTGCTGCTCCATGTTAGAGCTGCTATGGGTGGCTACTCCTCTCTTCAGGAGTTATCGATCACTTTAAATGGAGAATGATTTTTGGTGGGCTTGAAAAAACTCCCTAAGGGCAATTTAATTAACAGGGTAACATCTAAGATGTAGTCTTTAGCATTTTAGTCTCAATCTATATAAATTACAATTTACAATTTAAATTGCAATTTGGGTGCTGTTAAATCTGAAGAAATTACTTCCACATACACATGTAGTCAGTATTCCCTTGAGATTTCTCCATCTTCTTTTCCTCTACAATTTTTATGTATTTGCTTTTCCCTTTGACAGTCACATTTTCCACTCTGTTTTTTTAAAGGCATATCCTTCCCTTCCCCCTTTTTATTCTGCCCATTTCTAATCATGATTTGGCAAATTGAGCAACCTGGCCTAGCGGAAGGTGTCCCTGCCCATGGCAGAGGAGTTGGAACTGGATGATCTTTAAGATCCCTTCCAACACAAACCATTCTGTGATTCTGTGAAACCCAAGAGGGCTCAAAATAAAGCAGACATGATCAGCTCATCTCTGACCTGACTTTTTCATCTGTGGTCTGACACACCAAGGCTGACTTTAGCTGGAAATTAATTTACCTGCAAAAGTGGATTTTAATTTGAATTTTTGTAGAAAAATCCCACGCTGTGTTCATTCAGTGCCCTTTTGACTAAAGAATCCCTAGCAAACTGGTGCACAAGCTATTTTAACCATCTTCAGATAACTCAATGAACACTTATTACACAGGTCACCACTACTGCACCAGCCTGTGCCTGATAACCCCCAGCTTTGTTTTCATCGTGCTCTGTTTGGCCATGCATAGCTTTGCTGGAAAAGAGTTTACTTTTAATTATGTGTATTATAATTATACTGAACTAGATCTATCACAGAGAGACAAAAGTCTGCAGGATAGCAGTGCTCTTTAGGGTAGACAGGGGGGAAAAAAAGAAAAACGGGGGGAAAAAGGAGAGAGGGGGGAAAAATAAATAAGAAATATCTCCACATCTGGTTGAATTGAAATGATCTAGAGATGTGTGGGTTTGGGTGTTCCCTCTTCCCCCCCCACCAAAAAAAAAAAAAAAAGGAGTAGGGAAAAGAGAACTCTGCGCACATCTGGAAGACCCCAGGCATCAATGGAACTGCAAGTCCCCAGAAACCAGCAAGGGGCCAAAGGCAGACTTGCCTTCCCCTTCTGGACATTTAAAATTTAGGGTTGTAACACAGAGTCATGTTGTGACAAAGACATCCACAGAAGGAGCCACACTTCCCAAGTGAAATGTCCCAGGGAGATGAGATGACATTATAGCTTCGCACGTTATGGGTTACTCTGCTTTGATAAAAGCTGAAACGTGCTCACACTGAAATTAAGCAGGAAGCTCAACAAAACCTTCATATTCAGGAGGTGTTCACAAAGGCATGTGGGCAACTTAAATATCCTGCCTTGATTCCTGTGCAGAAAAAAATTCCTATTAAGTATGGGGGAGCCATGAGGTATGGGCTGAAAATACTCTAAAAAGATCTTCTGAGTAGCACATAAGCAGCAGCAATGAAATATGTGCTACATGTTTAAAACTCATTCCACAAGCTGCTTTTCATCTCTCACTGATATATGTGTCCGTTGACAGAGAAATTCCTGATCCCAGGGGAGTGTGCTAAGAAAAGCTGTATTCCTCAGTCTCAGTACTGAGGCGTAGTTTTATTTCAGGAAAAAAGATTAGGGTAGTAAGTGTGGATAGCTGAGGGAGAATCCATGGTCTGCTGCAGCAGTGGGTACATTAAAAAGCAATTATAAAAGCTACGTGAAGTGTAAAATAAAATAATGCTGCAGTTATCCCAACGCCTCTAATACTGTATTTAGTGCCTGTCGCTCTGTTACAAAGATGAATTCGTGGAATGGATTTGGCTTGGGGGGGGTGGGGAATGTTTGTGGACACAGGCAGCCTTGGATATGAAATGTGGCCAGAAAGATAGAGGCTGTCCCATAAGTCTCCGAATAAGGATGGGACACAGTGTCCATTGGAACAGACTCGGTCACAGGTGAGGAGATGGGAAAGACAAAAAAAATTCAGAGTTCATAGGCAAAAGCTATACAAGCTGTTCTTCTGATTTGTCTGCTGGCACAATACAAAACCACTTTATTTCAGAAATACATTATTCCCTCCAAAATTACAAGACGTATTCTGATCTGTCACCACCGCTCAGCTATTTCAAGCCAAACACCAACCTAAGTATCAGTTTCTAGAGACAAAAGCATTGTCATTAATCCCCTCCAGTGTCAGTTGTGGCCATTTTACATGAATCAAAGCAGAAAACAGTACTGAGAGAATGTCATAAGGTCAGTGCAAACTGCAGCCAGACAGTGCTGTGCTGCTGCTTCTGCTCTCCAGCCCAGGATGGCCTCAGAACGTGTTCACATGGCCCATGGAAACTGATGTTCAATTATCACATTCCAGGCATGGCAGAAGATGTGAGGAGGCTTCTTCTCCAGCTTAATCATTTCAGTTTAAACTAAGCAAAGGATTGTCTCCCAGATCAAAGAAAGGCAATCTTGAGTCTGCTGGATGTGGTAACTGGAAAGGGACACGAGCTCGTCTCTCATCCCTGAACTTCCACCGCTCTGCCAGAGAAGGCAAAATGTAAATTGGGCCACGGATGAGCCAGACTTGCAGAATGTAAATGTGGTGTTGATGCTTGAAGATTCTTACCTCCTTGTGGAGGAAGGGTGTGCATTTTTATCTTTCAGTTTGTGGGTGTGGAACTGAAAACTAATCAGATTATGCTACACGTGGCCTTGCCAGATGCTGACACTCAGGGACTCCCTTTCTTTGTATCGTGTACGCCACCCACCAGCTTTTTTGTGTGGCTTTTTTTTTTTCCTGGTACCAAGGAGATCTGGTTACCAGATTTTCAGCAGAAGCTTTTATCACTCTCCAGTGGGTTAGCTATTTTCAGCCATTGCCCAGTTCTATCTTTTTTTGCTTTTGCCTTAACAAGGAGAATAATCATGGGAGTCAAGTGTCTCCATAGAAGAGCCAAGGGAAGTCAGAAAGGTCATGAAAAATAAGGACCTGCTTGAGACACATTTTCTGGTACATCCCAAGCAGAATGGAGTGTGATGACCCAACGTAAAACACCACCATGGCTTCTGTTTTCTCTATGTCACATGTGCACTCAGCACCAGCTAGTGAAGTTTGGAGAGTCACTCCATGGAGTGAGTATGAAAGGCCCAACAAAAATTCTTCGAACTCCAGACCCAGCAACCAAGGCTTTCTATGGCTCTGGATTCAGTGGAACCCAATGGAAAAAGGATTTTCCTTCAGGGTAAGGGGTGGGAGAAAGAAGAGGAGTCAACCAGTTCAGGTCCTATGAATTTGTATGCCCTACCCTTTCCTTGATTTCAAGAGAAGCACAACAGACACCAATTACCCACTGTTCTCCAAAGGCCAGGTGCTTTAAAAAGGTAAAAAATGGGCACATTTTTCCTCCTAACATCGAATGTCTTTGAGTCAAGCACTCTGATTGCATCTCTTTTAACACAGGCACACTAACAACATACTTCTGTGTGCACACTGTAGACAACTTCACACCACAAAAAATATAAGCTACGTGTCCTCTGAATTTCATCCCAAGTTCTTCCTAAATCCTCTTTGTATGTCTACCTGCATTTCATCCCATTTGGGCCTATGGATCAGATGTAACTGTAAGGTCCCAATACAGGCTGGACTGAATTCACCTACAGGCTGGTACCTGAGGTCAAGGAACCCACACATATGTCACAGTAAAGGAGTTGAGACCTGAGCCTAAGGCTTCCTAACAGCTGTTGTGCAGGGACTGAATAAAGCTGAGCATTCAGCATGAACCAAAAGTATTCACAGTTCTGTTACGAATTCTACAATACTTCACTGCATCAAGGTGTCACTCCAAAGCAGCGTCAATCTGCACACTGGAGGTAAAAATAAGAGAACCATAAACCAGAAGGCCGGAAGATTCACATCAGCTCTTTGCAAGGAAAAAACAAAATCCACTGAAGCAAGTCACAAGGGTCTTTCCTGTTCCCCATGTCTTGTGACAAATTGTCATCCAGGGCTGGCTTCTCCCCACCCAGTCCTACCGAAAACACCCAATCCAAAGTTCATGGAAAAAAATCCAGAACACAAGAGCCTAACAATTTTTACCCAGGAAAGGGGAAAACTTGGAACCCTTCCAGTCTCTTGGGTAAAGACACAATTATGAGAAGAAAAAATATAATCCACCCAAGAGACATAATTACATAATTAGGCCATAGGCTACATAGGAAAGGTTCTTATAGTTCATAAAACAAGGAGCTACATAGGTGCAGTAACTGCAGTTAATTCACTCAATGGAGAGGGGAAAAAAAAGTTTGTTTTCTTTAGTAGTTGTGGGCACCAGTTTGCATTAGACTGGGGAGCTTATTCTCCTTACTGTACACAGAGCCCTATTAGTGCCAACAGGAGTCACTCAGGCGCAGGCAGAAAACAAGCCTGCATCTCTTTTTGTCCTTAAAAAAGACATATTTTTTTTACCCAAGGCAGCTAAGCCCTGTACCTGAAACTATTGCAGAGAAATGGAAACAGAGATAGGGGACAGTATGCTGTGTAAGGGCTCAGTTCCTAGAAACCAGATTTCACACGCATCCATTTTCCAAAATGCCAGAATTTCTCTTCCCTGACCCCTTGTTCTCCTGAAGGTCTGCAGACTCATATGGCTCCAAAAGGGCCAGATCCAGCTTCCAAAGGAACCAGATGCACTACCATCTTTCCAGAGCTGTGTCTCCAACCCGGGGTGAGCAGAGATAGAGGCAGGTTGGAACTTCAGTGTAGAGGTCAAGGGTATGGAGCATCTCTGGTGTCAGTGGTCATCTCCCCACTGACTTTCTGGGAGCAAAGGAAATATTATCTCAGCCCATCTCATTGGCAACTCCCCCCAGGACAGGACAAAAAGCTTCCAGCAGGCTGAAGGGAGGAAAGGTCAGGAAGGGTGAGAAGAAATGATCCCATGAGGGTGTAATCTGTGTCCTCTTGTGTCCGTGGGAATGACTCTAAATCTTTTGAGGATATAAAGTGCTACCAATGTTTTTTTAAATTTCGGCTGCACACATTCAGCTGAAAGACAGACCCAGAGGTCAGGGTTTTTCAGCAATCTGCAACAGCTGCAAAGAAGCCTCTTGCTCCCAAAATTTCTCTCCGCAGAGGGGTTAAAAATGCATCCTTGGAGCAGGACTCCAGGCTGCTCCTCCAGCAGCCAAGGGACTGATAGGGATGCGTGGCAGAGGCTGAGCTGGACAGGGTGTGTTAAAGCACTAAAACGAGAAGATGTAGTGAGTGAAACCAAAATCACAGTATCACAGTATAGATAAGACTGGAAAGGACTTTGAAGATCATCTAGTCCAACCTATAATCCAACTAACCTATCATCTACATCTAGATCATGCTAGATGATGCTTTAAGAAAAAGGACAAGTAAAGCAGGAAGGGGCTCAAGTGAAATTGCTTTTGCACTGGTTCCTTCCCACCGTTCAACTCATCCCAGAGTTTCAGGATCTGTGCTGCCTTGCTCTCTACCCCTCTGCTCCAGGTGAAAGAACCAGGTCTCCCCTTGCTGCAGCTGTTGGGGGTTTAATTTCTATTTTCTTTTTAAAAAATTTTTGAATTCTGACTTGGATTTTGAAGCTTGTTCTGCAAAGGTGAGCAACATCCAGTACGAACATCAGCCAAAACTGGGCGGATCTGGGAGGGAGCAGGTGGGATCCCCATGCTCAGCGATGCTCTGCCTTCACCATTATCCATCCTTCATGAGCATAAACGCATCTGTATGTACGTGTGCCAAGAAACCAGCTAAACATTATTGGCATCACCGCTTGGAGACATTAAAGACAACTCAAATAAACAGAGACTGTCACGCAAGTCTCGGTCCTTGCCTTGATTCCCTTTGCATGCTCCTATCTGTTATGCTCCCTCCGATCTCCTCCCCCTTTTTTAACAGAAGGGGGTTGAGGGAGAGCAAGGGCTGTCCCAAAAAGTGCAAGAGCTCCTAATTCTGATTTATCATCCTCATGAACCCAGCAATATCTTCGAGGAAGTCTCCACCCCCCACACCCCCCACACCCCCAAAAAAAGGTAGCTTTCCCATAAAGATCACACCAATTTCTGCTGCTTGCTGCAGCAACCGGCAATAAAGATCACAGTGATGAAGGGGCAAGAGAGGAGGAGAGAAAAAAAACCTCCTTGAACTGGCTTCCCTCCAGCTGGCAGGAGGCGATGGTTTTCTTAACGCTTGCGAAACCTGATTACTTTAAAAGAATGAGAAGGGGGACGGGGGGGATGATGTAAACACAGCCATTAAACCAGACTTAAGGCGCTTAGTTTAAATCTGTTGTAGAGCTCTCGGATGCTGCGCTGCTCTCTAGACATCAATAGGTGCATTTTCATTTTTGGTTTTGTTTTACACCCCCAAACCCAGGAGCGTACTGCAGGCTGAACGCTGCGGTTACAACAGGAATTCAGGCATGGAAGGCACAACAGTTAAGCAATAATAGATGGATGTGTGCATGTTTGCACTCTATCTCTCAACGGATTGTTTTGCTGCTTTAGAAGACTACTGTGTTTATATCCATGCAGGAGGTTTTAAGCAGACTGTTTAAACTTGAATAAAGCGGGATGTTTCTTAAATAACCTTACTAATACAATTCAGATGGGTAAAGAAACCTGAAAAGTGGTTAAAAAATAAAAAAAAAGATGCCATTTCAATCCACACTAGCAGGGGTAACACGATCTAAACTCTGAAAGAAAACTGTCTGCACAAATTCAACTTTAAGGATTATCTTGTGTATCAGCACCCTCTGCGGCAGAGTAGCACTTATCCATGTATCCACCCATGTTAATGCTGTTGCACAATTTACTACAGCCGTGATAGACAGATAATTGCTTTATCCACCCAAGTGTAATAAACGGAGTCTACTATGTTAATCCTTGTATTCTTATCGTCGGCGAATGCCAAGTAAGGGAGAGACGTACACTGAAAACCCTGCCTTCTCCTTCCAAAACTCCTGGAGTTTACTCACCCTCGGACCTGCTAAAGTGTTCTTATTGCATTCCACTCCCCCGCTTGCAGTGCCAAGTATTTTGAGTAGTATCAAGTTATTGTTATACAAAGGGCACCTACACTCAGGCTATATGGAGGCAGAAGCCAGGATCTAGCAGCCTTTAGGAAAAAAAAGCCAACAACCCAACAACCCTCAAACATCTTTTCCTACTCAGTAAGTAAAACAGGCCAAGTATTTTCTGTTCCTGGGCATCACACAGAAAGTAATTACCTGTCCTTCTAAAACTGGACATCTATTCAGTTTGTGTGGAGTCTGTCTGACTGTTGAAAAATGTCATTTAGCTGCTGGCCCATCAGTGTTTTCCACAAAAATCTATAAAGATTTTTTATTTTGAATGTCAAAAACAGGCGTATCCTTTAAAAGGTTTACAGATTCCTGGCAGCTCCATGAGCTTAGGTTTGTGGCATCAAATTTGTAATGACAGTGTGATGGATGTCTCCCTTACTTCCTCCCGAAAGGTATAAAGAATTGGTAGTTTCCCAGTAAAAATGACGCTTAACACTCTTCTTTGGTCTAATTTTAACACACAAGTGTGTAAAACTCTGCTGCTACTGGTAATGAGTAGGTTATCGGGGTAACCTTCATTCTGCAGAAGGGATTCAACTTTCTGTGTACTCAGAGCACTTGCACAAGCACCTACACGACGTGCAAGCTCTGAAGAAGGACAGCCTTAAGTGCCACATAAATGCTGCAGCTGGGCTTAAGAAAAGAAATGTTGGCCTCAAGATGCTGCCAACAACCGTGGAGGTGAGTCGCAGTTTTTAAGCCCCACTTCACCCTGCCAACACCAGCAGGGGCATTTCTGACTCAGGTGGAGACTGGGATGGATTAAACTCTGCTTTCAGGTCTTTGAGGGACAGAAAAAGGGTAGATTTAGATGAGATATTAGGAAGAAATTAAGGTGGTGAGGGACCGGCACAGGTTGCCCACAGAAGCTAGGGGTGCCCCATCCTTGGAATTGCTCAAGGCCAGGTTGCATGGTGCTCTGAGCAACCTGGGACAGAGGAAGGTGTCTCTGCCCATGGCAGGGGGTTGGAATGAGAAGATCTTTAAGGTTCCTTCCAACCCAAATCATGCTGCGATTCTATGATTTAAAATCCGAAACAGAGGATGGGGGTTCAGTGTTACAAGGCTGCCCACTGACTATCACTAGTGATATTGGAATTGAAGGTGCTCTGTGCATCTTCAGCCAATTAATAGCTAGCATTTTCTTTTGTAACTTGGATGATAAAATAAAAAGCATGATTATAAAATCTTCAGATGACTTCCAGTAGAAAAAGGTCTTCTAGACTTCTAGAAAGGGTCATAATTCACAGAATCATAGTGTTGATAACATTGGAAAAGACCTTGAAGATCCTCAAGTCCAACCTATAATCCAACTAATACCTAACAGCTATAACATTTATATCATGACCCTCAACACCTCATCCAGTCTACCCTTAAACACCTCCAGGGATGGCGATTCAACCACCTCCATGGGCAATGCATTCCAATGCTGAATCACTCTTTCAGTGGAACACTTTTTCCTGATGTCAAGTCTAAACCTCCCTTGCTTCAGAACAACTTTAGCAAAGAAGAGAAATTATACTTGACATGTCATTAGTAAAATGACATACAGTAAAAATTAAGTGCATTGTATTACACTTGAGAGCAAGGAATCAAATGAGCACAGTGACAAACCTATTAGCCAGAAGCACTGAAGAGGAAGATCTGAGGGTGGTAGGGAGTTACAAGTTGAATGAGAGTCAAAAATGGGATTCTGTTTTTCTTTTTTTTTTTTTTCCCAAAAAATGAAGTAAATGCATTTCTGGGAAAGACTAATGATCATGTTGCATAGAAAATGTAGAAAGTAACTATTACACACTGCTCAGAAGTGGTGAGACATCAGCTGGACTGCTTTGTCCAGCCTGAGACACCACCCTCTAAGAAAGATACACACACATGAGAGAGAATCCAGAGAGGAGCAACAGGAGTGATAACAGATTTAGAAAGCATGAGCAACATGGAAATGTTGAAAGAAATATATTTGTTTAGTCTAGTCTAGAAAATAGATGAGCAGGAAAGGACATGATAAGAGTAAAATGTTTTCTACAGAAAATGGTAATCGATTGATTCTGTGTCCACTGAGAACAGCACAAGAAAAAGCTGCCTTCAGCTGAGGTAGAGGAGATTTAAGAGATTAATATATGATATCAGCAAATTCCCTTTTAAGTATAAAATTAAAAAAAACCACCAAACATAAAACCCAGACTGGGGAAGTAAGTGGAAGCCTCAGTACCGGAGGATTTAAAAATTTGGACAGATGTCAGTGATGACCTAAGTATATCTAATACTTCCTCTGAGGAGAAATGGACTAGGTCGCCTGAGGTTTCTTTTAGCCCTACTGTTCTGGGGCTGAGTGATTGTCTCTGCACAGTTAAGTCACGTACACAATATATTTCAAACATGAGTACATGCAGTCAGGCAGCTCCTGCTAACTGTGGGCCTGACGCTGCAAAGAGTTCAGCCTCTCCATCTGCCATGAAAGGGCACAGCAAAATGCAGGCTGTATCTGCTCAGGTATTTCTGACCACAGGGAACCTGATTTTGGAGCTGCTGGTCTTAACCCCTCTGTGCCAGGGTTTCCTAAAGCTCTGACCTCAGAATAATTATCATTTCTTTGCCTCGAAGTGGATATTGAAAGACTGTTTTCACCACTAATTTACTGATCAGGACTCTGAGTTTCCACTACTGTTCTGAGAGACACACAACAAAGTAAAACTAGAATTTCACACCTAATGTTTGAGAGTATTCCTGCAATCCATAGTGAAGGTCCAGATTCTAATCCACAAGTGGTTTTGGTTGTTGCTTTATTTGTGTATCTGGTGATGGTTACTTGAAGAGAGATGGCCCTACAAAGGCCATCCTCTTCTGTTAAAACTATGTACTCCTCTCCATGTCAGTGTGAAGAACAAGGTACATCAAAATGACAAACTTCTTGAGAAAAAAACATCAAACATAAAGCCTAGAAGCAAATGTCTTCTATGAGAGTGTAGGGAACCCCTCCATGCAGTAGACTATAAAATCCCGGGATTTTCCAACAAGACAGCCTCATTATTTCCATTATTTCCTTTTGGAAATGCTTCCTGCATAATTATATCTCTGTATGGTTTTTATTCGGTGGGAAAGAAAAGCTCCATTCTTCTGTGAGCTACACAAACCCAAATCCTGTCCTTGCTGCAGCAGCTCCAGCCCTGCATACATTCATCTCATATTAACCCCCCAGTCCTCAGGATGGCTGCCCTTACCCAAGACCAGCTGTTTATCAGCATCATGCCCAAAAGTAATGAAATGCACACTGCTGGCCAAAGTTAAGCTTATCCTTAGGGGCTCTGCAGGTCACTAATTCAGTACCTAAGCCAGCTGTTTAACCTGCTCAGGGTGATGCCTCCTTGGTAAAGCCCCAGGAGTGTCAAAAGGGGAGGAGGTGAGTGACACAACCACATCTGGCTGTGAGGAATGCAATATTCCTGTGAAGGGCTCTGGCAGGGGGCTGACCCAACAGTTGTTAAAGTTTGTTTAGTAATGAGGAGTCTCTCATTATCTCAGAACCAATAGCAAAACAGAGTCCTGCAGAATAAATCTCACTCCCTGCTCCAGTTGCCTGCACGTTTGGCCACCAGAAGGTAACAAATCCCCAGGAATGTGGGTGGTGGGGGGATGAGCCTGTGAGACAGAGCTGGAGGGTGGCCAATAAAAGCAGTAGGTGATGCCACTCACAGTGCTGATGAACACCAGCAAAAGCCTGGGAAAGGCTGGGGCTACTGCAGGCAAGATGTGCCCTACAACAGACCCGACTGCTTCTGCAGGGAGTTCTTCAGGAGCTCATCCCACAGAACAGCCAAATAGTGCTTCCACTGCTTCCAGCCATATCAGATGTAGTTGAAAGTGGGCTTCTCCTCAAAGCAAAGGAGATCAGCCCAAGAAGAACCTGCTTTTTATTTATGAATTCATGAGTTTCTCTTGTCCACACACCAGCAGAACTCAGAGGCCATTAATTTTTGTTCACTGGACAGAACATAGCCTATGAGACAAGGAAACCTCTGTCTTATCACCAGGTCTCTGACATACAAAATTCTCCTCCAGCTTGATTTTAAAAGTAGACTATAGCTCACATATTTTACTTTGAGTCTTCTGTGATTACTCCGTTATTTAATTGATAAACAGGTTTCCACACGGGCATGACTGTAGAGGGACTTTAGACAAGGGCCTGGAGTGACAGGACAAGGAGGAGGGACTTTAAAATGAAAGATGAGATTCAGATATATTTTGAGAAGAAACTCTTCACTGTGAGTGTGGCAAGATACAGGAACAGGTTTCCCAGAGAAGCTGTGGCTGCCCCATGCCTGGAATTGTTCAAGGCCAGGTTAGATGGGGCTCTGAATAACCTGGTCTAGAGGAAAGTGTTCCTGCCCATGGAAAGGGAGTTGGAACTGGATGACCTTTAAGGTCCCTTCCAACCCAAACCACTCTGCAGTTCTACGGCACTTATGGTGCAATCCTCTGGAAAAAGGAAAATCCAAGAAACAGAAGCTAAAAATGTCTAGTCATAAATACAACCATTTGCTCAAATGGGCAGCTGTGAGGTTGATAGCTTTCAAAGATGTACACAAGCACATACATACAGCCCTGAGTATGTAGCTTCCAGCTTGGAAAGATGTTAGAACTCATTGAATCATCACTGGTATGTGCTTTGAATAATCTCTATTTCATTAACATTTCAGTGCTTCATTCAGTTTGGGTGCCCACTACAGTGCACCAGTGGAAACCATCCCTGCATTGCAAGAGTGGCAGGCATATTTTATTATGCTTTCCTAAAGCAGGCAGAAATAACATTGAAGTACTTAAATTCTGGAAATACTCACCATCCCCGTGCTATTAATATCACCTCAATAGCTCGTTCTATTTAAAGCAAGTTTCTTTCTTTGGATTTTATTTTGCGGGTGGCAAATTCTCATTTAATTCGGAGGTTAAAAATGTTATGAACCTCCAGTTGGGAAAATGGGATTGTCTGGGGCCCAAGCCATCTGCCAGAGCCATGAACAGAAGCTTTGCCACTATCTTCAGTGAGAGACAGCCTGGCCCTGAAGTCTTTACAGTTTGTACAGGTTTGAATTTTAGTATTTGCTTTGCTTTTAATGACATATGACTAATTTTAAGAAATAATATAGCTGCTTCCATTGTAATGGTTACAATTACATCTCTGTGAGGCCAAAACTTGATCCCTCAGTTATGGAATTTAGATACAAGATCTGTAGTCTACCTTTTAGCCCCACTGTTTGCTTTTTTCCCCAAAGAAAACAAGGCACACTCAAGCCATTGGCTTCACAGATTAGAGGACAACACATACATATGAGAGTTTTCTTCTTTAAGCAAAACCCTAATTCCATCAAAGAATGATGGAAAATAGAACACAAAGTGCTCTTCCCTTTTGTCCAAGAAAAGTAAAACAAGCAACCCTGGTGAAGTTAAGAAATTGGATATCTTCTAGTGGTGCCTTGCCTTGGGTTTTTAAAAGTAAAACTCATCTGTCTTAACCAATTTACATGAAGTAAAAAGGCAACAACAGAAAAGTGGCATAGAAAACTTTTTCCAGCTTCAACACAAATTCTGAGAAAGTCAAAGCTTAAAAATGAAAGTGTTTTTGCTAAAAGTCTACAGAGACCCCAGGACCACAATAAAAGAAGAAATTTGGTTTTTAACTCTTCTTCAGGTAGGACAAATGCCTTTTCTTTTCACTCCAGTTTTCCACAAGGGACAGAGGATTATTCTCCATTTGGCAGCAGATGGGAGTTTGGCTGTCAGTATCAGTGACTATCCTTGACCAGTTTGATGTAGAAACAAGTTATTCCTCGCTTGACAAAAGATTCCATGTGGTAACCCTTCACTTTCATCGAAGGACCAACATTAGACTAGGACTGAACCTAGTATCTAATGCCTGATGAATTTAGATGGCCAAACTACTGCTAAGGGTGACCTGTTGTCAAGTCTAACCACCAGCATCCAACAGCATTCCCAACATGCCATTGGCTTAAAATCATGTATCTTTTAATATACACTCCCTTCTCCATCATACTGATATTAGACACCATTATTGGAACAGAGCATTTGAACATCTATCCCCCACTCTCTGCCTCTCACCAGGTGGGAGGGTAATTTAATTCTGGTGCATCACTCAGATTTGAGACAGAAAAGTGGTTTTTTTCCTGTTTTGCTCTTCTCTGATAAAGTTTCTTGATAGTGTCTGAGAATGGATGATATTGCTGCTTGATAATGTTCTGGAAACATTTCTTGCTTTCTTGTTGATTGTGGTGTGAATCTTCACTAAAACAAAAGGATGCACATTGTGGCTGGTGAATTTTAAATTGGAGGTCACAGCTCACTCACTTGATAGTTAAGATAATCGTACCTCTTTCTGAGGTTTTCGCACCTTGGTATTTAGTGTTTGGATGTTTCCTTCTCTGCTTTTACAAAAATAATGATATGAAAAACTGGTCAAAGACTCCACCTAATAGGAGCAGCAATCCTGCCCCACCAGTCAGGGACGTGCACCCAGCTCCTGATGGCTGCTGGGAGTATTCTGAGTACAAGGACCTGGGTTCTGTACAGTCCTACAGCAGGACCACAGTCCTACAGCACAGTACGATCAGAAGCACCACTGCACTTCCAACATCCCTCATCACGTCAGACCGAGTAACCCACAGTCACCTGGAAAAAGTGGCAGGAGATGACATGCCAGGATGTGATCACAGAATCACGACGGTTAGAAAAGACCTCTAAGATCATCAAGGCCAATCATTAATCCAGCACTGCCAAGTCCAGCCCTAAACCATGTCCCTAAGCACCACATCTACAAGTTTTGAACCCTTCCAGGGTGTTGATTCAATCCCTGAGCAGTCTGTTCCAGTGCTTGACCATTCTTTCAGTGAACAAGTTTTTTCCTAATATGCAGTCTAAACCTGTTCTGGTGCAACCTAAGGCTGTCTCCTCTTGTGCTGTCATTTGTTACTTGGTAGAAGAGATGGACTCCCATCTGGCTACAACCTCCTTTCATTTGGTTTAAGGGAGCAGTAAGGTCCCCCCAAGCCTCCTTTTCTTCAGTCTGAGCATCCCCGGCTCCCTCAGCTGCTCCTCATAAGACGCGTTCCAAGGTGCACTGTAATTAAAATCCGCCGTTTGCATTTTACTTTGCCTGTGCGTTAAGTGGCCTCATTTAAAACCAGGTAACATAATTTCCATTGGCTGCAGTTTCTGAAAGTCCCGTTGCTTATCCCAAATTTAAGCATAACTCATTCTGACAGTATTTCTCAGTTATGCAGGTTTGCTGTGTACACATGACGGTACATTCCTTCCGTGGCTCTAATTTTGTTCCAAGGCAGCCCCATTTCTCACTGCTTCAGTACTCTGAAAGCAAGTGAAAGCGTGTGTGTGTGTGTGTGCAAACAAACACACCAGCACCCTCATACATGCTAAAAATGACATTTTTGCGTCTGCTTACAAGGAAAAAGAAGGATTAATTATGCACAAACATAACAACTTTCTCCAGCTCTGCTTAGAGATGAGAAAGAGAAGTGGCCCTGTACTCACGTCTCTTCTGAGAATTCTGCCATATGGTTTTAACAGAGGTTTATTTCCTGCAGCAAGAGAGGGCTGCAGATCCTCAATCCAACCAAAATAATTATGCAGACAATTTCACTCCATTACTTGCAGTGGAACCCAAGCTGTGTGGTCCTCACATGCCTGCTGACACCTTTAAAGAGACATTAAGCCATTTTTACATAAAATTCCCTTAATGGGTGGGATGTAGGATGAATTTCCTGGAAGATTAGCACCTGTCGCATTGCATAAGCCTTGCCTCTGACTGCTGCATGAATTCCTTTGCTTGGTAGACAGTAAAACTGTGATTGAAGCCTCCAAAATACAGCAAAGCATCAATATATCTCTACAGAGGGGAAAGTTCTCCCCTTTCTGAGGTTTCCTACACAATTATTTTACCGCCCACATTTGACCCTGAAATAGCACAGGGCATAACTACAAATGGGTGCCTCACATTAAGTACAAGGAAATGGAAATACAGCGTTAAATTTCAGTGTTGGGTTGTGCTTATAGCACAACCCAGAGACTTTGCTGAGAATTCTTTTTCAGAGCCAGACTAGATTGCATATCTTTCCCCTCAACTTGCATGATTGCAGTATAAAACCTCCAATCTTTCAATCAACAGTGAGTAACGAATCCAGGGAAAATGAAACTGCTTTGACTAGAAACAATAAAACATGTATTAAAACATCACCTATGCAACTCTGAATGTGAACTACAGAAATACTGTAAAAACAGAGACGTTAACCAAGAGACACAGTTACTGAAGAATATGTTAAAGGGAGAAGGGAGACCACCCTTTAAGCATGAAAATATCCCTTTTGGACTAAAATGCAATCTGCCTTTTTTTTTTCTTTTTGAGCAACTGTGTCTGATTTTAGTTACAGTAGCTCGTTTATGGAATTAGCAAACATACTACATTTCAGACAAGCAAATCCAATTAAATCAGAAGAACGCACACACATACTTTTAGTGTGCCAATCTGTCTATGGTGTCAGAAAGACACCATTCCAGGCAGCAACGGGGTGAGGGAAGGGAAAGAATTTTTCCACAGGACCGCAGGATTTTGCATAGTGTAAAATGCCTATTTCTTCAAATTAAAAAGGCAAATGTAAAGAAAAAAGCAACCATGAGAACAGATCAGAAAACACACACATATATATATATATATATATATATTTATATATACCAGCAGCAAACCACAGGGCACAACTGAATGGTGCAGGGGGTTGTTTTCTTGATGGTTTGCAAATCTTGGCTCAGCCGGAGGCTACGACAGGAGCACCTTCCTCCGCTGGGCACCGAAGCTCTGCAACAGTTAATGGCACACGCTGCGTGTGTGTGGCCTGAGCAGCGAGGAAACCCAGCAGGAAACATGGTTCTAATCTTTTTCTAGTGGCAATTTCAACATTATGCTACAGATAAATTATGGTAACGTAAATAGTAAAATCCATTTCTCAGTTCTTCGGCTCAGCGCCTGCAACCACCACGGGCTTCTGCAGGCGGGATGGGCACAGGACACTCTGCTACGGGGCAGAGGTTTTGTGCTCAGCTCCTGATGGTGCCATGTGCAAGGCAGTGTCCTCTCTACTTCCCCTCTCACATTTTACCCATTTGTGTTGTAAACTGGTGACTTTTCTCCCATTTCGAGTTTGGGGAATGGTACAAAAATCCCCTCCTAGCCATGGAGTCATTGAATCCTAGAATGGTTTATACTGGAAGGGACCTTAAAGATCACCCAGTTCCAAACCCCCTGCCATGGGCAGGGACACCTTCCTCTAGACCAGGTTGCTCAAAGATTCATCCAACCTGGCCTTGAACCCTTCCAGCAATGAGGCAGCCACAAATTCATTGAACAACTTATGGCAGTGTCTTACTCCCTTCTGAGTAAAGAACTCCTTCCTAATGTGTAATTTACATTTCCTCTCTTTTAGTTTAAAACTGTTCCTCCTTGTCCCATGACTATCTGCCTATGTAAAAAACATCCCTTTCCCTCTTTTTATAAACCCTTTTTAAGTACTGGAAGGTTACAATGACGTCTACCCAGAGCCTTCCCTTCTTCAGGCTGAACAACCTAAAATCTCTCATCCTGTCCTCTTAGCAGAGGTGCTCCAGCTCTCTGAGCATCTTCATTAACTCCTCTGGACCTGCTCCAACAGATCCACATCCTTCTTATGGTGAGGACCTCAGAGCTGGATGCAGCATTCCAGGTGGTGTCTCACAAGAGCAGAGAAGAGAGGGAGAATCCCCTCCCTGGACCTGCTGCCCACTCCTCCCCAGGACATGGATGGCTTTCTGGGCTGTGAGTGCACACGTCCAGCTTTCTATCCACCAGTCAATACACCTTATCACAAAGCTATTGCACCTCTGATAAAATTACAGAAGTGTACTGGCCACTATCAAAGCCGCCCTTACTAAGACAAACAAGTAAGTTTGGTTTGTTAAGTTCACAGACTTTCTAGGTCCCACATCTGAGCAAAATGCTCTGACTGAGCCTTTTCAACACAGCAAAGAAACACTGAAGATCTCAGCGACAGCATTGTCTTTCTTTGACACACTAAAACCACCTACAAATCTATTTTGATCCAGGCTGAATTTACCAATGCTTCCTCTCCCTCCCAAATCTTCTGTTTTCAAAAGAAAACCGAAATTTCAGGCCAATGTTTCCTGTGGTGATCACTGTGGTTAAATACTACTTGTCAGTTTTTCATGCCTGATAAGGTCTCTTGGCTCTGTAGGAGAAGAATTGCTGTCAACTGAGCAATGGCAACTGGAGACAAAGGTTACACCCAGCAGGAATAGCAAGATCCAGTTATCCTCTGAGTTTATGGCAAAACCCCTACCTGAAAAGAATCAAGATTTAAGCTGATACAGCTATTCCTACTGGCCTTTGGTTTTGAGAGGGGCAGCAGCTTATTTTATTCACCGAAACAAGAAGAAAATGTTTGAAAGGATAAGAGTCCCAAGGTTTGACCACCTGTACCTACTCTACACACCACAAATATCTAAAGTGGATCCTGGGGGAACTACCCATCGTGGTTTTGAGGTTTCAAAGAAGGACACAGAAAAACCCCTGCACGCAAACACTGATTCACTCTATAAATTTATTTAAATTTCTAACAATTGAAAGTTCAAGAAAGAAACCTGGTTTATCAAGATGCCGCCCCGCTTTGTAATCATTTAGTTAATAAAGGTCCTTTCCAACCCAACCCATCCTAGGATCCCATGAAATGTCACTTTCTTCCATGAGACAATTTTAGCTTTCCAAAAGCATTATTTATTAATTTTTGTATTATTAATTAAAGTATTTAACTCACTTTCTCACAGTCTGACATAGACAAGTGAGACCAAATCCACACAGAAACCTGTTCAATAGGCAGGACCACGACTAGCCAAAGGATTTCAATCTTAGTTTAGCAAAAACCGAAAAAACACTGATTATTTAAAAATCATCAGCAAGAGTTGTTGTTCCTGCCAAAGAACTCCAGCAGGTAATTCGTGGACTTTACATGAAATTCAGGAACTCAGCAGTCAGATCAATACGTATTGATCACATGAAGCACTAGCGAAAAGTCCTCTGTGTCTGGTTATACTGGTTAGCATTCACAGCCCAACATGAACGTGCTGGTGAAAGTACAATGAGATCTCTGACCACAAATGATAACAGCCTTAGCTTTATGCCACACCCTGAAGGCAAAACTTTGGAAAACGCCCGTATTCCCTCAGTCTTTTCAGAAACAGCCCAGACTGTTGGTTCCTTACTGCGATGGGGATTTCCACTCATCCTAGCTCTTTAAGATGGAACCTGTAAAGCTTTTTCCCATACTTGGGCACACCTCATGCTTGTTTGCCTGAGTATTACATGTTGGGTTGGACTTTCTTGTCCATGTCAGACTGAGAAGAAAGGGTGTTAAAGACATAGAATCACAGAATGGTTTGCGTTGGAAGGGACCTCAAATATCATTTTCATCCAATCCCCCTTCCATGGGCAGAGACTCCTTCCATTAGACCAGGTTGCTCAAAGACCCATCCAGCTTGGCCTTGAACACTTCCAGGGACGGGGGCATCCACAACTTCTCTGGGCAACCCATGCCAGGGCCTTACCATTATCACAGTAAAGAATTTCTTCCTATATGTCTCACAGTATTCCAAAATACATCTGAAGAGCCAAACACCTCAGGAAGGGAAAGGTGTCTGTCTGCTCTGTACTGAGGTCTACAGGATATCGCCAGCACTGAAAATAACAATTTAATGGGACATTACATCAAATAATCTTGATCTGATGGGCTTGTTGCCTTCCCATTACCACTGTTTATTATCAGCTTCTGGAGCATTGTAGGTTGTGCTTTGTCCCACATCTTAGAAATTACTGACCTTAAATCAATGTGATCAACATGATCATTCAAATTATGCTGGATCCGTGACTTTCAATGGATCACCTAAGAGAAGCAATTTATCAGCTGGCAGCACAAATAAACAGTATTCACACATTCCCCACCTTTTTTCATGTTTGATTCCTTACAAACCTGAACCATTTTTTTGCCTTTCTCTATTTCATTTTCTGGCAGTTTCCTCCAGGAAACAAACCAAGAGAGACCAGCAACATTGCTTCTTTAATGTCTTTCATTCATCTTAACTTTCCCTCCTTCTCTTAGTATTTGCTGCACATGTATTTTACCTCCTCCGTTTCACTAACCTCTCATCCCCCTAGTGATAACAACACTAGACATTTAGATCTACTTAATGAAAAATTACAATTCTAGTAATTTTCTTTGCTTCTCTGTGAACTATAAGGCTTTACAGATGGGGATGTGAAGAACTGAGTTACCTCTTGGCTGTACCACGTACTCTCTTACAACATGGAGCAGCAAGAGAGAATTTCCCATTCCCACAACTTTCCTCTTCTACCTGAGCTTTTCTGCACCATTTCAAAGAACAGGAGGAACACTCTGGACAGTAACACAAAGAGGCAAACACCTGGCATCCCAAATTACTGCCATGTGTACATGGTTGCTAATGAATGACAAGGTTAGCAAATATGAGAGGCTCCATTTCAGAAATACTATTTATATAAACAGTGTGGAGAAGTGACAGTAAATGAAGTTATTAATTATAAAAGACAACAAAAGAGGTCATTGCAATACTGTAAGCCACAGTGAAATGGAATTTCACAGTGACTGCCTTGCTACCTTACATTTAAAAATGCATCGAGCCAAACTTCTCACAAACAATTTGATGATTTATTACTGTGTGTAATGTAGAAATGAAGTGGCCAAATACTGGCAAAAAAAAAAAAAGTTTTTCTCATTAATGTCAGGCTTCAGAATTCCAGATTAAAACAGCCTGGAGGCTTTCTGCCCTCTAATATATCTCAATTATTTTTTCCCCTTAAGGGAGAAATGACCAACTAGGTCTTGCAGCAGCAGGTTTATGGCCAGTGCACTGTTGACATTTCCAGGAAAAAACAGTTTTTAGGAATTTCTGACACTGTTGAATACCTTTTTTTTTTTTTTACCTAATTATCTCTATAAATTTTTAAATAATACTTTAACAATAAATCTTGCTTAAGCACTCACCTAATGGGAACTGACTTTTTTGGAGCTCGCTTTTTGTTCCCAAAGCAGGAGCCGATCTCAGTGAGATGTTTAATGGAAACCTGGTCAGTGTCCACTCCACAGTCCCTGCTATCCACCAAACAGCTTGGACATTCCGTCAGCACGGCAGGGGTGACCAAGTCCCACAGTGTGTTCACGTGGCCTGTACAGGCTGCAGCTCTGCTAGCTGATGGGTTTATCAAGCTTGGCCTTTCCCTGCTCTTAATTACTCATCTTTGACCACAGCCACTGCTGATTTGGAGCAGGACTCTGCTGAACAGCTCATTTTGACTGACGCTGATTAGAGGAGCACTTGGGAATGGTGTGATGCTGATTAGAAGAGCACTGGGGAATGATGTCCTCCACAGACAGCACAGCTGTGGCTGGAAGAGAACACCCAAGGAGCCCTTGGGTCCCCCAGCCTCTGAGATTTCTCCTGCTAGAGGATCCGCAAGGCAAAGCCATGTGCCTTCCTGCATCACAGATATATTGTCACACCAGTCTACAGGGCTCACAAACTTCCTAGTTTCCCTGCAGACCTGCAGGAACTCTAAGGCACTTATGGAAGGTACCTCCATCCTCACACTCTCTGCCTTTCCTGTGTATTTGCAAGTATATTCCCCCACTGGACATGGCCTTCAGAAATTGTGAATGCAAAGTCCACCTGAGCTTGGGAATGAGCTGATCTACCTTTTTCTCTTTTTCCTCCCTTACAAATATCTTAATCCACAGGAAAAAGTTGGGAGCTTCCTTATGGACATGCATGCTTATGAACATGCATGGACTGCCTGTCTTGCACACACAATAAGAACCAAATGTTGTTAGGGACACCAAAAGTCATTACAGGGACAGATGCCACTTGCTAGACCACTGCAGACACAGAGTAGGAACTATCCCAAGGACTGTGCACTGAGGAACTGGAAATTCTGCCTGTTCAAATGGGCTGCAGAAAGGGCAGAAAGGCCATGGCAGATGGGTTGGAAGTAGATGATCTTTAAGGTCCCTTCTAACTTAAACCATTCCATGATTCTAAGTAAAAAATTCAAATTCACTACTTTCTCAAACCTCTTGTCTAAGGAAGGTCATAATGCATTAAGGAAGAGCAGCTTAAGGATATGTTGTTACAAATCCAGAGGTACAAGTTTAGATAACTCACTCTGAGTTGAAATGACTAAATGAGTTCTCATTTACACCAAAAGTCATATAGCTCTTGGCTGCTATATATTAAATATTATAGACTGTGGGTATTATGGAGTAAAGGTAACCAACGTTATTTTGTTATATCCAAAATACCTAAGCAGTCAAGATTGGTAAAATGTAAGGTCTAAAGTACTTGTCAAAGTCACTATAAAGAAGTCTCCTCCAGCCTGAGAAATAAAATAATTTCTGTTTCAAATGAGTCCATCAAAACTCCTTTGTCTGTGAACAACAGTGACTGTACGCTGTAGAGACAATTAAAAAATTGGTCTTGTGCCAACAACAAACCCAGGGATGAAGGGGATTCAACAGGTAATTTTTAAAACAGAATGTAAATATGAGTCTAAAAATTGGTTTGACAATTGCCAGTATGGGATCATACAGAAATTCCTGGGGTGGAACGGGTTACCATGTACTGGACCTGGATGGTCACCATCTGCATTTGTGCTCTCTGTGGTCAATATGTGGTGATTCTACTCGTCTTAAGCCTCTTTTATTGAGGGCTAAGCTGAATCAAATCAACTTACATTTACGGGGGGCCAGGAACACCTACCAGGGAGCTGCTGTGGCTCAGCTGACGTGGAAACACAGACATTCCCTGTAACTTGATCATCCAACTAAGCCCTGAAATTTTCTCAGTATGGACTCAACTGGAAGCTGAAATTAAGTGCAATTTCAGCTCTACCTTCTTGCAGACTGAAATGGTGTCCAGGTTTAGTGTTAGCACTTCACAGTAGGGCAAATGCCATGTGTACATACCAAAGCTATAATGATTCTGTGAGTTAAATATAATATAAACAGTTTTGTTTGTGTTGAAATATTTGAACATCTCTCTACAGTGCTGAGGATCTGAATCACAGAAGCACACTGCTGTACAGGAATGAAATTATAATCATGGAATGGATGACAAGAACTGGTGATAGGCTGTTTCACTTAGCATGAGGTACTGTTATGTACATTATGCATAGGTGGGCAAATAGCATAATAAAATAAAATGCAAAAAATCAATAACCACCAATAAGAAATACTTAAATATTGAAAGTCTGTCTCATGGAATTAGTGAGACTGTGTTTGGAAGTACAACAAGAGACATTTATACTCAAGTCTGCAACATTTCAACTCTCCTTGCAACATAAAAATAAGAAACAACAATAGAACCTGATTAAGACAACCCAGGCTATTCATTTTTACTATGAGCTAGGATTCCTGGGCCCCAGAGCTGCATCTGCCCTCTTTGCACATCCAAGACTCAATGAACCCTGCAGGGCGCAAGTGATCTGTTTGAATTGATTAATTTTTTCTGTTCAGGCAGGGAAATTGCCTTCCCCCCAAAAGTGAGGTTTGCCAAGGTCCATGCTCTCCCACCTCCACGTGGCACTGACTTCAACCAGATATTCTGGCCAGTAGTCTCAAGGCTGGGGTTAAACAAGCAGTTTGTTCCTCTCTTACATAAGCACCGAAAGACAATACTACACCCGAGCTCATAAAAATATTTTAATTGGTGATGATTTCCAGACAACTATGTCAAAATTAACTCAGAGTTGATGCCCACTTGCTTAAATTTCATTCATCTGGGTTCAAATTATTTGCTTAAAAGAAGAAACATTTCCTTTCATACACACTTTGGTTTCAACCTCCAAAACCATTGCTAGAAATTAGCCCCAACCACCCAGTCGGCTGCCCCAGAAACCAAGCTCAAATCCATCACTTTAATGACATCAGTAACAAATACACGACTTTAAACCCTATTGTGAACAGTGGCATACCAAGAAGCATGTGTAGCTGTCATCTCGTTAGTCACTAGAAAAACAGCAATGAAACCAAAGGAGCCTAACCATGACAAATTATTCAAGAGTTTAACCTGAGACATTAATGAGCACTAAATAGCTTGTTTTCATGCTTGCTTAAAGAGATTTGTTTAAAATCCCACCAACCTCCCCTGAATGTCGCTTGGCAAAGCCGTCCATTCTTGCCAAGCTGGTTTTCCTATTCCAACTAAAACAGCAGGTTGCAAATGTTTGGTTAAGGATGGCTGCCTTCCCCACCCCTCAAGACACACACACGTACTGCGGCAACCGCACTGGCTGTAGCTTGCTCCCCTCAGCTACACAGAACTGGCTGATTCACTTCCCAAAGTCAGAAAATACAGGGTTGATAAAACCTTGTGCACCTGATCACAGGCACTCAACAGTCAGTGGTGTAAAATAAATGTGAAAAGAGTCAGGAGCTTCAAATTTCCAGGCTTTCTATCTTGTCTGGTTTTCATCTCTCCAGGCTGTAAAGCTCCTAAGCAGGCACTACAAGAGCCTGGTACCTGCCATTCTCTGAAAGCAGCACCAGGTATTTAACTCTGAGTAAGGGCTGATTTAATGGCAGGCTCACACATATAAGCCACCTTTACCTCCAGCAATGCCTTCAAGGAGTTGAAGGAATGTGAGATTTGGAGCTCAAAACAACTATGTTGTTCTGACACAGCAGTATGGAGCAGCAATGTACAGTGAGTGTGCAAAGCCAAGAGCACAGAAAAAAAAAAACCCTGCCACATTTCTTTGCACTTGAGGATTGGCAAATACAGAATGAAAAAAAAAAAAAAAGAATTTTCCATTTTTCGAGGTAATGTGAAACTTTCTGACTCATACTGTGATATACCTAGAGTGGGAATATGCCATAAAAACACAACTTGAGTAAACAAACCTCTTGACATTCACCATCTTTCCATATTCATGTCATTCCTGGAGCAGTGTCATTGCTCATACTTCACAAGGGGGGAACTGGGGCCAAGGGAAAAAGGTTCTCAATTTCCACTGATACCAGCAAGCTGTGGTATCTGCTTAGAAGGATTTTCAAATGCACTCACGTCATAAAGACGTCAGAGACAGATGACAGACCAGGAAGACCCACGTCCAAATGTGTCAGCCACTGAACCACCCTCCTACATCCCTGTCTTACTCATGTGGTCACAGAGAGCTGGTCTTCAAAATTCCCTGACATGAGCATTAAAGGATAGAAAACTGGCAAAAGTTAGGAGTGTTTTGTTCTCCTTAAAAAGAAACATTTCTTCTAACAAAGAGCCTTTATGCTGATGGTCCAGATATGCTAACATTGCTTTTTGCTATATACAGTCTAAATCATCATTCCAACAAGAACTGAGCAGGCTTCCAAAACAGGAGCAGTCTCAAATGCACTCCAAAAACAGTGTATTGTGCTCCAATGTAAAGCTATTCTTCAGTCCATATGGGAGAACTCAAGTATTTGCTGAGTCTGGCTTTACATTTAATGGAATTTATGTTGGAGAAACCATTTTATTTTGACCAGTGTGAGTTTTATGCCAAAAGTATTTTTTTTTCTTTTAAATTTTGGGCCAAATTTCACTCTCCTCTTTGAAGAGATGACCAAGTAGACGCAATTGTTCCTCGTTGCGTATGAGCCCTAAAATCTAATCTCTCCCCAAACTCACGTCCTTACAAAAATGTGAAGCCTTCCCATAACTTTAAGTTGTTCTGCATACTGAATTTTGGTCGAGTGAGGGATTTCGGAATTTCTTTCTAAGAACTCGTAAAGCTGGTAAGTTTTCAGCGTGGATTCTGGAACCGAAGCTCAGGGCACACTGAACTAATTTAAAAATGTAAATGTAAAAAGATATGACCCATAAGTGACAAATTAAAGAGGGAACATAAACGGCTTGCAGAGCTCGCTGCCCTCCACCACCGAGCACTTACACAGCCCAGCTACTCCGGGGTCAATGTTTTCTGGCAGCATCAAACAATAAAAAACACATAAACTTGCGGCGCATGGTAAAGCTACTGTGTCTGACATAACGCTAATGCAGAGGCCCAGGGAGGTGACTGAACCCTGGCTCCCAGCTGCATCAATCCCTGTTTTAATCACCCTCCTGACAACACTTCTCTTTCAGCTCTCAAGCCGCTTGGCTCCCAGGGATGGGAACACCATGAGAGTAAAAGACATGGGGAAAAACTTAAATGAAGCTGCAGTAGTGAGGGGAAGAACTCTGAACTGTGAAGGTGTCTTTTGCCCAGCAAACTGATCTGCCTCCAAAAACCAGTTTGTTTTAACTTTAAAAATATCCAGATAGCGGTATGCTCATCCCTAAGTCCCTTTCCAAGTGAATGGCAAAGGACTTGACAAGGAGAACAGTTCCTGCAGCCCCATTTCTGGAGACAGATTCAAGTAAAGGAGTGTGTGTTTTACAGAGAAAGAAGGAGAGATTTCTGTGCTGGAGCACGTCTCAGGTATAACTTGCAACACTGCCTGCTTCTGATCAACTCCTTCAGGTTTCAAAACATTGGTTTCTGGTTTTAAATGGACCCAACATCTTGTGTCAAGCACTGGGACAGGATGCTCAGGAAAGTGGTGAAATCCCTGTCTCTGGATATGTTCAAAAAGCGTATGGATACAGGTCTTGAGGCCAAGGTTTTGGAGGTGGACCGGGCAGTGCTGGGTTAATGATTAGACTCAATAATCTTAATCTTAGAGATCTTTTTCAATTTTAATGATTCTTCAGCAGCTCTGAGTTGTGTAAAAGATGAGAAGGTAATAACAGGTCCATGTTTTTTCACTTGCTGCCATCAGAGTACCCAACCCCTCCACATATTACCCAGTTTATTTTTGGTGAAAGACGGGTCATTTCTCACAGATTTTACATAGCTCTGCACCATCCCCAGGAGGCTCTTGGGAAAGTAAAGAGCCTTTCTTCACATTTTCACATTCACTGGCTCCAGTTCAGCCTGAGCAACAGGACTGGGTCTGGATGGTGCCCACCACAAGGCTCAGATGGTGCCTGGGCACAGGTTGAGGCTGCCTCCTACCTGAGCTGAAGGGGACTCAGGCAGATAAGCAGAACCAACCTGGGGAGCTTTTAGGGCAGAGTTTGGGGAGGTTGTAACAATGTTTATTTCCTGTGGTTGTGGTTCCTAAAAACTACAGAGTTTTTGCCTAAAAGTACTCCTTTTCAGCAGCAGCACTGCCCTCACTGGCTCTTCAGAGGGGCACCAAGGTGCAGGAGGGCTGGGAGCGAGGAGGCTGCACCTCGGGCACACTGAGCCCTGATCTACAGTCCAAACCTCCCTGGGCTCACACTGTGTGTGTGTGTGTTACAGCCTGCACAGCCTGTGTGGACTGTGCCAATTTAGCAGCAGTGTACGCACCCCAAATTACCCCTCTGAAGAGGCTGAGGGTGGGGAAGCAGAGCCCTGCCAAACGCTGGTGCCTGGAGGCATGCTGCCTTCTAACCCACAACGCCTCCAGAGGCCCTGCCGGCTGCGGTGGCCCAGGTTTCATCTTCTCCAAAGGTTGTTGCCTCCTGCAGCACGTCCTCAGTGCACAGGCAGGAGTCACATCGTGCCCTTCTGGGCTGCTGGAGATGGCATCTCAGCACGTGTCAGTCACCAAAGACTGTCGACCTGTTGATGTCTCCACGAGGCGAATCCACCAGCTAATATCCCATACAGGATTTCCACTGAAACTCATGGATTCTTTTTTCAATGCAAATTAATAACATTAGATTAAATACGTTAGACCTGGAGCCGGTAGGACGGCCTATCATTCCAGTTACCCAATGTTTCCCATTTTAAGATCCAATTTTCAGTTGCTCCCAACTTTACTGAACTTTGATTGTTTGCATTCTATTTTTTCTTAAGTGAGTATGGAACACATTTCTTTAATCTCAACCAAAATGGCTCAGACATTCCTGGAAATGAGTTAGCTCAGGGAAAACGTAGCACCTCAAAAATATTTTTTGGCAATATTTTTTTGAAGGAGCTTTTTTGTCACTCAGTTTTGGAGTGAAGATTTGAAACTTGGCTCAGAAGTTTGCCTTTTTTTTTTTTTTCTTCCCAGAATCTCAGTGGAAATCCAGCCAGATTTAGTAAAATTTTAGAACTTTGAAAAATAGAATTTCATAAAATGGAAATTCCTTAGATTTTATCAGCTAAGAGCTTTGATTAAAGCTTGGCAAAGGCAGCTGATGGCTGGCCCACAGATTTACGCTTCTGCCACATGTTTTTCTGTAGTTGCTTAAAACACACTGTTCACAAATCATACTCACTGTGTTAAGAATAAATGGGTGTGCTCCATCACACAGGATATTGCTCTTCTATGGATGAACCAGCACATGTTCTTACAGCAAAGGTATTTTTTCTCTCATACACACCTTACAGGTATAAATTAAAGCATATGCCATTCTGAGTGCTCAGACTTTTCCTACTGTAATTTCTGTCTGCAGCATATGCAGAAAGTAAGACCCAGAGCTAGAGGTATCTGCTCTTTAATAAAGAAAAAAATCTATTTGTTTTATATCAACAAGTTATTATTTATCTGATGTGTAAGTATCCCCTTGTCACACACCTTAAGCCTACTGTTTATTTGCTTTTACACCAAGCCACCAGAGAAAAACAGTTCTTATTAAATTTGCATAGCACATATGCAGTTAGGGAGGTGTTTACTTTGCATCCTACATGGACACAAACATTCTTCCCAGAAAACTTCCTTCATCTTCGAGCCGGGACTGAAGAGTAGTCACTGTTATCTGGATTTTGGAAGCACCAAGTCCTTCCTGCTCTCTCCTATATTAAAGACTGTCTCTGCAAGCCAACTGCTATCAGGTTTCTCTTTTGCTGCCATCTTTCAGGAATAGCAAACATGAAGAAGAGTGAAACTAATAACGTAGATCAGTAAGTCTGCATGCATGTAAGACTAAATGCTGAGTGTCATTGGTGTGCTTTAATTCTGCTGCCCTAATTCCCAGGGATGCTTATGTCCGTGTGTCATTCCACAGGCAATGAATACTGCTGTGTGAGATTCCTTCACAGCACTCACAGACATACCCTGGGCTCACTCTTCCACAGCAGAAGATACAGGCTAATTAAACTGTCTGACTCCACAGTGAAGCTGATGGGGATCACGTATAAAAGCCAGGCTAATATGGACCTGCAGAGGCCACAGTTTTTTGGAAAGTAAAGTCCACCGGCACAGGGAAAGACGTTTTGAAGCAGCACAGACATTTCTGCACTGAGTGCCTGAGAGTTTTAACCAAGCAGGTATGGAAAAAGAAAACATAACAGATCACACAGTGGTATTTATATCCAGTGAGGAGGGGTTCACTAACACCCTAAATTGGAAAGTGCTTCAGGGAGCAGCCCTTCAGTGTGGCTGTTCAGAAAGCAGGCACTAAAGCCCCCTCTTAAAAGGTTTAAATAACAATAAAAAGGAGTATAAAGAAGCATTTCAGAGCTGTGTGCTTCTGCAGTTGCTGGTAAGCCAGGTAATTTATTTAAAGCTGACACGGGTACCTGCATGGCACTGAGCACCAGCTCTGTGGTCCAGGATGCTCCACATCCCCTCTGCAGTCACCCCCACTGGCACTTACAGATGCTCAGGGTGGAATAAACCACCTTCAACTCCCTCTCGACTGCAATGAGGCAGGGATGACTCGTTGAGATTCAGTATCAAGCTTTTAGGCAGCTACAGCAAAGGAGAGTCAATTCTCCCTGCATGTTACCTGTATGTCCCTTTACAAAAAGGATTTTCATTTGGACTGCTTGGCTGATGAATTGAAACACTGAGTAATTAACATTCACAGCTCTATCAAAGAGTCCTCTTCTCTAGTCAACACTTCTGCCTACAGAGGTGATGATTTTACTGCAGCACTGGTTTTACAAACAATTGTTCAAAGACATCAAAGGAGACCAGAAGTGAGAGAGGACCCATAGCCCAGATCGTCAAAGCCAGAAAGTGTCCAGCATGGGGGAAAAAAAAGGTCTGTTCCAGAAATCTAGAGTCTATGGTGATAAGAGGTCCAAGGAACAAAAAACTAAATTATTAAATTAAATTACTCTTCATTTAATTGGTATCCTAGAAATGAGTAGCCAACTCTACTGTACCTCTTATATCTACAATGCTTTATAAATTCACTATAGAAATTGAAGTAATTGAAGCATATTGTTGTACAAGAATCTGAATCAGGGTCCTTGATTACACATATACACATAATGTAAAAATACTCCTAAAAATACTCCTAAAAAGTATTCCATATGTAATTCCCTCTGCATTGCTAACCAGTGGTTTGTACCACACAGCAATCCTCTACTGTATTTCCAGGTCTCTATTCCTTTCCAGCTTCCATTCTACTGAGAAACACAGGCCTGAATTTTGGAAACACCACAAATAATTGTGAGTACCATCCCTTTTCGTTGGGTAATCTTTGGATTTCTGATCCCATTTAGTACCATCAGTTAAAACTGGTCTTCTTTGCAAATCTAATCTAGGATTCAACATATGTAAACAAAGAGACCTGGGACTTTAACTATGCCCTGCATGTGCCTGCTCCGGTCCAAGGGGATGCTGCACCAACGTGAAACTGCTGCATATAATTGCCTACCTTTCTCACAACATCTGAAGTGATACTCTGGAATATAATGAGTTATATCTCTGACTCTAGCAAATTAAACTACAAATGCAAGAGCTGCACTCATCCATTTCTTCCTCAGTGCATTTCTAGGGTGCTTCAGAGGTGACGATTTTCTTGTGGAGCTCTAAGAGCAATGAAACAAAACACCACCAAGTGCCTCTGACTGCATGTGACACAGAAGACCATGTCTACTACTGCAGGAATGCAAGAATGAGAAAGTGTATGAAGATTTGAGGAAGCAGACAACTAATTGGCATTACTCACATGGATTACAGACAGGCAGGAAGCAGATTCTACCCATGCAAGCACCCAGATTAATACCTCCTTTGGCATCCTGAATTTAAATGAGCAGGGCTACCAAAGAAGAAGGCCATTATGAAGTGTGAGTAAAGTTCACAAAATGTAATAGGAGAGTCTGAAGAGGGATGGAAGCAACAAATATTTATGCCGGCAATAATCAGGTAAAGGGTTTGTCTACCCACGCTGGGGGAAAGATTACATCTCAGAACCACAGGAGAATGGGCAGCATGTTAAGTTTGGATAAGGAAGGAAAAAACTAATCTGTTCTGTTGTGAAGCACAAACACTGGAATCATGAAGTATTTCCTACTGTCAGGAAAATCTTTAAATGTGTTCCCCAATATTATTCACCTTTATGTAATATCTGGTACCTGTATTGTCACCTTAGTATTGTTTCTTATGCAGCTGCAATAGCAGTGTGAGAATCTTACATTGCCTACAGCTAAATAACCCGAGTTTTAATTCCAGAGGTTCACAGCTGAGTAGGGCCTGAGCAATATCTAACTACCAAAGTCCTGCAGGAGATGATAATGACGCCTCAGTAGATAGCATGGATTTTAAGGTATGTGTGCATAGGCAGCCTCTAAAGACACTTCAAAGTCAGCTTCAAACAATTCCTTACACTGTCAGAAATGCAGCAGGGACTGTTCACAGTTCAACACAAGACAAAGCAACAAAGCCCCCACTCAAGAAGTTGAGTGAACTGTGGGTTTAAGCCCCACTCATCTCCTGTTACTGTGGCTGCACTGCTGTCACTACCTGGGCTACCTCGGGCTGTCTGAGTTTCACAACAATCATTAGGTACACTTTAGGACTATAACATCTCATAATCTCATCTGATCCCAGCCATCCCAAAAACAGAGTGCCTAGTCTAGGCTCGTCATCTAGCCTCCATTTAGAATCAATGGAAAGGCATGATGCCTCCAAAGGGAAATAGCTCCAAAGGGACTCTAAGACAAGCATTAACACCTGAATCAGTCTCTGCAAGGGCCTGTCTCTTCCTTCACTTCAGAGGAAACTTACCCTACAAGGCCAGTTTTTGGAGAGCTGAAAGCCACCTCAGCCAACAGTGAGCTACTATTGTGCTGAGTTAGATGGTCTACTGTAGATTAGGTATTTAACGGGGATTTAAGTAGACACAGGCACTAGGGAACCCAGTTCTTCATGAGAACCCAGTTCTTCATGAGAGTAAGGTTTCCGGTGTCCCAAATATACTGCAGCATGAGATCATTACTAAGTTTCTTCCCCTGAAGTTTCAATTAAGTATGATATTCATCCTCATTTCCTCTTCTGCATTCCTTGTCTGGTTAAATCAGCATCTGTGTTTCACGTCTGGGATGAACATGTTTCAGTGGAGAATGAAGTTTATATGGAAAAAAAAAATTATAAAAATTTTAAACAGAGCTTTGGGATTCATAGCAAATTACTACCTAAGTACTTCACTTACAGTACTCTGATGCATTGTCTCCCAAATACATTCATCTTGTCCCCTACTTCCTAACCACTTTGGAAAGCAGAAGGAGAGGCACAAGAGGCGCTACACAGAAGTATGAGAAAAAAATCCTGCTATTAGTAGCAGCAAGCTAAATGCATTTTGAAAGTGACAATGCCAAAGAGTCCTCTTCAGAGAAAAGTATGGAATAAAATGATCTGGGAAAAGCTACTCTAATGCTTTTTTTAATATCATCTTCCTCTAGAGTACCTACATGTAGCAGAGACATGGACTTATGAAAAGCCACCGTCCCTTGAGGTGTTTAAGAAGACTTGATGTGGCACTTATTGTCATGGTCTAGGTGACATGACGGTGTTTGGTGATAGGTTGGACTCGATGATCTCAGATGTCTTTTCCAACTACGTAATTGATTCTGCGAAATGGTCAACTCTTTTCCTTTCCTCCTAGTCATGTCCTATGGAGATACAGAATGAACTCACTTCCACTATTACTTAATTTGTTTGGTTGTAACCCTTTTCCCATCTGTATTTGGAATAGACACTGTAAGCTGTTGAGGACAAAACTCCCTTAAACAACTAAGCAACACAACTACATAGAGGGACCATGATTTTATTTGTAACTTGGAGAGATACTTAGAATACAAGCAGCAATAGCTGCAATATGAAAAAAATCACTGTGATGGCCAACTTGCATGCCAAATGTACTAGGAATAGATTGCTTGGAAGCAAGCGTTCCTTCTCCAATGGGTTGGAAACAATCTGTTCTGTTGACAAATACAAACCAAGACTGCATTACTATTGGTGAGGGCATCTTAGGGGATGGTTTTATGCTCAGACTTGTGTGTTTGTTCTATGCAATCCCCTCAACAAAGCAGTCACTCTCTCACCATGACAGTGAATACATGGACACTCTGACACCTCCCCGGGCAGTAGTGTCCTCCTATGAAGAGAATCCACACTGTCATATAGATGGCTGAGATCTCAGAATTGCAGTGTGTGAATTCAAGTCATGAGTGAACTAAGTAGGTTTTCCTTTTGTCTCACTCTAGGCACTACATCAGCAGAAAAAAAAGTCATGATCACCAGAAAAAAAAAAAATTGTCTCATAGAATCTTCCTCAGACAGTAAGATTTTGTGCAGGAGCCCCTCTCTAACCACAGTGGAACAAACAAGAACTGACTGGTCCCTGAGATGCAGCTTCCACCCTGACAGCCCCCAGTCACTCTATTCCAGCAGCATGCATCGAAGAATCATAGACTTACAGAATCATAGAATGGTTTGGCTTGGAAGGGACCTTAAAGACCTTCTAGTTCCAAATCCCCTGCCATAGGCAGGGATATCATCCACTAGAGAAGGTTCCTCAAAGTCACATCTAGCCCAGCCTTAATGCTTCCAGGGATGGGGCATCCCCAGCTTCTTTGGGCAGCTTGTGCCAGTGCTTTACTACTGGTTGAATTGAGGCAACTGTAAGGAGCCCTGTTCTGTGGGTTACACACTCATCTCAAAAGTAAACCTAAACCACTGGCATATGCAATGTCTGCCACCTTTGATGGGGAACACTTGAATCATCACACCAGTTTCTTACAGCCTCTGGGAACTCTCAGGAGCTACAGTCCCCAACAAGCACTGTCCCCAGCTAGCACAGTCCCTAAGTAGTTTTGTGAAATTACACATTTGCAAAAAAATAAGCCAGCAGTAAACAATGGTTGAGTGAAAATCTGATGACCTGCACAACTCCTTACTAGGGACCTGAGTGCAGGAAGTCAGGTGCAAGCCTGCAAGTGGAGTGTGCTTGTGCTCAAATACATTAATGATGGTCATAGAACAGAACCTAAACCTTGTAGCATGGCCCTGCTGAACATTTCTTTGGCCGTATAATCACATTTTGCCTCATTTCTTACAAAGGAGTGTTACAAAGCATACATTAAACTTTACAGTCACTTAGAGCAACTTGCAAATCCCAAACCGCCCACTCTGCCTTCCCCTGCTCCCACAGCCACTGGGATAAATCCAGACTAACCCAGTCGATCTCAGTAGAGATCTGTCACTCTGAGACACACCAGCACAAGCCACAGATTTTCTAACTTCGGTTTGGATGAAACCCCAGGACTCGTTCGTATCTCAGGGTATTTAGCATTGACTTTAATTAAAAACCTCCTCATGCCAAACCACATGCAGATGCAAACCAACGCCTTCAGCGTCTGCAACGCATCACCCGAAAAAACTGCGGCTGCGTTTGCAGTCAGAGGTAGATGCATGAAGCAAGGACCTGTTTGTAAAATTTCTTCTTGTTCTGCAAACTCTCTCTCTCTGCACTCGCCCAATTTACCACAGTGCAAAAAACCTCCACAGTCAAACCAGTATATTCTTGGGAAGGAAGGGGGGCTGGTACAGTGGTTTTGAAGGCAAGCCAGATAATATTCGAAACAGGGGACAACACATCGTGTTTCAACTGCTGTGATAATTCTGCAGAAAGAGATGTTAAGGCTCTAGCTCCTTGCTGTAGCATGCCATGTGTCCCTGAATAAAATTACTGCCATGCAGGCTGTTAGCAGAGGAATGCGTAAACAGACAATGTATCCTTGCATCAGTTCCACAAAATGTTGCACAACACAAATGCCTCTCGATGTGTCATTTCCTGCTTGGCCACCAGCCCAGCTCCTGACAGGCAGTCAACAAAAAAAAAAAAAAAAAA